>CM060435.1:31881867-32224997 GCA_030545235.1 Helianthus tuberosus
TTTGCAATCTGATTAGGAGATGGATCTAGTGATGTATATATAGCCAGCCTGATGAACTCAGCCGAGGCCAGCTTCTCAACTAACAAGTGATGAATGCTCCAATCTGATCATGCTTCATTGCGTTTTATCGATTGTTGATTATATGGCTTCATTGCGTTTTATGGAGGAGGATGATGTGCAATCTTGCTTTATTTTATTCACTTTGATCTTGATTTTTAGGCTGTTGATTTTCAGGATGTTGTGGCTTCATTGCGTTTTGATAGAGGAGGATTCTTTCTGCTCTAAACCAAAATGAAAATATTATAATGTAATCAAAATGGAAATATTATTCTGTGATAGGTTGAATATTTTACATAATTCATTGTTTATTTGTATAAATCACCATTGCGTTTTACCATAATACATTGTTTATTGTAAAAATCTCTATTGCGTTTTACGGAATTTCATAAGATTCCTTTTATTCATTTCTTCAGTGGAACTATTATTGATGGTGCTGTTTGGTAAAGGCAAAGGTGAGATCTTTTTTATGATTTTTAAAACGCAATTGTACAACACAAGGAATTTGTAAAACGCAATTGTACAACATATTTTTTTTTGTATTTTTAGCCCATTGCGTTTTAAAAAGAACACTTTCTTTTATGTTTTTAGGCTATTGCGTTTTAGAAATAAGACAATTTTTTATAAGTAAAAAACGCTCTTTTTTTGGTGCAATTTTTATAAAAAAATAATGTCGTATGAAAGAGTTATTAACGTTTAAAAAATGGGGGGAATTGGAGGAGAGAGAAAATATTGCTCTGAATTGACTAGAATGCTCCTAAAAAAACCCACGCGCCTCCTTTTTTCTTTTTCAATTTAACTTATTTAATCTTAGCCTTTGATTATATCAATTGATGGTCAAGATTACTTAATAGCATTCGTAGCAAAAAAAAAACTTGCTATTATATCCTAACCCATAATTATAATTCTAAATAGTTATACCTATCTACAATAATTCAACATTGTCGCTTTAATGATTTCGATTAAAACAATTACGTGACGCTCAATTAACTATCGTTTTGCCTCGAATATTCCTTGTACACTTTTTAATGATATCATTTTCTTAACTAAAAATAAGTCGGATCATAATTATTTTACAAATTAAATAATACACACTATAAACTATTTAACAACACATTTTCATTTTCATCATATTATAAGTTGACAACTTATCTTCTATGTTTTTTTCTTTTTTGAATTAATAATATATCGTATATAGGTAGAGGTTCCTGTAAAAAATTTTTTTTATAAGAAAGGTAAGAAATAATCTACACCATTAGATCTTTGATCTAATGGTTGAGATTATAATGACAAAATTGTAAAAAATGTTTAGTATTAAACATATTAATTTTCTAGATTAAGGGTATATAGGTAAATTTAATATTTTTAAATTAAGAAACTAACATTAATGCACATGTAACTTCCACCCGTCTTTTTTAAACGTCAATAATTTTTATACGTAACTTTTAAAAAAAAAATTACACCATAATAACGAGCGTTTTTTTATCTTTAATATGAGTACAATTTGCTATATTTATATAGAGAAAAAAATATGTTTCGATCAGATGTTTAGTCCATGAATGGTGTTATATACTTACTGAATGGTGTTATATACTTACTAAATGGTGTTATACTTGCTGAATGGTATTATATACTAACTGAAAGGTGTTATATACTTGCTGAATGGTGTTACGTAACTTTTTAAAAAAAAAATTACACCATAATAACGAGCGTTTTTTATCTTTAATATGAGTACCATATTTCTATATTTATATAGAGAAAAAAAATATGTTTCGATCAGATGTTTAGTCCATGAATGGTGTTATATACTTACTGAATGGTGTTATATACTTGCTGAATGGTTTTATATACTTGTTGAATGGTGTTTATAGAGATCTTTTAAAAAAATTCAGTTCTTATAATTAAGGTGGCGGTTATGGGAAGTTTTTAATTAATTGAATTAATGATAAAATTACTTGTTTACCCTTTTGAATTAATTTAGATTTAGGACACATGTCATCTCCACAATATTTCTCACATTTATCACACTTTTAACATTTTTTACAATAACCTTACTCTATCGTACTATATTTTTATGCAATTGGTATAAAATTTTCAAATCTTAAACATAGATTAAAAAACACTGTAATTTAAAAACTTCTTATTGACATGTAGATAAGAAAACATTATATCGAAAAGTTACATGAGTTTCATTTTCTCTACTTATTCCAACTTTGGTTGGGTGTTAAAAGCTTTGCATCTCTCGGAGAGAATTGAAGACCAATGTTCACCTTTTTGATATAGATAAATTAAGATTATTTTAGTGTAATTTAGGAGTAAGATCAAGTAGAGTAGGTAACACTCACTATTAAAAAAAGTTTCTAAAAACATATTCAACTTAAATGCATTTTAGTTTTTAAATTATCATTTTCATATTTTACTTTTAGTTATTATGATGATGGTTCTTGCTAGTAATATGATTTGTAATAAAGAATTTAGTAAGTATTATATATTATTTTTTTTAATTTTAAATAGTTTAACCATTAGATATTTTTCATAGCATAAACTTATGGTTAATAATAATAATAATAATAATAATAATAATAATAATAAATATTATTATTATTATTATTATTATTATTATTATTATTATTATAATACAAAGTCGAATCTTAAAAAAAATCTTTCAAGATACAAAAGATTTTTATGGGGCTTTGAAATGATCATAAACATTTGAAGATGCTTTAAAGCTAAAATTAATAGATTTGTAATTATATCATTATAAATGAATAAAATTGATACCAAACTCCCTTCCTCTACAATACTCTCTTTAGTCTTTGCTGCTTAATGATTCACCTTGCAATGACGATATATAATGTTTGAATTTCTTTTCAAGTTTTCTCAAAATTAGATTTATTGTTTGTTACAATATATGAACAGATGTTTTCTACTCTTTTCTATTTCTACTCAAAATTAGACAATTTTTTAATTATTTTATACAATATATATGACAGTTTATCTTAAGTCTCACAATAATAGTCTATATATTTCTATTTTGTTCCTTGTTAAAATGATTACCCATTACGATGCGATATTACTTTTATATTATTCTGTTGTATAGTTGATTGTGTGAATGTGTCGAAAATATATATTCATCTTCAATTCTATAGCAAACATAATAGTTCATATTTTCTAAGGGTTGTTCGTGTACACTGCATATTGATGGTGTTATGGAATCAAATGAAAGTTGAAGGGCTAAAGTGTAAACTAAGAAGATATATATTGCTTCATTGTTAATGGTTCATCACATAGGTGAATTTAGTGTCGGATCTAAACAATCCTTATAGGGGCAACGTTTAAAAAAATGGGGTAACGAAATCGAAAAAACGTCAAATACATGTGTTGTATCAAAATTATCCGGATGAACGATGACTTTTCACGTTTGAACTTTTGTTAACCATTGGTTAGTTGATGGACCCACATTCTTTGAAATTGCTTTGATGCTCCAAGCTTTATTCGAACAAAACCTCTCATCAGTCACCATTAGGGATGCTAAACAGGTCGTGTTTACGGGTTGTTAGTAGATGAAGTCACAGTTGAGGCTTTTCCTTGTTTTATCGTCAAATAAGCAGTCATAAGCAATTCCAAAGACTCTAAGTCTAAACTGCTTATCTGCTGTTATGACAGTCAAATATACCCAATAAGCAGAATTAATAACCCCAAACACTCTCTACACTGAAATTAAAAAAAAAAATCATTATTTTGACACCACATAACCCACTTAAATGTGACGTTTCCATTGGGGTCAAGTGCACCATAGGCTTCTGCAAATGAACAAACAAAAGGGTCCATAGTTGTTCACTGTCCAAAAAACCAAACTTTGGAGAGGATGGGAAATCATTTAATGACTAAGTAGTCAATCTTTTAATTGTTTAGTAATTTAAAGATGATTAAATATCTAATTTGGCTTTAGCCTAATAGTATTTCAATAAAGATTTACTGATCTTGATCTACAAAGCAATTTGCATAACATAGACTACAGATCACTCAAGATCACAAACCAATTTTCCATCATAAAGAATCATTCAAGATCTTCATATATATGCCTACAATCACATTTCTATTTTTGCCACTTCATATAAAGGGACCCGCAAAATGAAAATGTCAAATGGCCTACAGTATACTATAAGTTACAAAGCCGGATGACAAAATCATTAAAAAGAGTATCAACTTATACATACTGGTAGGGTATAATTTGGGAACACAACGATAGCCCCGTTAAAGATTGCTTTCGAATCATCAATCAACTAAACTTGGCCATTATATGTACAGTCCATATAAGAGGTACAGACATAAACCGTTCCTGCAAAAGGTTATAACAGCTAAATTCAGTTTCTGGCAAAAAAATAAAATAAAATAAAATTTTCGGACACAAAGTAATCATAGCTTTAAGTATCATGACCAAAACATTTTTAATAACACTAGTTCTACACTCAAAAAGTTGTCGATTTCCTAAAAAGATTAACACATGAATATAAATGTTTTTGCCATATGCACGTTTCAATATGGAACAAGCAATGATGATATAAATGTGTCTCGTGTACTTGATCCATGTTGAGTGGTTGATTTTTAATAATTTAGGGTCAAATATTCTGACAGGAAAGCAGGTAAGAGTTGCTACAAGAAAATTGATTATTGAACTGAATGTGAAATTATGTTTGTATCATAGCTCCAATCACCTAATTATCTTATTAGATAGTTCTGATTCTTCAATTTCACTCTAAAGTGCACATCCTAACACCCCTGATGCTAACAAAGCATGCATCTAACTATTCCTCTTCACACATACATCTAAGAGAAATAATATATCTCACAAGCCGTATATAACCATTGAATCACAAGTGTGTGTGTGTGTGGGGAGGGGGGGGGGGGGGGTGCAGTACAGTTTCAAATATCCTATAAACCACATCAAAATATCGGATCTGGTCATACGGGTCAGACTCAAACCGAAACATATAACCAGAAAAAAAATGGTTATATTTCCTAGCTTAATAAACTCCATATTTTGTGACTATATAATGATTTTCATTTATTTTCAATGTTGACCTGATCCAACCAGCCTTTTGCAACCTCTATTCGTCACTATTGCAGAATACATACCCTGCAACTTCAGTAGCTATTTAATGTATTCCTGAACTTCTTGAATGTGATATAGCATTAATAAGAGTAAAGAAGTATGTTAGAAATTAAAAAATCACCAAGAAAGTCATTCAAACTTTCAAAACAGATGCGAAATCAATATCTAAACGCACAAGTGCATCAAGACTCGTACCAATTCAGATCAAGAATCATCTACTCCCATGAACAAAGATCTTGTGAAGTCCTTGCCTGGGAGTTTTGCTATAAGCCATGAGGAGCCACTGAGCCAGAATACTAAAACCTTATCTTCACCACAACATAACCACTCTCATTATTTTATATCAATGTTCAGGACGTATTTTTGTCAAATAGAAATAAAATAATTAACAATATTGTTAAGAGATGAATGATATAACTATAAGCAGCAATAATTAAAGAAGTGGTCTATTCTATTTCAACATAACAAACATTAGCAATTAAAAGACACGTGTTCTTCTCACCACCATTCCAATCTAGCTTTATGCAAAAGACTTATGGTTAAATCGAAAATTGAAATTAAAACTAAAATGACCTACATTCAGTTCCTGAAACATCGTATGGGATGAAACCAAATCATCTTGCATTGCACCTCAATCACCATACGTGCCATTATAAAACATATTATCTGTCTGATCAAGTAGAAACAATGTTTACGTATAGGGATATACTTTAAATGAGTATTGTCTTCCATCAATCCCAAGCTAACATATTATCTGGCTGATGATCGGCACGAGATAGTGCTTTGAGTAAAGCTTTAAAACTATATAACATATTATCTGGCTGATCAAGCAGAAATAGTGTTTCCATGTACGGATACACTTCAACTGAGAAAAACCCATTAATCCCAAGATAATCGATGTGTTCTGAGTCAGGCTTGTAAACAGCAAGTCGCTCACCTCCTAACACAACTTTTCCTCGAATACCAATTATAGGTTCACCATTCCTCCGAAACCCCCTTAGTATAACATCTCTATTTGTTGTAATCGTGAATAGC
Source organism: Helianthus tuberosus (assembly GCA_030545235.1). Classification (NCBI taxonomy): domain Eukaryota; kingdom Viridiplantae; phylum Streptophyta; class Magnoliopsida; order Asterales; family Asteraceae; genus Helianthus; species Helianthus tuberosus. Next base: position 31,888,076 of record CM060435.1, read on the forward strand.
TTTGTAAACGAGTTTGAAACACCACCCTCCATCATCCATACACATAAATCCTTATTATTAATGACTTGTTTATCGTGTCCACCCACCACAAGAGAGTTCCCTAGATATGACAAGGAACAATAATCGTCGTGTGCTATGCCTTCTGGAAAGGTTATTTCTCTAAATTCTTCACTTGTCATATCAAATGAAACAATCAACTTAATTCTTCCAGTCATGGTATTCCTATTAGTAGCAAGCCAATAAAAAACTCCATCTATAACTACCTTATCATAGCGATAAAAATAAATTGATTTTCTAGGGAGATTGCTGCCGTATGGACTTCTCCAAGCACCCGTGCTTAACGTAAAAACCTCAACCTGGGATGGTATGCAAGTAACATTATCTTGGCTCCACATGTCATTATATCTAATGTTGACAATCTTAGGGTCACTAGTCTCACGACAAACCCCAAAACCTAGAGCAATGTAATATCCACCAGTAGGCACAACAACAGTAACTGTTTTTCTAAGTGAAAAATTCAAAATAACAGCCTTGCGAGTACTATCGCAGTAGAAACACACCAAGCCATGACAACTGCTGATTATACTAGGATCATATTTAAGCATCTCCTTAACAGATAAAGGGAAAGTCAGTGAAGCTTTGTGTTGAGGAAAAGTATCATCATCAACGATTGAAACATATTTTTGATCATCACGATCATGAGAACTTACAAGCAGATGCTGCTGTTGGCTCCTATAATGAGTAATGAAATCAGAACTCTCGATCAGAGAACTCCATGCTTTGCAGACCGATCGAAATCGAAGCAACGATTTCACAGGAAGCATGTTCATGATTTCCTCTTGGATTTCGAAAGGTATGTGGTCTGACATCTTGATTTTGATTACAAAGTTTAGGGTTTAAGGAGAGATGAGATTTCTAGGGTTTATGATATATGAAATCGAAGATAACAGTTGTATGTGTGTTTTATGTCTACCAATTGGAAGCATAACGATGTCGTATGAATGAGTTAAATCGATTTGAACCGACTTTTTTTTAGACTGCGGGGTATGGGGCGGGAGTTTGGGCGTGGGTAGGGGGAAAACGCCCAAGCCACCACCCCGGGTGGGCATGGGTTTCGGCGTGGCCCTTGGGGCATGGGTTTCAAGCCGGGCGTGGGGCGCCTAGCAAAGTGACATGGCGGGCTCTTAATGGCTATGTGTCAACTCATGCCCCCAACCCAAGCCCCACCATACCCCATGGGCGTGGGTTTTGGTGGTGGAGGAGCCCCCATTCCACATGTCAACAAATGCCCCAACCCAAGCCCCTCATACCCCACGGTCTTAGACTGCGGGGTATGGTGGGGCGGGGGTTGGGCTTGGGTTGGGGCATTTGTTGACACGTGGCTTGGGGTGGCAGACATGGGGCGACCCACATTAAACAGGGTATGGTGGGGCGGGGGTTGGGGGCGTGGGTTTGGTGGGCTTCGCTGGGCTGACCCGGCTGGGCTCTTTGTAATTAAAGAAAATTACATAAAAATTAAAGAAAATTACATAAAAAAATTTCCTAACGTTTATATTTGTTTTTTTATCTCTTCTCTCATCTCCAAGACTATTTCCAACTCGTCACCCTTTAGGTGATCAATCGGCTGGGATAGAATTTTCAAATCCTCCCGTCTTTGTCTCTGGGCTTCTCTAGCGGCATCTCTAGCTTCTTTGCTCTTCCGAATTTCGGCCCTTAATCACTAGGCTAGATTTCAATTCCATTAATTTTTTTAGAGTAATCTGCCATTTTAGTCCCTTAAGCTTGGTCACTTTTGTCACCTTAGTTTAAATTTGAAACCTTTTATATCTGGGTCCCTATGTTTTCACTTTTATTGTCATTTTGGTCCAAAAATAAATATGTCATATTTCTTAAATTAAATCTTACCATTTTGTCCTTTTTTTTCAGGGGCAAAATGATCATTTATTTTTTATTTTATTTAAATCTTTTATTAAAACAATAATTTTTGTGGGTACCACCACACCCACAGTTGTTCTTCCTCCTTTCTCGTATCTCTCCTGCATAACAATCCTTATAGTCCCAAATCAAACACGAATCATTTGTTGTTGTTAATAATTAGTATGGGGCTTTTGTTTAATGAGTATTAGCTAACAAATTCCATGTAAGTCACGTACCTAGGGAGCTCGAAAAGGCTGGATTGAGAAGCTCGTCGGAGTTGAAATTTTTCGGCGGTCGGAGATAAGTTGCAGAGAAAGCGACACGGAGAATTGAAGTGAAAGTGATGTTGACGGAACCAGATCTGTAACAACCAGATCTTGGTCGGGTGGTGGTGTTCATAGTGGTGATAAGTGGGGGGCATGATGGCTGGTGGCGGTGGTTAATCCGACGAAGTGTTAATCGACCACTGAAGGCTAAAAAATAACCGAACCACCGATCATCACCCTTAGATCTCCGCCTCTATCTCACCCATAAAAAAACCATTAAACACCTACGACAACCCACCTTCACTCCATACTTCATCATCTACACTATCCACGGCCACCCTCTAACCCATCATCACATCGACATCACTGCTTCTTTGTTTCACTCCCACCCCCGTCATCATTTGCCACCGGATTAACCACCACGGATTAACCATAAAAAAACCATTAACACTTCGCCGGATTAACCACCACGGCGGTGCTTCTTTGTTTCATCTCATTTTGGTGTTGTGGTTACTTGTTGTTCGTTCTAGTGAAGAGAGAAAGAGAAGAAGTGTGTTTGATTTTTTGTATTGTTGAAGAATGAAGATCGAGATTTGTCTAGTTTGATTGTTTGAGGTAGAAAAAGTGGGGTGGGGAGGGACCCATAAAAGCACAGGGAACTATTAGTTTTATTATTTTAATTAATAATAAGTTATAATAAAGTTATAATGACCAATTTACCCCTATGGAAAAGGACAAAACATTAGGATTTAATTTGAGAAATATGAAGTGATATCACTTTTAGACCAAAATGACAAAAAAATAAAACCATAGGGGCCTAGATGCAAAATGTTTTAGATTTGGACTAAATTACCAAAACTGCCCAAACCTTAGGGACTAAAATGGCAGTTTACTCTTTTTTAAGTTTATTTTATACGCGAAAATCTCATTTGGACTTAATTGAACCCCTCCTTTGGATCTTAATAAATATTTTCTAAGTAAAGTGTACCGATTTGACTTTCACATGTCGAATGAACTTCGGAATCCAAAGATTCAAGAAACTGTGTCAATAGTTTATAGGTGGTTAAATAAGTAAAAGTCTTACCACATAACTTTCGCACTTCGACCCGTTTCGCTTGCTTTTCAGGCATATTCATCACTAGTTCCTTGATCAAATTACCGAGTCGAGAAAAATGAACACTTATCATCTCTTTCCCTTCATCATTTCCATCCTTGTTGGCTAAAACAAACAGCTTCAATATTTCCAATATCTAGTCGAGTGCTTCAACTTGCCTAAACTTCGACTTTGCACCGGCACATTTGTCAACAAGAAACCCGAAGAAATGTTGACCAACCCACGGCCACCTCCTGAATATTTCTTTCAAGAATTGGGGTTTCAGTTGAGACTGGCGGACCCAAGAATTTTTTCATGGGGGTGCGGAATATTTTTAAAAGTTTTAGGCCCCTAGGTATATAAGTAAAAAAATCGGTTCGTATCGGGTCGGGTCATGTAAAACAAACAAACATCAAACTAAATTTATATAATCATCAAAAACATGTCAAACCTTGTTACAAACATAATTAAAACGTCGAGACCCTATGGGTTTTCATTTTTTGAATCTATCCAAAAAAATCATCTAAAGCTAATTTCTTAAGCAAGTCTTTTTTCTATATAACATAAGTTTATCGCTCCATAACATAATGTTTCAATTTTAATTTTAATTTTCAACTATTGAAGCCCTATAAATCATAACGTAAGTTGTAATCACCCTAAAAATATATAAACAACATAATCACCCTAAAAATCATCTAAACAACCATAAACAACGTCAAAACACACAAAATTTCAAACCTATTTAACAACTTTATTACCCTTTTTTCTCCTATAATATCAACCAAAATCATCAAAATAACAAAGAAACTTACCCGTGTTCGGATTCCGGTTAGATTTTGGTGTTAAACGACGGTGGTATGGTGGCTGATTACGGTGGTCGCCGGCTGCTGGGCTGTTGTCGATGGGTGATGTTGTTCGTTGGCAGTGCAGGGACGCAAGAGAGAGAGAGAGAGAGAGAGCGGGAGAGAATTTCTAAAGGTTTTAGGCTTTAATTATTTTATTATAGTTTGAAATATTGTTGGTTTTGGTTAATGTGTTAAGACTTAGTGGGCTAGCTGGTTAGGAATTATAAATGGGTAAATGTATGGGTATTTGGATTTAGTTAGTTAGGTATTAAAAGTTATATAATTTAGGTAGTTTTTTTTAAATAAGAGTTTACTAAAAAAATTTAAAATAAAAATTGATAACACTTTTTACCTAAGGGGTGCGGATGAAAAATTTCAAGGGTGCGGTCGAAAAATTCCAAGGGTGCGGACGAAAAATTCCAAGGAGTGCGGACGAGATTTTCGACGGAACTTAGCTATAAATTTTTTTTCTCCGGGGGTGCGCCAGCCCACCTTGGGCTGGGCTTGGGTCCGCCCTTGGTTGAGAGTTTTTATCATCAAAATAACGCACCGTAGTGTTTTTTAATATATCATACACCCTTTCCAATTCATCTTCAGAGATCCTTCTTGAATCAATGAGCTTTAGAATCCAATAGTTCTAAGCAAGATTAACAATCTTTCGGTATCGTTGCAGACTTCTTATTTTTTATGTTAGCTTTGAAAGGTTTCAAAACTTGACGAAACAAATTAGTATATCCATCAATATTTGACATTAAAAGTCAGTAAGTTAGTTAACTATTTTCCCCTTAACTTAATTACGCTATCCTACATCAACTTTAAACTCATAGTTTATCAAATTGGCTAAACATATCTAACAACCTCAAATTTTCTTCGTACTCACTTCAAAATTTCCAAAAACATTCAAGGCATAGATAGATCACGCCGAACCTACAGCTAAAAAAATGAACAAAAGTATATCGCCAAAGAATTGATAAACTAACAGAAAAACGAGTGCCAACATATCATGAATAAGAAACTAACTTAAGTACTATACAATATATCACGAGACAACTGATAAACTAACGCTAAACGAGTATCTTATTGTAAATCGCCACCCCCACTCCATCGCGCGGGAAAATGGCTAGTATAAAATTAATCAGTTCATAGCTAGTCAGATCGCGTCGGGACATGTAAGACAAAAGAACATCAAACTAAAATTTATATAATTATCAAAAATACGTCAAACGTCATTACAAACGTATTTAAAATTGTGCCATACAGGTTTTCATTTTTTTGAAATCTATCCAAAACATCATCTAGAGATACTAAACACTCCATAAGTTCATTACATTCTTACTCACGATTCCTATCACATATAAATGGCTTCATAAGTTCATAAAACAACACTAAACACTTAAAATAAACAATCATGTTCAACCATAGTCCATAATTTTCAAACATTCAAGCCCTAGTATTAAATTTTGATTACTTGTAACTAATCATTTAAACAAACAAAGCTATAAATAAAACAACAGAATCATTTAACTACAAGTCTAGAACAACAAAAAAAACATCAAAAAATATAAAAAGATCAAACCCTTATACGTTTATATTATCTCTTGATCATCACATATAAAAAAAATCAATAAAGAAACCATACTAGTTCTATATCAGAATTCAGGTGTAATATGGGTCGGTCTTGCCAGAATTTTGGGTTTTCGAGCAAAAACATTCGTCCAGTTGTGAGCAGTGGTGTTAAGTCGCTGGGAGATTTTTTCGGGCGAGATTTGGAATTGGAATGGGTGGATGGGTTTGGGTTATTTTATTTAATTCAAATTTCTTTGGGTTGGATTTGAGCTTGTGTTAATAAAAATATATTGTATATTGGGCTTTGATTGGGTTAAGTAATTAATTGAATAAATGGTTAAAGAATAATTATATAAATTGTATTATATACTTATATATAATAAATAATAATCAGTGTTTATTTTTTTTCTTATAAATTCATAATATTTTTTTCCTAAGTGGGGCGGTTGAAAATTTTCAAGGGGTGTGGGTAAACATTTCTAAGAAAAATACCACTAAAAATTATTTTTTCAAGGGGTGTGCCCGCCTACCCATTGTCACACCCCAAGTTTTCCACACCCCGGGCGTGCGACCATTCGGTTGGTACCTGTTTTGAGTAAATCGCAGCGGAAGACATTTATCTTTCTTTTATAAAACAACTTGTAAGTTGAATAAAATATTCTTTCATAAACGGGTATTTAAATACCCCTTGTTCATTCAAAACGTTATTTTCAAAAGGTAATTTTTTTTGCATCATTTTCCGTCTTCTGACAGTTTTACCAAATTCATGCCACAAGGTTTTATCGTTCCTTGGAGTCATAATCCTTTCAGCATCTACCCTTGCTAAATACATTTATTGAGGATTACCTGAAAACGTTTTGAAAATGATACGTCAGCAAAAAGTTGGTGAATAATGTTTAACGGACACCAAACAATTTTTAACAAGGCATAAATAATATTAAAGTTATTTGCACACATACTAGTAAGCTACACATTCAGCGAGTATCCTTACTTGTATGTACTACCATGAATACATACCCGGTTTTACGTACAATTTACCTACCGTGATTACATAACCGATTTTACAATTTTGCAACATGTACCAATTTGATCAAATTCGAATTACACTCACGTGTTCCAAATGCTTCAATAAACTTAATATACATGCTAAACATATTTAATATAAACTCATGCCATATTTAAAATATAAAACATTTCAAAATTTATAAAAGAGTTAAACGTATTCACCTTAATAATTTTCGTGATTAATCACAACTTAACGTTTAGGGATTCGTGTACAATTAGACGTGTCGCCTGGACGTCTAAGGAATCTTGCCGGTGAGTTTTTTGTCAATTTCTCTCCATCCCCTTTCACTACTGATGATAACTTGATTACAAGAGACCACTACTTGACTACGTTTCATGATTGAAGGGGTATGGTCCCAAATCTTGCATCAGGCTTGGGTGTGAGTGACCATCACCCGACTTATTGTCCCAATCAACAATGAACTTGTCTAGTTCGTGCGGGCACGCGCGAACCCGGTTTTCTTTCCCACTCGGGGAAAGATGAGAATCTCACCTTGTGTATGAAAATGGTTGTTTTCGGCAACATACACAGAATGCGGTGATTGCTACTAAAGATGACAGTTGTTACTATCATCTGAATCCATGTCTTCTACAACTGTCGTGTTACTACATTCACTTTTTGTCAAACACATTTCCATGCTGTGGTCCCGCACAGGCACGCGAGGGGACGGTGAAGGAAGTGCAAAGTAATGTATAGACATGTTGACTTATACATGTACGACTTACCCAACGCATGTTACGAGCTTGCGCAAGCCCGCAGGGCGCACGCGCTAGGGCAACATCTTATAATAATGCAAGTCGAACTGTCACCTTGACTTTTATGGACAACCGACATGACTTTACGCTGACAACAACGGTCAGCTGACCGTCCAATACACGGCTACACAGTCCACTTGCATAAAACTGATACACAGACTGACAACCACAGCAGACCACGCGGCGGCCATTCCTTCGTGCGGCTGGTACAACATTACACATCGCGGCTCCTGCTAGGTCTATGAAAAGCTGCAAGTTGTCAATCAGGCCCAAGGCCCATCAAGCGGCCCATTGGCCCTTCTCCTTCACTCTTCGGCTATAAATACCCACTTCGAACCAGGTTTGAGGTAATGCTAATCTGTGTCACACCCCAACCGATGGCGGAAACATCGGGGCGTGGCACTGAGCGAAACAGATTATCCAGGAGAATCCATAACAACTATTAATGACAATATATTAATCATTAACGTCCCATGCCATCAACATATAAAGTAAAAACCGTTATTACAGATATTGTTCTCAAAGACAAGCAAACTGTTTCGACAACACAGATTTATTTAATTTGTTTCTAGACTCCCTAGCTTGATTCGTCACAGCAAACATAGTATCCTAAACACCTGTCACATACGTTAAAATAAAGTCAATACACGGAGTGTAAAGGTGAGTACACAAGTTTAAGTAACATATAGTATAGCGAAAGCATTTACGCATAACCAGCATGTAACACGTAGAAATGTGAATCAAGTAAGCTATCGACAATGATGCATGCAGCTGACATGACTGCGAGTGTAGAATGCTCAACACATTATCACCACTGTGACCATGTGAATTAAAACCCTTAACAACCCCTGTCCACGACAGGTGCTGAGTCCAAACTATAGTACTATCGTTGCTAAGGTGTCAGGCAAAACAATCACTGTGTAAACATAACATACAAACATTCATCGAATCACGTATAACATGCGAGAGCGATTAGCGTTCATAAAAGAGTTTGCGTTGTGTGTTGATGTGATTTGATATAGATAACGTATGTAACACCCAAAAGTGCGTTAAGCGAAAAAGGGTTCGAGTATACTCACAGAGCGTGTTTAGCTTGTAAACACAGTACTTGGATTGAAGGGAGCACGTGAGAGATTAGCCTGAGCATAGAACGACAGCATAATCGTTGAATAGCGTGTAACAGTGCGTTGGGAGTGATAAGTGTCGGATGGTGAGTCGATCGGATGGTCATCCGGAAGGATGACCATTCGAACGGATAGCCATTCGAATGATTTGTGAGTGTTTGTAAAAACTTTTGAAGTTTTCGTTGTAGTATAAATCAAGTCATTCAATTGAAAAATGTGATATTCTTTGAAGTTTTGTCAAATTGTTTGAGTGTTGAACTTATAAAGTCAAGTCACCTGGTCGAATAGTCATTCGATCGGATGGTCATCCGATCGGATGGCTATTCGATCGGCGATCTGATGTTTCGAAAATTGGTAAAATTTTCTAAGTTAAAAGTTTTGAGTTTTGACGGAGACGGTATGACGACGTGTCAAACAACGGAGCCCACACCAAGCCCAGCTCGGTCGATCAGATGGGAATCACCCCATTCGATCAGACTAACTGTTCTTGACGGAGTTTCATGTTCAACCCGTGAGTCGCTCATCTCTTCGGTGGAAGTCCATTCTCAGACTGGTTCTCTACCAGAGAATGAGTAGAGAGCCTGAACGAGTCTAGATTCCAACGGTTTTGAGTAAAAAGTGAAGAAAGTTGAAGAAAACCTTGAAATCATTTCAAACGTTTTGATCTAGTTGAGATTTGTGTAAAATAATATGGAAATCCTTTAGATCTGGACAAATCTTGATGAGATGATGTCATACTTCAATGTTCATAAGAAATCGAGATGACCTCACCTTAAAGCAGTCCAAATCCGGTGATTTCATGATGGAAAACAGTGATTTCAGTGGAGAAGATGATGAAGATGCGGGTAGTGATGATGGAAGTACAATATTTAGGAAGAAAACTTACAAAAATAGCCTTGAATCGAGTGAAATGTGCTTGAAAGCGAGTTGGGAACGTGTTGGTCGGATAGAGCTGTCACATTAGTGAACAGTGATGTGATAGGTGGGTATTTATAGGTGAGAGGGGAGATAAGGCGGTGCAGTGAGTGGGTCGGATGGCCAGCCGATCGGATGGCCATCCGGTCGGATGATCATTTGATCGAGTGGTCATTCGATCCGACGGCTTGTGCGAGTTGGTTTTCCGACTTTCGTTTCGTGCCGTGCGTTGAGCGTTGCGTTTAAGCGAGTTGCGAGTAAGCGTTGCGATAGCATTAAACAAGTAGTTACACAAATAACATAACACATAAAAAGCATAAAAGTAAATATGCGTTTTGAGTTTGCTTTGCGTTGCATTGTGATAGCGTGAAGTAACAATGCGATAAAGAGCGTTTTGAATAAGCGTTGTAAAACATAGTTTAGAATATCGTTTAAAAATCATTACCCATTAGCGATAATCGAAATCTCGAGAGTACAAGATAATTAAGCAATAATTAAGCAAGAATTGACAGATCTGAGTAACGACCTGACTTTGACCTTGACTTTGACTCGGAAAGTCGGGTTGTTACAATATGCTCACTCACACTTACTACTTAAACATTTATCTTGCCCATTGGTCCTAACCTTATTTAGATTGTCTCTCAATGGCTTTATTCTTATCCGAGTAGTGATCCACAAGCATATCATACAGACCATGCACTTTTCCCTACAAATTTAAATAAAGACAAACCTCAAATTTTATAAAAATATCGAATCCTTAATTTTATGAACATTATAATGTTTACTAGTGCAAACCAACAATTTAGCGCATTAACAATCAACTAACACAAATTCAGAAAACTATGAACCAAATCAGTTAAGTATGAAATAAATTTTGTGATTTTAATAATTAAATGAAAACGTACAATTTAACAACATTTAGTTACAAAGAATATAATGAAATATGCTAACAGTGTTCCTAACCTGCCTGAGTTAGGGGATAGAAACAATTCAACGTTTGCTTGCTGATGAATCACATCAAATGTGTATACGATAACAAAGATTACAATTGACCTCAGAGGGAGGAGAAGCAACAAAAAATGCCCTCCATCTCAGGGTCGAATGGATCTTCATGCGTGTTGATTTACTCCAACTACATCCTTTCTTGTTGTCATGTTCCCCCTAATAAATTAGTTAAAGTGAGATCATATTATCATAATACACTAACGTATCAGATCAACCAACAAATTTATGAGCAATTATAGCATTTTGGTTAATACTGATATGTTGGTTTCAATTAGGGATGGCAAAAATACCCGAAACCCGACACAAATGGGACGGGTATACCCGATACCCGACGGGTATTGGGCCAGGTATGGGTTTAGTTTTAAAAATTTTCGCGGGTATGGGTCGGGTATGGGATTAGGCGATACCCGACCCGATTACCCGAAACCACATACCCGTTTACCCGAACTATATACCCGAAGTTTTTAATCTATATTTTTATTTCCTATTAACCCTTATCTATTAGTGATTTATTTTAGTATGTTCATAATGTGAAAAAATAAATTTTCTTTTAGCATATGTATTTGATGATAGTATTTATATTTTGTATGTTGTGAAATATATACATATAAGTGTATAAATATTATAAAGTTATTATTAATTTATGCTAAAACTTATATGTTTGTAATGTATATTTTAATTTATAATAGTAAAATATGTATTTGGAAATCCCAATGTATATTTTTTAACAAACTAATGGGTATACCCGATACCCGCGGGTATACCCGGTTCCCGACGGGTAATTACCCGACATATACCCCACGGGTATTGGGTCGGGTATAGGAGATGATTTTACAACCGGGTATGGGTATGGGTAGGGGTGCAAACGAGCCGAGCGGCTCGCGAGCTGCTCGAGATCGGCTCGAGAAAAAGCTCGAAACGAGCCGAGCCTTATCGAGCCCGAGCCGAGCTTGAGCCTCAAAACAAAGCTCGTTTTTTTATCGAGCCCGAGCTCGAGCCTCACATGTGAAGCTCGTTAGGCTCGTCGAGCCTTATCGAGCCTTAGTGTAAACGAGCCGAGTCGAGCCGAGCTTATTTAAACTTGTTTACAAGCTGACCTCGAACCTAAAAATAAGATTATTTAGTAAACGAGCCCGAGGCCGAGCTTTACTTATCGAGCTCGCAAGCCAAAAAAGTCTATTATTTATATTATTTTTATTTAATATACTAATTAATAGATAATAAACGAGCCGAGCCCGAACCGAGCTCGAGCTTGATAAAATACAAACGAGCGGCTCGAGCTCTCATAGGTTAATCGAGCTCGAGGTCGAGCCTGGCCGAGCTCGGGCTCGGATCGGCTCGTTTGCACCCCTAGGTATGGGATTACCAATACCCGACCCGAACCTGACTCATTGCCATCCCTAGTTTCAATCAGAAGGGATGACACAGTACCGTGATGTGACGAGAGGGCGGTGATTGGTAATTGCTAAAATTATCGAGAGGAGGCCGCTGGAATGGTGAAGACGGTGTCGAGGGTGGTGGTTCCGTTCCTGCTCAATCCGAGAGAGTGAACGACGATGATGATAAGTCGGAGATGTGGGTCAGCAACGGTGTTGATGATGATGAGAAAGGAGAGATAGACAGAATGATAGAGATGGCAGTGGTAGACCTTAGTTCCGAGAACAATGGTGACTACCGTGATAGCCATCATGAGCAACGATGAATCCGTCTTCAACTTTTGAATTGTGTGAAGTCTTCATTCATTAGCTTTAATTTTGAGACTTTTATCCTATCCATCCCCAGTCCCCAATTGTCAACCCCCCCCCTAACCTCTTCAGACCCCTAAAAATGGGGGAGTGGGCGGTTGAATTGTAATCATAAACAAACCTAATCAGCGCACCTACAAGTGGGAACCGTCTTCTAGGGTAAACGTGTTAGCGAGAATTAAGGAAACTACCCAAAAGTAGGAGAGAGACTCTCAACCTCTCATAACTGTCACTTTTACAGTTTTTTTATTGAGTTTAAGACCGTGGGGTATGGTGGGGCGGGGGTTGGGCTTGGGGCATGAGTTGACACGTGGCTTGGGGGGCAGACATGGTCTGACCCACATTCAACACGGTATGGTGGGGCGGGGGTTTGGGGTGTGGGTTTGGTGGGCTTCGCTGGGCTGACCCGCTGGGCTATTTGAATATTTTTTAAAACAACAAATTTAATTTCTTTAATATTTTTAAATAAAGAAAATTACAAAAAAAAATTCCTAACGTTTATATTTGTTTTTTATCTCTTCTCTCATCTCCAAGACTAGTTGTAACTCGTCACCCTCTAGGTGATCAATGGGCTGGGATAGAAATTTCAAATCATCATGTTTTTGTTTCTGGGCATCTCTAGCGGCATCTCTAGCTTCTTTGCTCCTTCGAATTTCGGCCCTTTGTTGTTGGAATACGTTGAATGTATCCAACTTGCATGAAATGTCATCCAACTGATCGCTGTATATTCCCCTACGCGAGCCCGAACTCCCAGCTGAAGGCGATGCCGTACTAGATCTTGATTTTTTAGCACGCCTTTTTGCGACATCTCTTCCATACTCAGGCCGGTTTGGGCTTGGCGAATCATCCAAAAGGTCCTCAAACTCTTGATCTCGTGCATCAGATTGGGATTGGGACGAGGCCCTTGACCTTTTGGAAGACGTGTTACTTTCGCTACCAATGGGGATATTCGCCTACATTGGATGGAACTTAGACTGCGGGGTATGGGGCGGGAGTTTGGGCGTGGGTAGGGGGAAAACGCCCAAGCCACCACCCCGGGTGGGCATGGGTTTCGGCGTGGCCCTTGGGGCATGGGTTTCAAGCCGGGCGTGGGGCGGTCTGGCCAAGCTGACATGGCGGGTTGTGAATGGCCAAACCAAACTAGCCGTTGGGCTATTTAAAAAAAAAAAAAATTCCTTTATAAATACTTTACAATATTTATCATTTTTCTCACACAAAATCAAACACATAAAACACAATCTCGCCATGAGTTCTTCAAGTTATACGGAATCGTCATCATCATCTGACGATGGGACGGAAATATTTCTACAAACGATCGCGACGGTAGTGAAAGCTATCGTTGAAAACGAAGAGGAGGCGGAAGAGAGTCAACAACCTAAACGCAGAAGAAGGTACATCGCTCGTGAACGGGTCACCGCTAACGATTTGTTGGTAAGCGATTACTTCTCAGCTGAACCTAAGTATGATGAAAAAATGTTTAGGCGTCGTTTTCGTATGAGTAGAAACTTATTTTTAAGGATATCTAGAGATCTTGAGGAGAAGTATGTTTATTTTCAACAAAAACCCGATGTAACCGGGCAATTAGGATTTACTACGTGGCAAAAGGTCACGACCGCACTTAGGCAGTTAGCGTACGGCAATAGTTCGGACATTATGGATGACTATTTAAAAATGTCTGCACGTGTAGCTAGAGAAAGTCTTCACAACTTTTGTTCGTGTATTCTAGAACTCTATAGGAAAAGATATTTGAGAAAGCCCTCGTTCAGTGACATGCAACAATTATTGGAACATCACGCAGATTATCATGGGCTACCCGGGATGCTAGGTAGTTTAGATTGTATGAAATGGGCTTGGGAACTTTGTCCTACCCAATGGCAAGGCGCTTACACGAGTGGATTTAACGGGAGTCCAGCCATCATGCTTGAAGCGGTTGCGTCCCAAGATCTTTGGATATGGCATGCGTTCTTCGGTATGCCAGGTTCACATAATGATATTACCATCATAAACCACTCGCCCCTTTTCAATGATCGAGTAAATGGTATAGGACCCAAAGGAACTTTCTTTGTAAACGGGGTTGAGTACGTGTATGGGTACTACCTAGTTGATGGGATTTACCCAGAGTGGGGGGTTTTTGTAAAATCATTCACAAAACACGGTACGACAGATCCAAAGAGATTAAAGTTTAACAGGGTACAGATGGCTGCACGTAAAGACGTCGAGCGAGCATTCGGTGTTTTGAAGAAAAGGTGGCGAATATTACAAATGCCTTGTCGACTATTGGACAAGGATCAGAGAGCGGTCGTTACCTACTATGATGACGATGATTCACAACCAGGTAACGTAACAGACCAAGATAAAGCGGGTAATGAATTTTGGATCAAGTCAAGGGATATACATCACAACCTTCGATCTGATTTGGTGGAACATGTTTCAACGATTCCTGGGTTCGAAACCGACGAAGACGACGAAGACGACGAAGAATGATTGTTTTTTATTTTAATAATTATTATGTTTGTTTATGTATTTAAAAAAATATGTTTTTTTTATGTAGTTAATTAATTTAAATTTATATTAAAAAAAATGGTGATGTGGCTAGGCCACGCCGGCCCAGCCACGCCCAACCCAAGCCCTACCATACCCCATTAAAACTTGGGTTTGGGTCATGAGAATTCAACATCCACGTGTCAGCAATTGCCCCAACCCAAGCCCCACCATACCCCACAGTCTTACAAATCTCCCAACAATGCATGAAACGGAAGTCGGTCCCCACATTTGATTTGAATGTGACCAATGCATTTGTCACAATGTCGGCTTCGGTTTCACCACTTTTTGGGTTTTGCTTTGCTTTATTTAAAAAACCACTATATTTTGTAAGTTAGCCGCTAATCTCGCTCCACTTCGAGGATAAGCTATCGTTTTCACGATAAGCCTCCCTTCCCAATTCTTCATGGAATACTCTACTAACCGCTTCCCACAGGGAGGTTCAATGTTGAGAATTTCCTATTTTAATAAATACAAAATTTAATATATTACAAAAGTATATAAAAAGTATCCATTAATAAAAACAAAGTTTAAGAATACATAAACTTGGATGTTGAGATTGTTGACACCAAACCCTCGCCAATGTAACTTCTTCAGCAACGACCCATTTTTGTTGTTTTCGTTTGACGGTTTCAAGTGCTTTATCCGCCTCGGTTTTTTTCTTATGACTTCTCTTTTTGATGGGTTTCGATGCGGAAGGAGCATCGTTAGGTGGTTGAGTTTCGGGGACGGTTTCGGTTTGTGAAAGGTCGATGGAGGTTGGTGAAAGGTTGATGGGCGATTGTGTAAACGAGGTAGGTATCGAATCGTCGGTGTGTGGGAAGTTAGTATACAAACGATTCCCAAGATACGATGCATAACTCGCTTCAACGGGCATAGAAGAGTGTATGAAAAATGGACGAAGCATTGGACGATTGGGTGGTGGGCTAAAATTATTTTCTTGGAATGCATACGGGTTGTTCGGGTCATAAGCACTGTTATAAGGATGCATTTTTTCGTTTTGTAGAACGAGAATTGAAGATGATTATAGAAGATGTGGTTGAATGTGGTAAAAAATGGAAGAAAAATGTGAGTTTTATAGTGAAAAAATAATTTTTTTTAGCATAGCCGTTGGCCAACGGCTATTTTGGTTTGGCCATTGAGAGCCCGCCATGTCAGCTTGTCAAGACCGCATCACGCCCGGCTTGAAACCCAAGCCCCAAGGGCCACGCCCCAACTCAAGCCCACCTAGGGTGGTGGCTTGGGCGTTTTCCTCCAACCCACGCCCAAACCCCCGCCCCATACCCCTCAGCCTAAAGGGTTGAGATTCAAAGATAAACACTTTGTAGGGTCAGGATTTACTCAAATAGCAGTTACAGACCACCACGCTGTCTATAATATATATAACTAGTAGGAATACCCGCGCTACGCTGCGGGGTTTCGGTCGATATCTCTTTTGGTTCAGTATACCAACCGAATGAAATATGCTCAAAAGAATATCGACACATGTTTTACATCGACCGAAAACCATAATAATAAATTTAAATTGGACAGCGGGACAAATTGATTTTAAATTAATTGTAAATAGAAACGTAAAATCAATTCGTCTAACCGTAAATCAATTTAAATTTATAGAAACGCATACATAAAAATAAACATGTAAAACTTGATTACAATTTTTTTAAAAAGTTAAGAGGTTGAAATTGTTAAACACCGAAAGTTAAAAGGGTAAAAGTTTAAAGAAAAATAATAAAAAGAAAAGTCAAAAAAGAAAAAAAAAAGAGAGCTACTGTACAAGCTCTTTGAAATTGTTAGATATAGAATATATTAGTTATCTTGTTAATAAATAATACATCCGTAGAAAACCTCAAGTTAAAGGAGACGCACTTTTTAGTTTTTTTTTTAACATCAATCAACATCACTTGATTCCCTCTTTCTTCTCCTCTATAATGTAATGGTAGCCTCCTTTCATAAAGGCTTAAACTGGAGTTGTTCATGCCGCCCAATATACGACAGTCACTTTCTCAAGGTATAGAAGCAAGGGACAGGCTTGACAAAAGGGAGTTAACAAATTGGTCTTTTAATGAATCAAACTCAATGAGGTGAAAGATGTTAGATATTTTAGTATAATCGGGATTGACTTGGTGACCAAAGTGAATTATAATACACATTGAACGAATGGGGTTCGAAGAGTAACGGCCCCAGTGGCGGAGCTTGACCAAAAGTTTCGAGGGGGCGTAAAGTGATAGGACCTAAATTTTTTTTTCCTATCATTATGTTTCGAGTCGGGTTGGGTTGGGTTGGGTTGACTATTCGATTCAAATCGGGTCAAATAATAATAGTTCCAAATAAAACAAAGTGTATATTTACCAAACTACCCATCATTTATATACAAAGTTTATAAATATTTAGGATATACAATTTAGGAAAAATAATCGAGGGGCGATCCTATATAATTTTAAAATTTTCGGACGAAAAATCGGAACTTGTACACTTTAACCGAAATATTGGGGTGGGCGGGTGCACCCCCGGACACCCACAATACTTCGCCTCTGAACGGCCCCTTGGCGGGGTCTGGGGCAGTGCCCCTGGCTGGTGTCGAGCAGGAGTTTCCTCTTATTTTCGAGATGGAAAATTAATGCAATTTTAGAAGCAATTTGATTTAAAATAACACTGCCTAGAGGTAGTTTTTGGCAGTTAATCTCTTCATCCCCAAATTCGAAACACAGTTCTTGGTTACACACTACCGGTTCTTACAAATTCACATACACACATATTTTGATCTGAAACAAGAGTTAGGCTTGACGAGGTTACTATTCTTGAACCTTAATACCTCGAGTTTTGATCAAATTGGGACCATGTACTTCCATACAGCCATCCAATAAGAGACCATGTACTTCCATACAGCCATCCAATCGAGTTTGTAAATCTTTAATCCCTGAGTTATATTACACCAACATAATCACATTAAGAATCGTTTTACTATGAACAAGAATCACATAACAAAAGCCTTTAAGAAGCAAGTATTTGATCACGTTTGTGAAGCATCGATGAAAGCAACTTATAACAAAAGCCTTATTGATGTTTAACTAAAAGGAACCAACAACAAAGAACAAATAAAAACCTGAACAAGAAAATTGGAGTTTTCAGGGTTTTGATCTGGGGTATCAAAAGTTAAACAAAGAAAACAAGAACTCTCAAATAAAATTATACTGCATATATTTTTACTCAGGTTTTTAAGAAATTAATTGTTATTAGAACTATTGAGTAAATATAGTTTAAGAAATAGTCAGTTCTATTTCAACATGATAAACATTAGCAATTAACAAACATGTGCTTTTTCATTCCATCCTGCATTCCAAAATCCGAACTTACATACCAAACACTACCCGAATTCTAGTAATACAAAAAAGACCTGCGGTTGAATTGAAATTTGATATAAAACTTAGAATAAACTAAATTCAGCTCCTGAAACGTGAGGCGATTGAAGGGCATACCACATACAGGGTACCAGAAATCTGCATTCCCAATGGTGTATACCTTGTGTTTATGCTTCAAAAGCGGGAGTAGTGTTACCATAAATAATTAAATCTGGCTGATCAAACAGTAGTGTTTCCATGTAGGCATTCACATCATAATAATAACCATTAATCCCCAGATTGTTTATTTGTTTTGAGTCGGGTTCATAAACAGCAAGTGATAATAAACCATCCGGCGGTCCACCAAGATGTCTTACTTGAATTACAGGTTCACCACTCTTCCTAAATTCCTGTACAAAAAGCGCTTCTACGTCTGATGGGCAAATAGTGAATAGCTTTATAAACGAATTAGAAACACCGTCCATCATCATCCATACATCGGAAAGTTTTTCCCCTACATCTAATTGAAGCACAGCAAGAGTGTTCCTTAGCTTAAAGATTGACAAGTCGCGTTCATGGTTGCGTGCTAATCTATCAGGGAGGTTTACTTCTTTAAACTCTTCACTTGTAATATCAAATAATACAATCAGGTAATTATAATTATATTCACCGGAGCCATCATCAGCAAGCCAGTAAAGAACTCCATCTACCGCTACCTGTGACTCGGAAAATCTAATTGATTTACGAGAGAGAATGCTGCCATAGGGACTTCTCCAGGCACCTGTGCTTAATGTAAACACCTTAGGGACGCAAACTACACTATCGATATCGCTCCATGGATTAAAAACATAATTAATCTTGACTATCTTCGGGTCAAGAGTCTCGCGACAAACCCCAAAACCTAGAACGGTTCTGTGTATCTCATTGTATTCCCTTTTAGGCAGAACAACAGCAACGGCTTTGGAAATCGAAGGATTCCAAATAACAGCCATGTCATCATTGTACAAACACAACAAGCCGTGAGAGCTTCCCATTGTTTCAGAATGTTTAAGCATATTAACCACCAATGGGGGAATAGTCACAGTAACTTTCTGCATGGGGAAAGTATCATCATCATCATCATCAACAATTGAAACGTATTTTTCCTTATGATCAATGGCATCTTGATACCTTACAAGTAGATGTTGCTGTTGGCCGCTATAATGCTTAATGAAATCAGAACTGTCGATCAGAGACTTCCATGGTTTGCAGACCGATCGGAATTGAATCAACGACTTCACAGGCAGCCTCTTCATGATTTCAGATTGGAGTTCGAACGGGATGTGATCTGACATTTTGATTCTGATTCCTCTAGGGTTTACGAGAGATGAGAGAATATTTAAAATCAGAATCGAAGGTTTGCATATTGATGCGGTTAATGGGCTACTCAAGTATGAGCCAAAGTCCATTGGGTCGATACCAAATCAGGAGTACCATCATGAAAGATAATATACATGTAAGACAATAAGACATATTATCTTTTATTTAATACTCGTTTTTTAATTACCATTTTTTAGGACCCACACGTTGATCAGTAAATAGAATCAATAAGTACCAATATGTTTACATGTTAAGTTGGGGGACGAGGCCTGGCTATGGCATGCTTGTCCCCGGGCATCTTAATTTTGACGCAATCAAGAGCTTATCCAAGCATGCAATAGGTCTTCCCACTCATGTGTGTTAGCGAAACAATCATTTGGGTCGTTTCAATAGAAGTCACTTCATCGAACCACAGAGCCGCTACAACTCTTGTATGCGGATGTATGTGGTCCAGCCACGCCAAAGACAAATTTAGGAAATCAATACATGCTTCTTATAGTTGATGATTTCAGTCGCTATATGTGGGCAGATGTGATAAGAACCAAAGACCAAGTGCCAAGACTTTTAATTGAGTAACTGACAGGACTAGGAAACAAGTATAGCATGAAGGTTAAGGCGTTGAGAACTGATAATGGAGGCAAGTTTACTTCAAATATGTTGCGTGATTTTTGTAAGCAAAAGAGAATTGCAAAACAATTTCCCGCACCATACACGCCGCAACAAAACTGGGTGGTTGAAAGGAGAAATTAGACAATTTTGGGCACTACTTGAAGCATGTTGAAAGGAGAAATTAGACAATTTATACGTCACAACCATTAGGGATTTATTTCTTTGTAAAAAATTGCATGTGTTATCCGAAGATATTGAACACAAAACAATAAAATACATTGGAAACTAAATCATAAGTGTCAATCACTTTTGAAATTTAAACGGAAGCATAGACAATATGTAGACATCAAATAGCAAAGTGCTTTTATCTTCAACACTTTATAATCTGACCGAAATCTTCTCAACAATATTGTCCCATGGCGTGTCTTGAGGTACTCCCTCAATAAGACTCCATGCACTTGTAAGTACAAGTTTCCCATTTCATCTTGAAACTTTAAACTTGGACAATTATGCTCAAAACAACACCAAGTTGTTACAAATACTACATTTAAGTAGTAAACTTGAACAATTAAATTTGTTCACAACAACACCAAGTTGTTTTCACCAAATAATTTTTTTTTAACACACATGTTGGAAAAAAAGTTATACCAAGCACATTATAGAATCGAACGTTTACATAAAACGTTTTCCAAAGATATAGTTTATAAAATAAACTGTTTTTCATCAGTTTTAATGCATACATAGGCAATTAAATGTTTACATAAAACATTTATGTCCATTATGAACAATCTCTAACGTCGTATTCGTGATACACATTTTCTAACACACATGTTAGAAAACTTTAAGTCATTTTATCTATATATATAACATGACCAAATTAAAGCATCAAATGTCATCACTAAAACTCTACTCAAGAGTTTCACCATATGAAGAGTTAAGAGTCTCAATAATTATAGACTTAAACTCTAATAAAACTCATCAAATATTATCATTAAAACTCTACTCAAGAGTTTCACATATGAAGAGTTAAGAGTCTCAATAATTATATATTTAAATTCTAATAAAACTCATCAAATGTCACAATTAAAACTCTACTCAAGAGTTTCACATATGAAGAGTTAAGAGTCTCAATAATTATATATTTAAACTCCAATAAAACTCATCAAATGTCACCATTAAAACTCTACTCAAGAGTTTCACATATGAAGAGTTAAGAGTCTCAATAATTATATATTTAAACTCTAATAAAACTCATCAAATGTCACCATTAAAACTCTACTCAAGAGTTTCACATATGAAGAGTTAAGAGTCTCAATAATTATATATTTAAACTCTAATAAAACTCATCAAATGTCACCATTAAAACTCTACTCAAGAGTTTCACATATGAAGAGTTTAATTAGTAATTAAAATTTCACTCAAATTGATTTAGAAATCACAAATTAAAGTTGGTGATGAATCCCACACAACTACACTATCACTTCATTGTGATTTAATTTTTGAAGCCAATCAAACATCAACTTCAATGTATGACCTTTTATTTCTAAATCATACAAAGCATTAAAATCAATGCTACAACAAATTACTTATATAAAATGTTTACATAAAACATTTCAAAGCATTTGTATACTAACCATTTTTAACAATCATGTTAAAATGAAAGAAATTCTAACGCGCACGTTAGAAATATTAACATTTTCACAAAATGTTAATTTGACTTGCTAAAAGCACATATATGGTTCAAATAAATAAGTCATTTCTAATATACACGTTAGAAACTAAACAATTAAAAATTGCTTCCAAACTAACGCGTTTCATGAACGTTTCTAACACACATGTTAGAAGACAAATGATTACAAAAATCATTATAAGACTTATTTGTTCATATCAATCAATGGGTGGATGAAAAGTCCATTTTAAATAGAGACTTAATTAGATACATAAAACTCTAATCAAGTAACATAAAACTCTTATTTCAAGACATAGAAAACTCTACTTAAGAGAATTTAACGTTTACAAAAAACGTATGGTTTACACCAATAATTCCGGTCTAACACACATGTTAGAGAATTTAACGTTTACAAAAAACGTATGGTTTACACTAATAAACCCGATCTAACACAAAAGTTAGAAAAATTAACGATTCCCAAAATCGTTTTAAAACCAAATGTTGGAACCAAAACTATTCGTTTTGTACCACGGTATAGGATTTAAGATTGTATCTCAATCTCAAAAAATCCAAATACAACAAGTTGTACTACATACATATTTCAAAAAAAAAAAAATATTTATAAGATCATAACCTCTAACAATATTTTTTTTAATTCTATTATAAATCCTTTCGTAAACCCAAAATCCTTATAAATAAGGTTTTTAAGATTGTACCAACAATCTCATGAAATCTATTTTAAGTTTGTATGAATTAGGTTCACCTTTTATAAAATATAATTACAAAATATATCATAACTAGACTCTCGTTATTCGTAGGAAATATCATAGTACAATACCGGTTGCAATAACTAAATAAAAAGAATATAAATATAATTATATATACCAATCTTGATTCATGCCGCATCTCTGGTGGGTCCTTCACGCGCACTTGATAGCATCATAGACTCGAGTATTCATCATCTTGAGTCTTGAAAAATACTCCTTGACTGCAACAAAGAGCACACTAAAACGTTGACGATTTTGGTTGAGGCACGTGTTCAACACGCTTCCCTTAAAACAGATTCCGCGCCTCTACTAAAGACGAAGCGTCTGTCTCCCAGGGTACAACAGCCGAAGCAGTCTGTACTGCCGGAGATGGCTCACCGGCCCAAGGTTACATCCGGTAATTGTAGTGTTTGAACTCATGTGGTGGAAAACAAGTAGAGAATACTCATCTCTCTAGTTGGTCTTCAAGTGTTTTTCCTACTTCTAGTATTCTTCATGTATAAAACAATACCCTATTATCTTGTCACAAAAGAAAGCACATAGCCTACTATATGTACAAGACTAGTGAAAAGTTTCACTTAATTATTCACTTAATTAGAGACTTAAAAACTCTAATAAAACTAATTAAATACTCAAGAGTTACTCTTTAACTTACCACATGAATATTCTAAATAATATTTATAATTTCATTAAATTCTAAATATATTTAATATCCATTCACCAAAATTCCAACAATCCCCCACATGAATGGAGTAAAATTTCCAATGTAACCTCGACAGTTGAGTTTTGCATACGATAGGTAGGTGTTACCCTTTGAACCTTCGCTCATGAAATGCACTTAGCCCACTAGCTCTGAGTAGATCTCGTTGTCTTTGAACTCGTCTGCCGTTTGTGTAGACGACAATACACTTCACACAAGACTCTCCCTAGCCGGGTCATCTCCTCATAGTCGTGTCCAATAATGGTCGTGGAACACTTTCCTGGTTCTGCGAGAGCTCTAGGAATTGTGCCCTCAATTCCATTCGAAGCGACCCCACTTCTCTCTAACATAGGTGATTCTCCTTAGATCATTAAAAGCATTGTGGTTATCGTGATCTATCCAAATCATTTACCACATATTATGCTTAGCCTCATACTTGTCACTTTTAGGAATGGACTAGGAAGTTTATTAATCTTTATAATAAACTACCTTATTAAATGCGTAGGGTTATTCCCCCACAGTGACCTCGTTTATTCATACAATTAGGTTTTCCTATTGAACTCAATTCTTGGGATCTCCAGTCTACTGAGTTAGGTTTCCATCATATGAACTTCATTTTTCAAGGGCTTCAGTCCCATTCCACAACTTGATCTCTAATAAACCCTCAGGTTGTTGGATCCATAACATTAGCAAATAACTTTGCGTATTTGAGATCATTAGTCATGATGTGTTCTTAACTCGTAAGTTAATTTTGCCTATTGTCAACTTCTAAGACTACCTCAGTGGCCATCTGAATCTGGTTATAACATATGTCTTCGTAAGATACGTGTATCATTTAAGGAAAACACATCTCCATTATGCACTACGACCTTTGTGTCCTCCACTTAGTCGTCTATTTGCAATGTTAGATTAGATTACAAAATCCTTTTTGCTAAAAACAAATGCAAGACACCCCCCACATTTAAGTGTTATTGGATAACATTTAGATGTGTTAATGAGAACCATTTCTACATACCCTTATAGGGTTGTTTCTTAAATGGTTCCTCCCCCACATTTCTTGCCATTTGATCAACATTTCCGTAACACCACTTATGGCGACATTTATACACATATTGTATCAGTGAATTCAACTCATATTGCATTAGCTTACACAAGCTTCCGAGCTGACCAAAGCAACACATGCCATTGTCATAAGTTTGTCACCAACTTAGAATAATTCTAATTTAACATCTAGAATAAGCTTAGACAATGAGTTCTCCTCATTAGCTTTTCAAACAAACTTTTAAAAGTTACATGTCATTTCCTTATAATGAATGAAAATTCTCTCTCAACTTTGTCCATACACAAATTCTTTTTGTGTTCATACAAATTTGAATGTTTAGAGTTAATTAGTCTCCGTCAAGACCCATAATTAACCAAGTACTAGTCTAGCATGCTTTAGACTAAAATACTTTAGCTTGTGAACAGAAGATGCATCATTCTGATTCTTCACAGCCCTAAGGATATCATAATATCACTTTGCAACATTCATCCCTTGTTAAGACAAAATAATGAGACTTATTCATAATCCTAAAACATCAATATTTAGGAAGGTCTCACAAATTATTGTATATAGCACAAAGCTAAATTTCATCATTCATTTAAGGAACATAACTTGTTTACCTTTGATCTCCAACGATCTACCATTGACTCATAAGTACTTAAACATAAGCCTTAATCCAAGTCACTTGGTGAACACATTCATCACCAACAAGATGAATGTTTCTCATCTACAATCACTATTATGTGTGAGATAGAGTCAACTAGATTGACACTCAACAACATGGCATTCATATTTTTTTCATAAGTGATTTGCACACATCTATTGTTATTCATTAGGAGACATGTATATTTAGGATGCTCTCCCAAATGAAGGTAAAATCTCCATATAGATCTAACAATAATCAAGTGGTAGACGCATCTACTTATAAATCTCGCAAGATTTATTAAAGGTATACAATAACATATAGTACTTTTACTTTCATATGTTAGAATTCACACTTGTGAATTTTTCAATGACTTCTAATGAAGTATGCGACATGAATGTCGTTAGTGTATTTCATCTCAATACACTCACTACGTTCTTTCATTACTCATTCATGATGTGGTTATACATTTGATGTTTCGTCTTTGACTTTTAGTCAATGTAACAACTCTTAAGTTGTTTATGTCCAAGTATTTTCATGTACTATCCGTTTAAAACCATATTCTTTTAAACAATGTATAACCGACGTTATAATTATTTTCCACAAAAATAATTTATACGTCACAACCATTAGTGATTTATTTCTTTGTAAAAAATTGCATGTGTTATCCGAAGATATTGAACACAAAACAATAAAATACATTGGAAACTAAATCATAAGTGTCAATCACTTTTGAAATTTAAACGGAAGCATAGACAATATGTAGACATCAAATAGCAAAGTGCTTTTATCTTCAACACTTTATAATCTGACCGAAATCTTCTCAACAATATTGTCCCATGGCGTGTCTTGAGGTACTCCCTCAATAAGACTCCATGCACTTGTAAGTACAAGTTTCCCATTTCATCTTGAAACTTTAAACTTGGACAATTATGCTCAAAACAACACCAAGTTGTTACAAATACTACATTTAAGTAGTAAACTTGAACAATTAAATTTGTTCACAACAACACCAAGTTGTTTTCACCAAATAATTTTTTTTTAACACACATGTTGGAAAAAAAAGTTATACCAAGCACATTATAGAATCGAACGTTTACATAAAACGTTTTCCAAATCTATATAGTTTATAAAATAAACTGTTTTTCATCAGTTTTAATGCACACATAGGCAATTAAATGTTTACATAAAACATTTATGTCCATTATGAACAATCTCTAACGTCGTATTCGTGATACACATTTTCTAACACACATGTTAGAAAACTTTAAGTCATTTTATCTATATATATAACATGACCAAATTAAAGCATCAAATGTCATCACTAAAACTCTACTCAAGAGTTTCACCATATGAAGAGTTAAGAGTCTCAATAATTATAGACTTAAACTCTAATAAAACTCATCAAATATTATCATTAAAACTCTACTCAAGAGTTTCACATATGAAGAGTTAAGAGTCTCAATAATTATATATTTAAATTCTAATAAAACTCATCAAATGTCACAATTAAAACTCTACTCAAGAGTTTCACATATGAAGAGTTAAGAGTCTCAATAATTATATATTTAAACTCCAATAAAACTCATCAAATGTCACCATTAAAACTCTACACAAGAGTTTCACATATGAAGAGTTAAGAGTCTCAATAATTATATATTTAAACTCTAATAAAACTCATCAAATGTCACCATTAAAACTCTACTCAAGAGTTTCACATATGAAGAGTTAAGAGTCTCAATAATTATATATTTAAACTCTAATAAAACTTATCAAATGTCACCATTAAAACTCTACTCAAGAGTTTCACATATGAAGAGTTAAGAGTCTCAATAATTATATATTTAAACTCTAATAAAACTCATCAAATGTCACCATTAAAACTCTACTCAAGAGTTTCACATATGAAGAGTTTAATTAGTAATTAAAATTTCACTCAAATTGATTTAGAAATCACAAATTAAAGTTGGTGATGAATCCCACACAACTACACTATCACTTCATTGTGATTTAATTTTTGAAGCCAATCAAACATCAACTTCAATGTATGACCTTTTATTTCTAAATCATACAAAGCATTAAAATCAATGCTACAACAAATTACTTATATAAAATGTTTACATAAAACATTTCAAAGCATTTGTATATTAACCATTTTTAACAATCATGTTAAAATGAAAGAAATTCTAACGCGCACGTTAGAAATATTAACATTTTCACAAAATGTTAATTTGACTTGCTAAAAGCACATATATGGTTCAAATAAATAAGTCATTTCTAATATACACGTTAGAAACTAAACAATTAAAAATTGCTTCCAAACTAACGCGTTTCATGAACGTTTCTAACACACATGTTAGAAGACAAATGATTACAAAAATCATTATAAGACTTATTTGTTCATATCAATCCATGGGTGGATGAAAAATCTATTTTAAATAGAGACTTAATTAGATACATAAAATTCTAATCAAGTAACATAAAACTCTTATTTCAAAACATAGAAAACTCTACTTAAGAGAATTTAACGTTTACAAAAAATGTATGGTTTACACCAATAATTCCGGTCTAACACACATGTTAGAGAATTTAACGTTTACAAAAAACGTATGGTTTACACTAATAAACCCGATCTAACACAAAAGTTAGAAAAATTAACGATTCCCAAAATCGTTTTAAAACCAAATGTTGGAACCAAAACTATTCATTTTGTACCACGGTATAGGATTTAAGATTGTATCTCAATCTCAAAAAATCCAAATACAACAAGTTGTACTACATACATATTTCCAAAAAAAAAAAAAAAATTTATAAGATCATAACCTCTAACAATATTTTTTTTAATTCTATTATAAATCCTTTCGTAAACCCAAAATCCTTATAAATAAGGTTTTTAAGATTGTACCAACAATCTCATGAAATCTGTTTTAAGTTTGTAGGAATTAGGTTCACCTTTTGTAAAATATAATTACAAAATATATCATAACGAGACTCTCGTTATTCGTAGGAAATATCATAGTACAATACCGGTTGCAATAACTAAATAAAAAGAATATAAATATAATTATATATACCAATCTTGATTCAAGCCGCATCTCTGGTGGGTCCTTCACGCGCACTTGATAGCATCCTAGACTCGAGTATTCATCATCTTGAGTCTTGAAAAATACTCATTGACTGCAACAAAGAGCACACTAAAACGTTGACGATTTTGGTTGAGGCACGTGTTCAACACGCTTCCCTTAAAACAGATTTCGCGCCTCTACTAAAGACGACGCGTCTGTCTCCCAGGGTACAACAGCCGAAGCAGTCTGTACTGCCGGAGATGGCTCACCGGCCCAAGGTTACATCCGGTAATTGTAGTGTTTGAACTCATGTGGTGGAAAACAAGTAGAGAATACTCATCTCTCTAGTTGGTCTTCAAGTGTTTTTCCTACTTCTAGTATTCTTCATGTATAAAACAATACCCTATTATCTTGTCACAAAAGAAAGCACATAGCCTACTATATGTACAAGACTAGTGAAAAGTTTCACTTAATTATTCACTTAATTAGTCACTTAATTAGAGACTTAAAAACTCTAATAAAACTAATTAAATACTCAAGAGTTACTCTTTAACTTACCACATGAATATTCTAAATAATATTTATAATTTCATTAAATTATAAATGTATTTAATATCCATTCACCAAAATTCCAACATTTACTTACCCTTTATAATGGCAATGGCGACCCGGTGAAATGCCACAATTAGTAATTTCTAGCCGTTGGTACAATCGGGTCAGAGATGGACATATGGGTCGGCTTCAATAGACGCATTCGCATCAACGTGACCCGTGTTTATGGATAAAACGAATTCATGCAGCAAACACATGCACACCGCATTGAAACAGTTTACCCATGTTCTTTATTTCTATATGTTTATCTCCTGTAAGTTTAGTTTTCAATTATGGATGGTTATTTTATGCTTTCCTAAGTTATACTATACATTGTGACGAGTACCTTGTGTCCCATTCCCCTAAATATTAGGGTGTGGTAGAACTCAATTTGTTTTTTCCTTCTATTTAAATTTCAACGTAAGATTAATGTAGGCAGCAAGAAGTGAGTTATAATTAAAAAAAAGTTTTTTTGTCTTGAGTAACCAGGAAGTGGTGATTTATGTATCTTAACTTGTGTTTAGATTGCCCTACAGATTAATCGAGTGGTGTTTATGTATCTCGAGTAACCTGTAGTTTTATCCGTTCCATTTAAGTTCTACTTTCCTATCTATTTACATCAAATAGATGTGGAAGTCATCCAAACAAATGTGAAACTAATATCTAAAAGAACAGGTGTATCAAGACTCCTACCAATTCAGATCAATAATCATGTATGGGAATTTTGCAATAAGCCATAATGAGTCAGAATACTAAAATTTTGCAATAATTATGCACGACATAATCACTTTAATGTTTTTATATAATCACTTTAATTTTTTTTACATCAAAGTGCAGGACGTATTTTTGTCAAATATAATAGACGGTGTAATATAAAATTCTCTCAAATAATATAAGTTAACAAGATATTATAAGAAAAATATGGAGATTTTCTTTTGGGAAAGATAGACATTTGAAATAAAAAGACATGAGTTCTTTTCACTCAACCATTCCAAAATAGCTATAAGCAAAAGACTTGTAGTTATACCGAAACTTGATATTAAACCTTGAATGACCTACATTCAGCACCTGCAACATGAGGTGGTTGAAGGACATACGGCTTAATAAGTGATGAAACCAAATCCACCTTGTATTGCACCTCAATCGCTATACCTTGCTCTCCACTTTCAAATGCCATTGTAAACCATATTATCTGGTTGACCAAGCAGAAATAGTGTTTCCGTGTAGGGATACACTTTAAATGAGGACTGTACTCCATCAATCCCGTGATAATGGATGCGTTTTGAGTAAGGCTCGTAAACAGCAAGGTGTTCTCCTCGAATATCAATTATAGGGTCACCACTCTTCCATAACCCCCTTAGTATAGCATCTCCATATGATGGAATCGTGAATAGCTTTGTAAAGGAGTTTGAAACACCACCAGCCATCATCCATACACACAGATCCCTATTAATGGCATGTTTATCGTATCCACACACAACAAGAGAGTTCCATAGATACGACATGGAAATACGATTACAATGAGTTTGCGACGCCCAGAGGGGTACCCCTCGCGTCACGCGAGGGGGTCAAAAGTTTGTGTATAGATAGTGGACTTTCGGACTGGAATTTGGGCACTTGAACGACGTTAAAACTCAAAATATACGCTGAGATATAGCAGAAACAGTCCAAAACACACACACGAATCACAAATCGTTGCCGCAATACAGGGTAATAACTCGATCGCTGATACGATTCAATGTCCGATCGATTAAACTATCCAATGGATGTTTAAGTGCTGCCCACATTAGGGTTTATGCTTTGTCATTCGTCGTTAATTCGATGGATGTTTAAGTATCGCACTTTGTCATTCGATGTGAGGGTTTAATCTCGTGAGTTATCGTAAATGCTGTATTAAGTTACTAACCGAGTTGTGTGCATATTATTAAATTTAGGTTAAAAGGCTAATCAGTAGGCTAGGCTCTGCCCAAATAAATCTGCAATGTGAGTCATTTTTTTTTATCAAATTGATTTCAAAATCATGTTTATTTTCAAGGTTATAATTACAGGGATTAAGTTTATGTAATCACCAAATTACAGCCAGTATGTGGGGTTTTGTATACATTACTTATTTCCCGTCACCATTGGACAACGAGTTAGCCAATGGGTGATCTGACCATAGTCATAGAAACGAGTCGAGTGACAAATACTGTGGGTAATTGGTTGATATCTGGAAACATTGTAATCTCCCTTAATACTGTAATTTATAACAAACGAGTCGTGTTCATAAAAAGAATGATTCACTCAGTATTTCCCGTTGACAAAACCTTTTTTCAAACATGTTTCAGGTGATCTGTTGTGATCCAGGAAAAGTGCCGTGAAGCACTACAAGCTTATGGAAGTGGCTCAATATAAATAAGGAAACATGTTTTGTAAAATAAAAGATTTCTCCGTGAAATCTCAAGATTGTAAATTATCGGGGTTTTATCCCAAATTGTGAAATAAAATAATCGGGAAATAATTCAGTTTTAAAAAGATCCTGAAGAAACTTCCGCTGTTAATTAAATACCACGGGATTTTTTGTCCCGCGGCTCCTGAAATGGATTAAACCGGGTCAGGTGCCGTGACAGAAAAATGTGGTATCAGAGCCACTGATTTAAGTCAATTAAGTATTTAGAAAATACTTAATTTTTCTATTTGTCATTTTGTGATTATGTGTTTTCTTATTTGAATATTTGTGTACAGTATGGGTAAACAAAAGCTGTCAAACATCTATCTTAAATTTGATAGGTCATCCAACGAGAAGGGAAGTTCATCCCAAACCAAATCCTCAAATCACTCTGTAATTCCTGAAGAAGAAATATTTGTGCGAAAGGCACAATATGAGGAACCACTTTCTCCTAATAAAAGAAGTTTGATTTTTAAGAAAAGTCAGGAGAAAATAGAGAAAATCCGAGAAAAGAAGATTTAACAGGAAACCCAGGAATTAACCAGTAAATCACCTTGGGAAGACAAGTTAGATGAAAAATGGGCAGATCTTTATATGCTAGCTACTGTAGCAATAAATGCAAATCTTTAAAAAAAAAATCTGACCAAAGTTTTTAGTACCTTTATCACCTATAAATTCAGAACCCATATCTAGTAAATAAATAAGTAAATCCTAGTGTGTTTTAAAAATTTCAGTTGTTTTGTAGACACGCGGTATGAAATAATATTTTAACTTAGTAATTGTGTGTATTTTGCATGTGTACTAAACAGCATGAGTGACTTGTCTGACGCCCTTCAGAATTTAAATCTCTATCCGGTAAAAATAGAGGTTTCCAGAGATTTCAATAGGTATATACCAGATATAGAAGAACCTATTGAATTCAATGCTCCACCTCCAGAGAAACCCAAGCCCAAGAAAAAGAGAAGATTTGTGGGATGGAGGCGTGTGCGTAGGAGGAAACCTGTCCCTAGAAAGATTCCTAAAATAGAAAATCATTTAGAAAAAGGGAATGAGATTGAAGTCGGGGAAGAGTCTAGGCAGATGGGGATACAGTTTGAAGAATATTCTAAGCAAATAGAAATGGAAATTGGAGGAGGTTCTAAACAAACACAGATAGAAATGGGAGAAAGCTCTAAACAAACCCAGGAAATGACATTGCAGGAAGAGCTAGATTTTATATTGGCAAGCTGTGATACTATTCAGCCTGTCAATGAAAATATTTTTACTCGTCCTATTGAAACTCAACTCCCTATAAACTTAGAACCAGTAATCCCAGAACCTATAATCCACACCCAACCTCTAGAAATGGATGAGTGGTGGACGAATGATTGGCAGTTCCAAAACCTGCTCAACAGTCCTTATTCCTTTCTTCCTCAGTTTGACCCTGAACCAATACCTAACCCACCTATGAGCAATGAGAATTTAGCTGAACTCCGCCACTTTGGCGAGGAGTTAATGGATACAGAAAATAGGATCAGGGAAGTAGGAGAACAGATCTCCTGGAAGTATGATGAGAGGGAGCGTCGTTATTAAAATATCAACTGACGAGGGATAAGGGGTTTATGAGACTGTGGTTGTATAATAGCAATAAAAATATAATCATGTGAAATAACCTAAAATAAAACTTTCTAAGATAATGGTGTGTATTGATGCATACTATTAAATATAAATGGAAATCGAGAAATCGATAGTTTTGGCTATATGTGTATTGTGAAATTAGTATGATTATTTTGTGTATAATTGTTATTTATTTGATACTAATAAAATTAAATTATCAGATGGAAAACGCTAATAATGAACCAGTTAACGAGGTTAATCAATCTGAGCAACATCCCGAAGATCAATTTATGACTAGGCAGGATATAGAAAATATTGTTGCTCAGGGAATAGCCAATGCTATTCCAGCAATAGTTGCTGCTGTTAAAAATCCAATCGAACCTCAACCAATCGTTCCTAGCAAATGTATTTCTGAAGATAACTTCAGTAATAGCATAAACGGAGGTAGTAATCATGATTCACGGCAGGCTCCGCTCCCTAAGAAAATGAAATCTGCAACACTTGGTTGCACTTACAAAGAATTTCTTGCTTGTAAACCCACGGAGTTTGCAGGCAATGAAGGAGCGACTGCGGCACTGCGTTGGTTAGAGAAAACCGAGGCAGTAATTGCAATAAGTAAATGTGACAAGGATGACAAGGTCATGTACGCGTCAAATCTTTTCAAAGAAGGGGCGCTAGAATGGTGGAATACAGTACTACAAGCCAAAGGAAGAAATAGGGCCTATGCCATGAACTGGGAAGAATTTAAGAGTCTGGTAGAAAGAAAATTCTGTCCCGAATATGAAAAAGATCAAATGGCAAATAAGTTTCTAAATCATCGAATGATGGGTGTAGATTGTCGCAGTTATACTTCGACATTCTTTGAATATGCTAGAGTGGTACCAACGCTGGCTTCGCCAGAACCGGTACTCATTTCTCGTTATATTTGGGGATTGATTAGTGAAATCCGTAACATCGTTAAAGCTGCGAGACCTCGTACGATAGACGATGCTGTGGAATTAGCTAACACCCTAACTGACGAACTGGTACGCACACGAGATGAAAACAGGAAGAAGGAATTGGCTCAGAAAATTACCCAAGGCTTTCGTGTGGGTAATAATAGCAATTTCAAAAGAAGAGGAACAGGTCAATCTTCAACTTCGCCATTTTGCAAGAATTGCAGAAAGAAACATTATGGAAGATGTAATGTAATATGCAATTTTTGCAAAGCCATAGGACATCGCGAAGAAGACTGCAGAAAGAAACAAGAGTCTGCTATAACTGTGGAGAAACAGGGCATTTTAAGCCAGAATGTCCTAAATTGGTCATTTCAAACCAGCAGACAACAAAGTCAAGACAGCCGATGGAGCTACTAAAAAGAATGTTAGAGCATTTTAGCTGACTACTCAAGAAGCAGAACTCATTCCAGATGTGATAGCTTGTACGTTCTTAGTTCACAACATTTACGCCAAAGTATTATTTGACTCTGGTGCAAACCAAAGTTTATCAATACTTCATTCTGCCAAGCTCTTAATTTACCTTTGACCAACCTTAAGCAGATTTTTACAGTCGAAACGGCAGACGAAAATTCTGTTAGCATAGATAAAGTTTTGCAAAAAGAAAATATAGAACTCTCAGGTCATAAATTCTTTGCAAACCTATTACCTATGAAATTAGCCGAATTTGATGTGGTGTTAGGAATGGATTGGTTGGTAGCCAACCATGCTCGAATCCTTTGTGACAAGAACTCTATAGAAATTCAGGCACCCACAGGAGAAATGATAATGATTACAGGAGATAAACCACATAAGCCCATGAAGTTCATATCAGTAATGAAAGTTGCTAGTTATGAACGAAAGCAAGGAATAATGTATATGATTTCGGTAATCATTAGCACTAAGGGTAAAGAACTTAAGGAAATACCAGTAGTCTCAGAATACCCAGATGTATTTCCGGAAGAACTTCCGGGATTACCACCCGATAGGAAGGTAGAATTTAGGATTCATCTAATTCCAGGAACTACACCGATAGCTAAGGCACCTTATCGGTTAGCACCCACAGAAATGTTAGAATTGAAAAAGCAATTAGATGAATTACTAAGTAAAGGTTTCATACAACCTAGTTCATCCCCTTGGGGAGCACCAGTGCTGTTTGTAAAGAAGAAGGATGGTTCGATGAGAATGTGTATTGATTATAGAGAATTGAATAAGGTTACAATTAAGAATCGATACCCATTACCTAGGATTGATGATCTTTTTGATCAACTTCAAGGAGCTAGATATTTTTCTAAGATCGACTTACGCTCTGGATATCATCAATTGAAGGTACAAGAAGAAGACATACCTAAGACTGCTTTCAGAACTAGGTATGGTCATTATGAGTTTACAGTCATGCCCTTCGGATTAACGAATGCACCTGCCGCATTCATGGACATGATGAATAGAATCTGTAAACCGTATTTGGATAAATTTGTAATTGTCTTCATTGACGATATACTTATTTATTCCAAAAGTCAGGATGAACATTGCCAGCACTTGCATGCACTCTTAACCTTGTTAAGAAAAGAAAATTTGTATGCCAAATTCTCGAAGTGTGAATTTTGGTTGCAAGAAGTGCAATTTCTAGGACACATGGTGAATCATGAAGGTATTCATGTAGATCCTGCTAAGATAGAGGCAATTACCAAATGGAAGATTCCGCAATCCGCAATGGAAATTAGAAATTTTATAGGTTTAGCTGGATAATATAGACGTTTATTAAGGATTTTTCCAAGATAGCTGTACCATTAACTAAGCTAACCTGTAAGGCAGCTAAGTTTGAATGGGGACTTAAGCAAGAAGAAGCCTTTAGGATCTTGAAGCAGAAATTAACCAATGCTCCAATCTTAGCCTTACCAGAAGGAACCGAAGATTTTGAAGTATATTGTGATGCTTCAAAACTAGGATTTGGATGTGTGCTAATGCAACGCAAGAAGGTAATTGCGTATGCTTCAAGACAATTGAAAAAGCACGAAGAAAACTATACGACTCATGACTTAGAATTAGGAGCCGTAATTTTTGCCCTGAAAATCTGGAGACATTATCTGTACGGAAGTAAGTTTACTGTCTATACAGATCATAAAAGTTTAAGATATATATTTGGGCAAAAAGAGTTAAATATGAGACAAAGGAGATGGATGGAAATCCTAAGTGACTACGACTGTGATATTCAATATCATGAAGGAAAGGCAAATATAGTTGCAGATGCCTTAAGTCGTAAGTACCATGAGAAACAACGACGAGTTCATGCTCTTAGGTTAAATCTACAGTTAGATTTAATGGAACAATTAAAGAATATTCAAGAAACAGCAATCAAGGATGATGCTGAAGGAATGAAGGGACGAATAAAAAAATTAGAGCAAGGAGCTGATGGAATTTGGAGATTCCACAAAAGCAGAATATGGGTACCTAATCAGGGAGAATTAAGAAATAAGATTTTAGAAGAAGCCCATAAATCTAGATATACCATACACCCTGGAAACAATAAAATGTACCAAGATTTAAGAAAGAATTTCTGGTGGATAGGCATGAAGAAGGATATAGCTAAATATGTTTCTAAGTGTCTTACTTGTTCACAAGTTAAGGCAGAACACCAAAAACCTTCAGGTCTACTACAACAATTAGAAATGCCTGTATGGAAATGGGAACTCATAACAATGGATTTTGTTACTAAGTTACCCAAAACCAGAAAAGGTAATGATGCGATTTGGGTAATTGTGGATCGATTAACCAAATCTGCTCACTTTCTACCAATGAAAGAAACCTTTAGCATGGAAAGAATGACAAAGTTATATGTAGATGAAATAGTATCCTTACATGGAGTTCCACTCTCCATTGTATCAGATAGGGATAGTCGTTTCACTTCTCATTTTTGGACAAGTTTCCAAGAAGCAATGGGAACTCGACTAAATTTAAGCACTGCATATCATCCTCAAACAGACGGACAAAGTGAAAGGACAATCCAAACTCTAGAAGACATGCTCAGAGCATGTGTGATAGATTTTGGTGGAAATTGGGACGACCATTTACCTTTAATCGAATTCTCCAATAACAATAGTTATCATTTAAGTATTGAAACTGCTCCATTTGAGGCACTATATGGAAGAAAGTGCAGAACTCCAGTTTGTTAGGCAGAAATAGGAGAAAGTCAATTATCAGGTCCTGAGATAGTGCAAGAAATGACCGACAAGATTAATCAAATCAAGGAAAGGCTGAAGACGGCTAGAGATCGCCAGAAGAGTTATGCAGATAATAGACGAAAGCCGTTGGAGTTTCAAGTTGGAGACAAAGTGCTATTGAAAGTCTTTCATTGGAAAGGAGTTGTTGGATTCGGTAAGAAAGGAAGGTTAAGTCCAAGATACATAGGACCATTTCCAGTGATCCAACGTATAGGACCAGTTGCTTATCGTTTACAATTACCAGAGGAGTTAGCTGGAGTACATGATGTATTTCATGTATCCAACCTCAAGAAATGTCTATCAGACGAATCCCTGGTAATACCTCTCCAAGATATAGAGGTAAACAAAAAATTAAAATTTGTTGAGAAACCTATTCAGATAGAAGACCGCAAGATCAAATTTCTCAAACACAAACGACTAGTATTAGTTAAAGTCAAGTGGGATTCGAAACGAGGACCCGAATACACTTGGGAGCTGGAATCAGAAATGAAGCGAAAGTATCCTCAATTATTCCAGTAAATCTCGAGGACGAGATTTTTATTAAGGTGGGGAGGATGTAACAACTCTCATCAAAAGTCCTATTTATTTTATTATTTTATCCAATAGGAAATCCTAATTAAGACACCCAAGTGATTCTGCACAAACCCTAAAATTTTCAGAATAATCAGAATCAGGATCAGGGCCCCTAAAACTCAGGGGGGGGTAAAACCCTAGTTACGATTATCTAAATAACCTGTTGTCAGTTTCGAATTTTACGATTTCGTCAACTCAGCAAGCCTACAAACACACGTAGCTACCCTATGGAAATAGGTGACCCCTCGCGCCACGCGACGCCC
Organism: Helianthus tuberosus; assembly: GCA_030545235.1. NCBI lineage: Eukaryota > Viridiplantae > Streptophyta > Magnoliopsida > Asterales > Asteraceae > Helianthus > Helianthus tuberosus. The sequence goes on from CM060435.1 coordinate 31,925,752, forward strand.
AGAGGGGTACCCCTCTCGTCACGCGAGGGGGTCAAAAGTTTGTGTATAAATAGTGGACTTTGGGACTGGAATTTGGGCACTTGAACGACGTTAAAACTCAAAATATACGCTGAGATATAGCAGAAACAGTGCAAAACACACACACGAATCACAAATCTTTGCCGCAATACAGGGTAATAACTCGATCGCTGATACGATTCAATGTCCGATCGATTAAACTATCCAATGGATGTTTAAGTGCTGCCCACATTAGGGTTTATGCTTTGTCATTCGTCGTTAATTCGATGGATGTTTAAGTATCGCACTTTGTCATTCGATGTGAGGGTTTAATCTCGTGAGTTATCGTAAATGCTGTATTAAGTTACTAACCGAGTTGTGTGCATATTATTAAATTTAGGTTAAAAGGCTAATCAGTAGGCAAGGCTCTGCCCAAATAAATCTGCAATGTGAGTCATTCTCTTTTTATCAAATTGATTTCAAAATCATGTTTATTTTCAAGGTTATAATTACAGGGATTAAGTTTATGTAATCACCAAATTACAGCCAGTATGTGGGGTTTTGTATACATTACTTATTTCCCGTCACCATTGGACAACGAGTTAGCCAATGGGTGATCTGACCATAGTCACAGAAACGAGTCGAGTGACAAATACTGTGGGTAATTGGTTGATATCTGGAAACATTGTAATCTCCCTTAATACTGTAATTTATAACAAACGAGTCGTTTTCATAAAAAGAATGATTCACTCAGTATTTCCCGCTGACAAAACCTTTTTCAAACATGTTTCAGGTGATCTGTTGTGATCCAGGAAAAGTGCCGTGAAGCACTACAAGCTTAAGGAAGTGGCTCAATATAAATAAGGAAACATGTTTTGTAAAATAAAAGATTTCTCCGTGAAATCTCAAGATTGTAAATTATCGGGGTTTTATCCCAAATTGTGAAATAAAATAATCGGGAAATAATTCAGTTTTAAAAAGATCCAGAAGAAACTTCCGCTGTTAATTAAATACCACGGGATTTTCTGTCCCGCGGCTCCTGAAATGGATTAAACCGGGTCAGGGGCCGTGACACCCCCCCCCCTTTAACCTCTTCAGACCCCTAAAAATGGGGGAGTGGGCGGTTGAATTGTAATCATAAACAAACCTAATCAGCGCACCTGCAAGTGGGAACCGTCTTCTAGGGTAAACGTGTTAGCGAGAATTAAGGAAACTACCCAAAAGTAGGAGAGAGACTCTCAACCTCTCATAACTGTCACTTTTACAGTTTTTTTATTGAGTTTAAGACCGTTGGGTATGGTGGGGCGGGGATTGGGCTTGGGTTGGGGCATGAGTTGACACGTGGCTTGGGGGCAGACATGGTCTGACCCATATTCAACACGGTATGGTGGGACAGGGGTTTGGGGTGTGGGTTTGGTGGGCTTCGCTGGGCTATTTGAATATTTTTTAAAACAACAAATTTAATTTCTTTAATATTTTTAATTAAAGAAAATTACAAAAAAAAAAAAATCCTAACGTTTATATTTATTTTTTATCTCTTCTCTCATCTCCAAGACTAGTTGTAACTCGTCACCCTCTAGGTGATCAATGGGCTGTGATAGAAATTTCAAATCATCCTGCTTTTGTTTCTGGGTATCTCTAGCGGCATCTCTAGCTTCTTTGCTCCTTCGTTGTTGGAATACGTTGAATGTATCCAACTTGCATGAAATGTCATCCAACTGATCGCTGTATATTCCCCTACGCGAGCCCGAACTCCCAGCTGAAGGCGATGCCGTACCGGATCTTGATTTTTTAGCACGCCTTTTTGCGACATCTCTTCCATACTCAGGCCGGTTTGGGCTTGGCGAATCATCCAAAAGGTCCTCAAACTCTTGATCTCGTGTATCAGATTGGGATTGGGACGAGGCCCTTGACCTTTTGGAAGACGTGTTACTTTCTCTACCAATGGGGATATTCGCCCACTTTGGATGGAACTTACAAATCTCCCAACAATGCATGAAACGGAAGTCGGTCCCCACATTTGATTTGAATGTGACCAATGCATTTGTCACAATGTCGGCTTCGGTTTCACCACTTTTTGGGTTTTGCTTTGCTTTATTTAAAAAACCTCTATATTTTGTAAGTTAGCCGCTAATCTCGCTCCACTTCGAGGATAAGCTATCGTTTTCACGATAAGCCTCCCTTCCCAATTCTTCATGGAATACTATACTAACCGCTTCCCACAGGGCGGTTCAATGTTGAGAATTTCCTATTTTAATAAATACAAAATTTAATATATTACAAAAGTATATAAAAAATATCCATTAATAAAAACAAAGTTTAAGAATACCTAAACTTGGATGTTGAGATTGTTGACACCAAGCCCTCGCCAATGTAACTTCTTCAGCAACGACCCATTTTTGTTGTTTTCGTTTGACGGTTTCAAGTGCTTTATCCGCCTCGGTTTTTTTCTTATGAATTCTCTTTTTGATGAGTTTCGATGCGGAAGGAGCATCGTAGGGTGGTTGAGTTTCGGGGACGGTTTCGGTTTGTGAAAGGTCGATGGAGGTTGGTGAAAGGTTGATGGGCGATTGTGTAAACGAGGTATGTATCGAATTGTCGGTGTGTGGGAAGTTAGTATACAAACGATTCCCAAGATATGATGCATAACTCGCTTCAACGGGCATAGAAGAGTGTATGAAAAATGGACGAGGCATTGGACGATTGGGTGGTGGGCTAAAATTATTTTCTTGGAATGCATACGGGTTGTTCGGGTCATAAGCACGGTTATAAGGATGCATTTTTTCGTTTTGTTGAACGAGAATTGAAGATGATTATAGAAGATGTGGTTGAATGTGGTAAAAAATGGAAGAAAAATGTGAGTTTTATAGTGAAAAAATATTTTTTTTTAACATAGCCGTTGGCCAACGGCTATTTTGGTTTGGCCATTGAGAGCCCGCCATGTCAGCTTTTCAAGACCGCACCACGCCCGGCTTGAAACCCAAGCCCCAAGGGCCACGCCCCAACCCAAGCCCACCCGAGGCGGTGGCTTGGGCGTTTTCCCCCAACCCACGCCCAAACCCCCGCCCCATACCCCTCAGCCTAAAGGGTTGAGATTCAAAGATAAACACTTTGTAGGGTCAGGATTTACTCAAATAGCAGTTACAGACCACCACGCTGTCTATAATATATATAATATATATGCAAACTTAGTTATCTTGTTAATAAATAATACATCCGTAGAAAACCTCAAGTTAAAGGAGACGCACTTTTTTTTTTTGCTGTTTAACAACTTCCTTTTAATATCTTTATCCAAACAAATTACACCAAGATAGCCGGTAAGCGGGCAACAAGCTGCGCCGCTACCCCTTTTGAATAGCGAAACCTAACCTAGTAAAAACGAAACCCCGATCTCTAGGAGACGAAATGTTGCTGTGAACAACCCGTTGGACCCGTTCAAGAAATCTGATGGCTTTTGGGGCTAGCGAGCCAAAGGTATCAAAGGCAAAAGGGATAAAGGAATGTTGATTATCATCGCAGGCTTTTGCATGTTTGTCCATTTTCTTCGCTGCCGCCCTTGCAATCGCCTGACCAGGGACAAAACCTGTATCCCGAAAGCCTACAAGGGGGGAAACCCCGGTAAGATCAACACAAGCGTGTTTACCTGCATCCCACCCGAAAACTAAAACGTCCGCGAGGCGCAATGTGGATCTTCCTTCCCTCGGATCTGTCAAAAAGTTTACGGGGGCTTCTTTCTTTACCGAGATCCCCGCTCGTTTGAGGATGTCCCCCAAGACATCCCGCACCCAGTCGTGCTTATACTTAAAACCTAGCAGTTCTTTACAGTGCAGAGCATACTCCCCAAATTGGTCTAAGCAAGCTTTCCGGCAAATCGGGCATTGCTCATCATCAGGGAACATAGGAATCATGAGCCGATATTTTAAGATAGCACGGTATTCAATGGCTGACATCTTTTGGCCTAAGCCCTCGATGGGGATGACCGATAGAAAATCTTGGGCGTGGGGGCCCCGCAAGCATTCTAGGACGTACTTTTTAGTTTTTTTTAACATCAATCAACATCACTTATTCCCTCTTTCTTCTCCTCTATAATGTAATGGTAGCCTCCTTTCATAAAGGCTTAAACTGGAATTGTTCATGCCGCCCAATATACGACAGTCACTTTCTCAAGGTATAGAAGCAAGGGACAGGCTTGACAAAAGGGAGTTAACAAATTGGTCTTTTAATGAATCAAACTCAATGAGGTGAAAGATGTTAGATATTTTAGTATAATCGGGATTGACTTGGTGACCAAAGTGAATTATAATACACATTGAACGAATGGGGTTCGAAGAGTAACGGCCCCAGTGGCGGAGCTTGACCAAAAGTTTCGAGGGGGCGTAAAGTGATAGGACCTAAATTTTTTTTTCCTATCATTATGTTTCGAGTCGGGTTGGGTTGGGTTGGCTATTCGATTCAAATCGGGTAAAATAATAATAGTTCCAAATAAAACAAAGTGTGTATTTACCAAACTACCCATCATTTATATACAAAGTTTATAAATATTTAGGATATACAATTTAGGAAAAATAATCGGGGGGCGATCCTATATAATTTTAAAATTTTCGGACGAAAAATCGGAACTTGTACACTTCTAACCGAAATATTGGGGTGGGCGGGTGCACCCCCGGAACCCACAATACTTCGCCTCTGAACGGCCCCTTGGCGGGGTCCGGGGCAGTGCCCCTGGCTGGGGTCGAGCAGGAGTTTCCTCTTATTTTCTGATGGAAAATTAATGCAATTTTAGAAGCAATTTGATTTAAAATAACACTGCCTAGAGGTAGTTTTTGGCAGTTAATCTCTTCATCCCCAAATTCGAAACACAGTTCTTGGTTACACACTACCGGTTCATACAAATTCACATACACACATATTTTGATCTGAAACAAGAGTTAGGCTTGACGAGGTTAATATTCTTGAACCTTAATACCTCGAGTTTTGATCAAATTGGGACCATGTACTTCCATACAGCCATCCAATAAGAGACCATGTACTTCCATACAGCCATCCAATCGAGTTTGTAAATCTTTAATCCCTGAGTTATATTACACCAACATAATCACATAGAATCGTTTTACTATGAACAAGAATCACATAACAAAAGCCTTTAAGAAGCAAGTATTTGATCACGTTTGTGAAGCATCGATGAAAGCAACTTATAACAAAAGCCTTATTGATGTTTAACTAAAAGGAACCAACAACAAAGAACAAATAAAAACCTGAACAAGAAAATTGGAGTTTTCAGGGTTTTGATCTGGGGTATCAAAAGTTAAACAAAGAAAACAAGAACTCTCAAATAAAATTATACTGCATATATTTTTACTCAGGTTTTTAAGAAATTAATTGTTATTAGAACTATTGAGTAAATATAGTTTAAGAAATAGTCAGTTCTATTTCAACATGATAAACATTAGCAATTAACAAACATGTGCTTTTTCATTCCATCCTGCATTCCAAAATCCGAACTTACATACCAAACACTACCCGAATTCTAGTAATACAAAAAAGACCTGCGGTTGAATTGAAATTTGATATAAAACCTAGAATAAACTAAATTCAGCTCCTGAAACGTGGGGCGATTACCAAATACAGGGTACCAGAAATCTGCATTCCCAATGGTGTATACCTTGCGTTTATGCTTCAAAAGCAGGAGTAGCGTTACCATAAATAATTAAATCTGGCTGATCAAGCTGGAGTAGTGTTTCCATGTAGGCATTCACATCATAATAATAACCATTAATCCCAAGATTGTTTGTTTGTTTTGAGTTGGGTTCATAAACAACAAGTGATAAATCATCATGCTGTCCGCAAATACGTAGTACGTTAATTACAGGTTCACCGCTCTTCCTAAATTCCTGTACAAAAAGTGCTTCTACGTCTGATGGGCAAATAGTGAATAGCTTTATAAACGAATTAGAAACACCGTCCATCATCATCATCATCATCATCCATACATCGTAAAGTTTTTCCCTTGCATCGAATTGAAGCACAGCAAGAGTGCTCCTTTGCTTAAAGATTGACAAGTCGCGTTCATGGTTGCGTGCTAATCTATCAGGGAGGTTTACTTCTTTAAACTCTTCACTTGTAATATCAAATAATATAATCAGGTAATTATAATTATATTCACCGATGCCATCATCAGCAAGCCAGTAAAGAACTCCATCTACCGCTACCTGTGACTCGGAAAATCTAATTGATTTACGAGGGAGAATGCTGCCATAGGGTCTTCTCCAGGCACCTGTGCTTAATGTAAACATCTCAGGGACGCAAACTACACTCTCGACAACGCTCCATGGATTAGAAACATAATTAATCTTGACTATCTTCGGGTCGAGAGTCTCGCGACAAACCCCAAAACCTAGAACGGTTCTGTATATCTCATTATATTCCCTTTTAGGCAGAACAACAGCAACGGCATTGGAAATCGAAGGATTCCAAATAACAGCCATGTCATCATTGTACAAACACAACAAGCCGTGAGAGCTTCCCATTGTTTCAGAATGTTTAAGCATATTAACCACCAATGGGGGAATAGTCACAGTAACTTTCTGCATGGGGAAAGTATCATCATCATCAACAATTGAAACGTATTTTTCCTTATGATCAACGGCATCTTGATACCTTACAAGTAGATGTTGCTGTTGCCCGCTATAATGCTTAATGAAATCCGAGCTGTCGATCAGAGACTTCCATGGTTTGCATACCGATCGGAATTGAATCAACGACTTCACAGGCAGCCTCTTCATGATTTCAGATTGGAGTTCGAACGGGATGTGATCTGACATTGCGATTCTGATTCCTCTAGGGTTTACGAGAGATGAGAGAATATTTAAAATCAGAATCGAAGATTTGATTGTTGATGCCGTTAATGGGCTACTCAAGTAGGAGCCAAAGTCAAAGTCCATTGGGTCGATAACAAATCAGGAGTACCATCATGAAAGATAATATATATGTAAGACAATAAGGGGCTATCATGAAAGATCTTCTATATATAATAAACAAAACCTATTGTGAGACACGTGTAATGCTGTGAGCCTATCTAAAACTTTGTTTTCCCGCTCAAACACCCAACTCCATTTTTCTGTTGTGGCCCATTTACTCGACCCGTGAACATAGATGTTTACCCTTTTGTTTGCTTTTATTCCATTCAAAACCCTAAATCTTCATCTTCAAATTTAAAACCCTAAATCTTCATCTTCAACAATGGACGGACCATCAAATCTTTAGTTTTCATTGATTATCTTCAAGGTCATTTTATGGTTCCAACATTAGCATGAAAAAGGAGGACTAACATCAGAACGGGTAAGTTCTAAAAATGTTCACTTTGTTCGGGTCAGAACATATTGACAAAATGGATACAGGTGTTACGAACCGAATCGTATATCAAATGGTCCTAAGAAAATATAGAGAGAAGCCAGAAAGCAACATTAGAAGGAAACCAGACTTTTACTAATTCATTTCTGCATATCCATTAACAAAACAAGAATGCCTTATATAGGCTTACAAACATGTCCACTACCATGCATAAAACAAGGAGATATCATGGGATTCCTCCACTTTCCCTATTTAATGGAAACGTGGGAGACAAAAGCAAAAGGAAACATGGGCACGTATCATTCCACCCCGCTCGAATTCACCTTGTCCTCAAGGTGAAAGCCGGTACTCTGGAACAAAACGCCTCACGGTGGCTGCCACTCTGCTCTTCCCTTGGCATTCGAAGACGTTACAATGACGAGCCACGGTGGGCGCCACACGCGTTTTCTTGTTGCTCGTTCTTCCGCTTCTTCATCTCCTTTAAGAACTCCCTCGGAAAAAATGGATTTGTAGAGCTCATGGGAACTAATGTTCTTTCTGGTTCGGGTAGGTAATTGTTGTCTTGGATATTGCATTTCAGCATGAACTGAAAAGGGTGTTAGTGTGGTTATTGGTGCCGACAATTCCACGGATGATGGTGCATCTTGTGGTGCAGTCGAAAGGCTTAGTTTTGGGGCAACCGGTGTGGTTAAGGGTGGTTGTTTGTGGGTTGAGTTTCGTTCGGTAGTAGATAGTGTTGGTAATAATGGTGGTGGTGTGGCGGCACTTGGTAGTGGTGTGGGTAACAGATTCAGTGGTTTGGTGCAGATGCGGGTGACGGGAGACGGAACAGGAGGTTTGTGAGTAGAGGCAGGCGGTGATGGAATATGGGTTAGGGGGGCTTCCCATGCGGTTCGAATCGATCGGAACTCGTTGAGAAGGGTTTGCAACTGAGACTCGAGCTTCACAAGGGATTCGTTCATCCATTGGTAGAACTCGGTTTCGGATAGAGTGTGAGCAACCATGGTCGGGGGATCACGATGGCTCTGATACCACTGTTACGAACCGAATCGTATATCAAATGGTCCTAAGAAAATATAGAGAGAAGCCAGAAAGCAACATTAGAAGGAAACCAGACTTTTACTAATTCATTTCTGCATATCCATTAACAAAACAAGAATGCCTTATATAGGCTTACAAACATGTCCACTACCATGCATAAAACAAGGAGATATCATGGGATTCCTCCACTTTCCCTATTTAATGGAAACGTGGGAGACAAAAGCAAAAGGAAACATGGGCACGTATCAACAGGTTGAAACGACACGTTTTAGAAATGGTCAATACTCTCTGATTTGGCAGCAATAGTTTTAGTGACATCAAAAGACTATCAGCCATATAACCCAGCAGCAACTATATTGATCAAAAGCTTGCAGGTGCGCCTGCAAATTTGTTGTAAAAGAAAAGCCAGGAACAACATTCCTCCGCGCATCATCCCTAAACACCCTTTGCAAATTCGTCGTAAAAGAAGCCTGCTCACTCCACTGCTTCACAGCCATATCCGTAATTCTTAGCTTGATCATCCACAACCAATAGCATGGTCAACGGCGCAGCTTCAAGATATGGAATGAAGGACATTACAGTCCTTAAATGGTAATTCCAAAGATACGTATCTATAGCGCTCCATATTTTATTGCTACAGAGAAGTTGAAGAACCCCAACGTAACTGTTGATCAAACCTGATGATGCCCGAACAGCAAATTAAACCAATAACAATCACTTTGATCGAGTCTTTCTTCCACCAATCAGTTAAAATTTGAGATTTGTGATTCCAACCCAAGGATGAAGCAACCACCAAATGTGTTTCAAATTGTCTGAATCAAAAGGGGAGCCCATTCTGACCCACTCCACCATTTAACTCTACCAATCCATTCCTGACCCGGCTACTATTTTGATATCTTTAGTTGAGCCCAGGATGACCATGAAAAAAAAAAATACTTGTGTCCAAAATAACGCATCATGTTATAAGAAAACGCCCAACATGACCCGAAATTTTTATGGATGGGCTCCTTTTGACAGGTCTATCCTTAATGATTTTTTACATTGACTCAGATTACATCCATATCAATCCTGCAAAATTGAGTTTGACTTTCTGAATTCATGACCATTTTAGTTAAAAATAGTGGATTTTACAGACACTTAAGCCCAGAAGGGTAGGCATATGAAACAACAAACTGAGAAATTACCTCAAGTTGCCCCAGACACTTAAACCAGCAAATGCATTACACGAATCTAGGCTCACTTTAACATACATGATAGAAAAAATGGAGGCCTTAGAAAATTGGGGGCCCAAAGCCCTTGCTTGGCTTTACTTACCCTTTATAATGGCAATGGCGACCCGGTAAACTGCCACAATTAGTAATTTCTAGCTGTTGGTATAATTGGGTCAGAGATGGACATATGGGTCGGCTTCAATAGACGGGTTCGCATCAACGTGACCCATGTTTATGGATAAAACGAATTCATGCAGCAAACACATACACACCGCACTGAAACAGTTTACCCATGTTCTTTATTTCTATATGTTTATCTCCTGTAAGTTTAGTTTTCAATTATGGATGGTTATTTTATGCTTTCCTAAGTTGTACTATATACATTGTGACGAGTACCTTGTGTCCCATTCCCCTAAATTTGTATCTTAATTTGTGTTTAGATTGCCCTAGAGATTAAGCGAGTGGTGTTTACGTATCTCGAGTAACCTGTAGTTTTATCCGTTCCATTTAAGTTCTACTTTCCTAACTATATACATCAAATAGATGTGGAAGTCATCCAAACAAATGTGAAATTAATATCTAAAAGAAAAGGTGTATCAAGACTCCTACCAATTCAGATCAATAATCTGCATGTATGGGAATTTTGCAATAAGCCATAATGAGTCAGAATACTAAAACTTTTCTTCAACACAAGATGGATCATAAATGCATCACATTACTTAGTAACCATAGAATTATGCACGACATAATCACTTTAACTTTTTTACATCAAAGTGCAGGACGTATTTTTGTCAAATAAAATAGACGGTGTAATAAGAAATTCTCTCAAATAATATAAGTTAACAAGATATTATAAGAAAAATATGAAGATTTTCTTTTGGGAAAGATAGACATTTGAAATAAAAAGACATGAGTTCTTTTCACTCAACCATTCCAATATAGCTATAAGCAAAAGATTTGCAGCTATACCGAAACTTGATATTAAACCTTGAATGACCTACATTCAGCACCTGCAACATGAGGTGGTTGAAGGACATAAGACTTAATAAGTGACGAAACCAAATCCACCTTGTATTGCACCTCAATCGCTATACCTTGCTCTCCACTTTCAAATGCTATTGTAAACCATATTATCTGGTTGACCAAACAGAAATAGTGTTTCCGTGTAGGGATACACTTTAAATGAGGACTCTACTCCATCAATCCCCTATATATATGTGTGTGTGTGTATGTATGTATGTATGTATGTATGTATGTATGTAAGGGTTATTGGATTTTATCACTCCCAACAATTAGCTATTGGCTGCTGTCACCCTCAACTATCACTTTGACGCCCGTCACCCCCAATTTAACACTTAGTGTGTTCTGTCACCTCGTTGTTAACTAATCATTAACTTTTGATCTTGTTACTATACTTGTAGGGTGTCCTAAGATCACTAAAACCTTCATAAGATCCCTATGACACCCCTAAAAGTATGATACTAAGATCAAAAGTTAGTGGTCAGTTAACGAAGTGGTGACAGAACAAACTAAGTGTTAAGTTGAGGGTGACTGGCGTCAGAGTGATAGTTGGGGGTGGCCGCGGGCAATAGCCAATAGTTAGGGGTGATAAAATCCAATAACCCTTTTTTTAATTCCCATTTAAACCTATAAATTCCTCACTTTTCATCCAACTTTTTTTTTAAAAAATGTCACTTTCTATCTACCTTTCTCTCTAGTGCTTCCAAGTTTTATAAACTTATTTACCATGCATCCATTCGGACCCCCGTTTGGTGTTCCGTCAAGACCCGAGAACCCAAATACCACCCAACCGCAACAAAACTTTAACTTTCATGACATGGACCCGAATGTGTTTTCGTACGCGGCTTACTTGAGCGGCTCTAATCCCTTCATTCCAACCCCTTACGGCTTTGCCCCGCTGGGCGTTTCGCAACCATCCCAAGAACAAGCCGAACCCGAGGTGGATATGGTGCCGGAGACGCAGCCCGCACCCGACCGCGAGACATCCAAACGCGGTAGAAGGTCACATAAAAAAGGACGCGAACGCTCCTCGTGGTAAACATAGTTACGTTGTTTGGACGGAGGACGAGGAATACGCGTTGGCTCGGGCGTGGCTCGATGTTTCGGAGGACCCCGAAGTGGGTAAGTGTTATAAAACTACGCGTCGAATTTATTATTTTTTTAACGTATCACTTATTTTTTATATTTTTTGTAGCAAACTTTCAAACCGGTCCAGAATTTTGGAACATAATTCGTGAGTTTTTTTTTAATGCGATGGGAAAAGGTGAATATCATGACAATGATTCCATCTCTAGCAAATGGACCGATATCAACAACAAATGTCACCAATTCCAAGAAGTTTATAAACTTCTTTCGTCACCTCCTCCGCTCGGCCAATTATCTTTCGTTCGTTGATAAACTTCTTGGAATTGGTGACATTTGTTGTTGATATCGGTCCATTTGCTAGAGATGGAATCGTTGTCATGATATTCACCTTTTCCCATCGCATTAAAAAAAACTCACGAATTATGTTCCAAAATTCTGGACCGATTTGAAAGTTTGCTACAAAAAATATAAAAAATAAGTGATACGTTAAAAAAATAATAAATTCGACGCGTAGTTTTATAACACTTACCCACTTCGGGGTCCTCCGAAACATCGAGCCACGCCCGAGCCAACGCGTATTCCTCGTCCTCCGTCCAAACAACGTAACTATGCTTACCACGAGGAGCGTTCGCGTCCTTTTTTATGTGACCTTCTACCGCGTTTGGATGTCTCGCGGTCGGGTGCGGGCTGCGTCTCCGGCACCATATCCACCTCGGGTTCGGCTTGTTCTTGGGATGGTTGCGAAACGCCCAGTGAGGCAAAGCCGTAAGGGGTTGGAATGAAGGGATTAGAGCCGCTCAAGTAAGCCGCGTACGAAAACACATTCGGGTCCATGTCATGAAAGTTAAAGTTTTGTTGCGGTTGGGTGGTATTTGGGTTCTCGGGTCTTGACGGAACACCAAACGGGGGTCCGAATGGATGCATGGTAAATAAGTTTATAAAACTTGGAAGCACTAGAGAGAAAGGTAGATAGAAAGTGACATTTAAAAAAAAAAGTTGGATGAAAAGTGAGGAATTTATAGGTTTAAATGGGAATTAAAAAAAGGGTTATTGGATTTTATCACCCCTAACTATTGGCTATTGCCCGCGGCCACCCCCAACTATCACTTTGACGCAAGTCACCCTCAACTTAGCACTTAGTTTGTTCTGTCACCACTTCGTTAACTGACCACTAACTTTTGATCTTAGTATCATACTTTTAGGGGTGTCATAGGGATCTTATGAAGGTTTTAGTGATCTTAGGACACCCTACAAGTATAGTAACAAGATCAAAAGTTAATGATTAGTTAACAACGGGGTGACAGAAAACACTAAGTGTTAAATTGGGGGTGACGGGCGTTAAAGTGATAGTTGAGGGTGACAGCAGCCAATAGCTAATTGTTGGGAGTGATAAAATCCAATAACCCATACATACATACATACATACATACATACATATATACATACATACATACATACACACACATATATATAGGGGATTGATGGAGTAGAGTCCTCATTTAAAGTGTATCCCTACACGGAAACACTATTTCTGTTTGGTCAACCAGATAATATGGTTTACAATAGCATTTGAAAGTGGAGAGCAAGGTATAGCGATTGAGGTGCAATACAAGGTGGATTTGGTTTCGTCACTTATTAAGTCTTATGTCCTTCAACCACCTCATGTTGCAGGTGCTGAATGTAGGTCATTCAAGGTTTAATATCAAGTTTCGGTATAACTGCAAATCTTTTGCTTATAGCTATATTGGAATGGTTGAGTGAAAAGAACTCATGTCTTTTTATTTCAAATGTCTATCTTTCCCAAAAGAAAATCTTCATATTTTTCTTATAATATCTTGTTAACTTATATTATTTGAGAGAATTTCTTATTACACCGTCTATTTTATTTGACAAAAATACGTCCTGCACTTTGATGTAAAAAAGTTAAAGTGATTATGTCGTGCATAATTCTATGGTTACTAAGTAATGTGATGCATTTATGATCCATCTTGTGTTGAAGAAAAGTTTTAGTATTCTGACTCATTATGGCTTATTGCAAAATTCCCATACATGCAGATTATTGATCTGAATTGGTAGGAGTCTTGATACACCTTTTCTTTTAGATTCACAGGAAGCCGTTTCATGATTTCCAATTGGATTTCGAACGGAATGTTGTCTGACATTCTTTTGATTTTGATTATGTATGATGATGATGATATATGATTTGAATTTCTAGGGTTTACCATAGAGGAAACTGAAGATCTGGGAATTCTGGGCGAACGTATTTTATGTTGTTATTAATGTTGTTTATTTATAACCAAGGAAAGTAGGAGGACGGTACCGGTTTAGTGCTTAACGTCATGGTCTCTCTTTGGGACTCTTAATACTACCGTACCATACAATCATATTGCTATCAAATACGGTATTCGATTTTGGTTTTAGCTAAATTTTGACATCGGTACCGTATAAACGAATTTGAGCCTCACTATAGTACTAAGCAGGGCTGTAAACGAACCGAACGAACACGAACAATGCCTTATTCGTGTGTGTTCGTTAAGGAAATAAATGTGTTAGCGAACGCTTCATGAAAACTTACCGAACAAGATAATATGTTCGTGTTCGTTCATTAAGGAAAAGAACGTGTTCACAAACACAACTAAAATCACCGAAAGCAATGGAAACTAGAGGTGAGTGACAGAGGGAGCGGCGATAAACATGAAGTTATTATCGTAGAATGGAGGTCAATGTGAATATTGAGGAAGGAAAAATGAATGATGCATAAACACAGTGAGAATATGGTTTCCTATTTTAATTGTTAGGTTAATATAATAAATAAAAATTAAAAAGTACAAAAAATTTAGATAAAATTAAAGTACAAAAGTTTATCTTGAACCACACAAACAAGTAAACATGAACGGATGTTCATGAACACGTTACTAAACGTTCACGAACACAATCGAACGAATGAGACCTCTGTTCATGTTCGTTCATATAACTAACCGAACAAAATTTCTTGTTCATGTTCGTTCATTTATTAAACGAACGAACGTAAATGAACTTCCAACCAAACGGTTCGCTAAACGTTTGGTTCATTTACATCCCTAGTACTAAGGACGTACCATTTTGTTAAAAATTGGTTGTTAAATTCATAAAAGCGTACAACTTATAGACGCTATCAACCTAACATTAGACGATGATGCTTACCTTCAAAAACACGTCCATGTAAAATGTTAGCAATTAAACTCGAGATTTAATTACAATAAAATTATCTTCTGAAGAGTTCTCTAAGTTCTCACAACTTATAGGAACTTTTAATATATATATAGGGGAATGTTCATTTGAGAAAAAATTTAATGTGAGAAGAAAAAGAAGAAATGACATATTAGTAAAATACTATTTCATTTATAACTCATATCATTAATTTTTCTCTCTTTAATTAATTAGTCAACTAATCATTAATTATGCTACATATAATCTACAAAACCTACACATATCAAAATTTTCCTACATATACCCTACACATTATAGAATTTTATCCTACACAATCGAAATTTATCCTACACACCTCGAAATATATCCTACACAACTCATAATTTATCCTACACAAGTAGTAATTTATTCTACACTTTAAATTAAGTTGTTTTTTTTTTAAATTTGGGAAAAGTATATATTTTGAAAAAGAGTTACAAATTTAATTTAGTTAGTTATTAAAGGTGAAGAATACAAATTAATGATTTATGTAAGTTTACCAATATACCCTTATATTAAAATTAAATGCAAATATTAAATAAAGTAAAATGAAACACTCTTATTGGTTGAAACTTCTTCTTTTTTCTTCTTACAAAAAAATTCTTCTCATTTGAACCCTCCACTATATATATATATATAGAGAAAGTATAATGTACTTCAGGGCTTAACCTACATTAACATACATGACAAAAAATATAACGTGCGTTATTATCATAGAACGTGCGTGATTATAGTCCCATGCGTGATTATGTGTTCCCATGCGTGATTATGTGGTCTCATGCGTGATTATGTGGTCCCATGCGTGATTATACCCCTGATCCAACGGTTACCATTGTCTCCTACGTGATGTATGATAAGGCTTTTTGTATGTTAACCTTACTCTATATATATATATATATATATTTATATAGGGTAGGGTTCATGCGAGAACCACCTTTATCACGAGAACCGCGAGAACCAATGTGAACACATGGCATTATTGTAAATGCATAATAAAAATTAAATCAGCTGCCTCTCCTCCTCCTAGACTTCAAACACAGATTAAACCATCATTTATATTCAGTTCACATCCGGATCCAATCTCTACACAATTCATCATCTCAGTTCACGTCACACTCCAAATCCCCCAAAATTCATCATCTCGATCTTATAATTCATCATGTATTCATCATCAAAATTGGTCGATATCAGTGCATTAACAACATAATCACCGATTGCACATTTGTATTCCAGTCTAAATTAGGGCAAAACGATCGTAATGCACAGATAGGGATAATCGGAAGAACACAAGTCGTCCAACGGACTATCGATCCTCTGTTGCACCGTTTCGTGAAATTGTAAGTTCATACACCTTGTTTTGTAGTCGTATATGATAAAACAACTATCAACCGTTGATTCAGACATGTTATTATGTGGTTATTACATTTAAACAGTTGTTTCATAAATGAATTATTGAAAATCGTGGTATATATATGATTTTTGAGTGAACAGAAGGGCTAATGTTGTGATGAACTATGTGTAATGTGGTACTGATATGCTGTTTTATGTATTTTTTTTTTATTAAAGAATGATGTTATGTGCATAATGTTGGATATGATTGGCAACATGGAAGTTGACTTGGTAAATGATAGGGTTTTACTACTGAATTATGACTATCGACAAGTTATGTGGTGTTAATGCACATGTGCATTAACACGACATAATAGGCTTATACAGAAAAGGCAGAATAGGCTTATACGAAACAGGATAATAAGATAATTTTATGATATATACAGTTAATGCACATGTGCATTAACACGACATAATAGGCTTATACATAATAGGTTTATACGGAACATGAATAAACTAATTTTATGTTCTATACAGTTATGCACATGTGCAAAGTTTGACAAATTACGATTACACTGAATAAGACAATGAGGTGTGTGATACATAGTTATGCACATGTGCATAAAACGTAATAGTATGTTAACATGTACAAAAATTTGAATAGGATTCACTTAATAAATCAATATAATAAGGTGATTTTGTGTTTTATATAGTTATGCACGTATGCATAAATTGTCATAGTTGGTTAATATGCACATTAGTTTGAATACTAATCTCAATTATCTATTCATAAATGATATATAATTTGTATGTATTGTTATTTTGGTGTTGTTTTTTGTTATGACATATAGTTTTGTAGTTATATTATTTTGTAATCAATTATATTATGAAGTTATATGAATCTGTAACTCATGGTTGAATATGATAAAAAGGTAGCATTGGGTGATATACACTTATGCGCATGTGCATAATTTGATAGAATAGGTTAATAAGGTCATTCATGTTGATGTACATGTGCATAGTTTGCCATAATATGCTAACAAGGCCAGTCATGTTAATGCACATGTGTATAATTATGCCCAAAACCCGTTTCCCAAATATATTTAGAATGGGACAAGAGAAACGACGACTGGTGGCGGACCAGTACAATCAGGATAATATAAACTTTATGGGGGTTTGGAATTTGTCGAGAAACCTAAGCTCTTCTGTGACAACCCTCAAAATCACATGTATTCCGTACAATTCATTAATGATAATTAAAGGGCTTGACGACTGTGTGGAATTCCGTACAAACCTAAGCTTTATCGTATGTTTGTTTATGAGTGGGGAATGGATGGGAAACTTATATGGGCATAAACTGTTAAAGTGATGCATGTTATGTGATAGATACGTGTAGGAACTTTGTGCTCTATTTGAAACCACTAAATGACTAACTGGTAAATCATACTAGGACGTGATTGACCGACCTTGACTGTTAGCTATATTTGAGAATCTAACCGAGCAAACCGAGGTGAGTTCACACTTTTCTACAAAGCATGGTAAATTCCCGGTGGGAATGGGAATGGGTACAGGAATAGGGATTCCTCGTCCTTTGGGACGCATTCAGGAATGTGAATTCCTCGTCCTTGAGACGTGTTCAGGAATGTAAATTCCTCGTCCTATTTGGACGTATTAGACTTACTGGACTAGAACTCTATCTGCGAAGTCCCTCCCTTTTTGTATCGACTTAATCGCCGAGGCTATGGCGAGCGGGTCATTAGTTAATAGCGCTATTAGGTTTAACAAACCTCACACCGTGCCAGTTGGACGGGTGTGTACTAATGGACTATGGCACGTCGGTGGTGATAGAACACCGATGTTAGGGCACAATTGATTTTTGTTAGTAGTCGATATGATAAACGAGTCTGGTAGTTTAAAATACTGGGGTAGCTCCCCACGGCCAAAGAGCCGGGCTGGATAGCCAGGGAAGGTGGACATGGGATGGTTAACTAATAAACGTTTTCGAACTATGGGGTAACCCCCACGGCTGGATAGCCGAATGAGATTAAACTATGTTTTTGGAAACAACTCTAAAATAGACAATCAACCGTGAAGTCACTCAACTTTGTTGTTGACTCGTTATTACATGCTTTGCAGGTCACTAGATGCTATGGAGCTTGCATATGGAGGTGGTCGTTGTGGGATGCGAACTGATATGTCCCGTACTTAATGAATAAACTTTATGAACTCATTAAACCTACGTTTTGGACTTTAAACTTATGAACTATGGACTTATGTTTTGGACTTATGTTTTATGCTTCCGTTGTTAACCTAAATTCGGTTTACTTCCTTTTGGTTACCAATCGTATTGTGTTTGGTTTTATTTACTAAATTATGTTGTTCAATATGATTGGTGGCTCGATCCTGGTCACGTCACGCCTCCAAGCGGTGGTACTCCGCATGGTGGATTTTGGGGGTGTGATAGATTGGTATCAGAGCCATTGGTTATAGTGAACTTGGTTTTAAAAAGGGAAAAGTTTTTGTTACAACCAGACTATAACCTGTACAGTGCTCAACGATCCACAACGACGCTTCGCTCCACGTGCAAGACTCAACATCCTAGGTGATATGATTTATGTTTGTATTGCCTACTTGTTAGTTTCATGGTACATTGATCATGGTATGCATTAGTTAAATGTGATAACTGTTATTTGAACCTTGTATGCTTACTCCCTTCTGTCATTCCACACTTACGCACTTTGAGACACCTTTCTTACGTGTGTCCCTTCGATGTGAAGATCATGAGTGGACGTCTCGACATGACCTAGGGTCAGCTGACGACCTTGATCAACGAACGGATTGCTGAAGCCTTAGCAACCCAAACAGGGAGTCAACCCATGCACCCTCAAACACGCATGGGCACCTTCAAGACGTTCCTAGAATGCAAACCTCCCACTTTCGACGGCACTAAAGGGACCATCGGCCTTCTACACTGGATCCAGAGAATCGAATATACATTCGAAGAGAGTGAAAGCCCTGCCAGCAAACGAGTAGAGTACGCTACTGGCATGTTGCAAGGGAAAGCATATTCTTGGTGGAGCGCACAAGTTCAGATGCTCGGATTGGCAGACGCGAATGCCATCCTCTGGAGCAACTTCAAGGATTGGATTAAGGAAGAGTTCTGCCACCTGGACGACATTCTGAAACTTGAGATAGAGTATTATAGTTTGAAGATGGAAGGATCAGAGATTGAGGCAAACACAAAGAAGTCCAACGACTTGGCTGCCTTATGTCCTAACATGTCACAACCCATATCTAGGCGAATCAAGCTATACCTCAGAGGCTTAGTCCCGGAAATCCAAGGGTCCGTAAGTGCGTCCAACCTTCCCACAATCCAGCAAGTCGTTCGTTTGGCACACCAGCTCACCGATCAGGCGGTGGAAGAGGGCAAGCTGCCCAAGCGTATTAACGCTACTACTACTGATGCTCCCAGTAACAACAAGCGCAAGTGGGATGGAAATTCGGGCAAGGGTTCTACTCTAGTTCAGTCTTCGTCCCAGCAGCAAAGGACAGATGAACACAGGAACCCCAGTCAGCAGCCTTCTAGAAATCAAGGTCAGGGTAGATACAAGGGAAAACACCCTAAGTGCAATCGATGTGGTTTGCACCACAGCAGGCCGTGCAACAAGGGTCGTTGTCAGAGATGTAACAAGATTGGACACGAAGCCAAAGATTGCCGGAGATCACGTCCTGCGAATCAGAATCGACAACAGCAGAACCAACATCAACACCAGCAGGGTAATAAGGGATGCTTCCAGTGCGGTGCTGAGGGTCACTTCAAGAGGCACTGTCCACATCTAAATCAATCCTGCAAAATTGAGTTTGACTTTCTGAATTCATGACCATTTTAGTTAAAAATAGTGGATTTTACAGACACTTAAGCCCAGAAGGGTAGGCATATGAAACAACAAACTGAGAAATTACCTCAAGTTGCCCCAGACACTTAAACCAGCAAATGCATTACACGAATCTAGGCTCACTTTAACATACATGATAGAAAAAATGGAGGCCTTAGAAAATTGGGGGCCCAAAGCCCTTGCTTGGCTTTACTTACCCTTTATAATGGCAATGGCGACCCGGTAAACTGCCACAATTAGTAATTTCTAGCTGTTGGTATAATTGGGTCAGAGATGGACATATGGGTCGGCTTCAATAGACGGGTTCGCATCAACGTGACCCATGTTTATGGATAAAACGAATTCATGCAGCAAACACATACACACCGCACTGAAACAGTTTACCCATGTTCTTTATTTCTATATGTTTATCTCCTGTAAGTTTAGTTTTCAATTATGGATGGTTATTTTATGCTTTCCTAAGTTGTACTATATACATTGTGACGAGTACCTTGTGTCCCATTCCCCTAAATTTGTATCTTAATTTTTGTTTAGATTTCCCTAGAGATTAAGCGAGTGGTGTTTACGTATCTCGAGTAACCTGTAGTTTTATCCGTTCCATTTAAGTTCTACTTTCCTAACTATATACATCAAATAGATGTGGAAGTCATCCAAACAAATGTGAAATTAATATCTAAAAGAAAAGGTGTATCAAGACTCCTACCAATTCAGATCAATAATCTGCATGTATGGGAATTTTGCAATAAGCCATAATGAGTCAGAATACTAAAACTTTTCTTCAACACAAGATGGATCATAAATGCATCACATTACTTAGTAACCGTAGAATTATGCACGACATAATCACTTTAACTTTTTTACATCAAAGTGCAGGACGTATTTTTGTCAAATAAAATAGACGGTGTAATAAGAAATTCTCTCAAATAATATAAGTTAACAAGATATTATAAGAAAAATATGAAGATTTTCTTTTGGGAAAGATAGACATTTGAAATAAAAAGACATGAGTTCTTTTCACTCAACCATTCCAATATAGCTATAAGCAAAAGATTTGCAGCTATACCGAAACTTGATATTAAACCTTGAATGACCTACATTCAGCACCTGCAACATGAGGTGGTTGAAGGACATAAGACTTAATAAGTGACGAAACCAAATCCACCTTGTATTGCACCTCAATCGCTATACCTTGCTCTCCACTTTCAAATGCTATTGTAAACCATATTATCTGGTTGACCAAACAGAAATAGTGTTTCCGTGTAGGGATACACTTTAAATGAGGACTCTACTCCATCAATCCCATTATTTTTTATTATAGTTTTATATAGAATAAATAATTATCGTATAAATAACATGATCGTTTTAGACTTGCAAGCCAACTTGAGATAAGCGAAGCTCAGGACTGGGCTCGTTTGCGAACAAACTTATTTTTAGGGTCGAGGTCGGACTCAGGATTTGTTTAAGCTCGGCTCGACTCTACCTTTTAGAGATGGATTTCGAGTAGCTCACGAATGGCTTGGTTCGTTTACACCCATAAGAATCAAACAATTAGCTTTTTCATTGACTCAATTAAACATTGAAAACTGAAATACTTACGGTGATCATCAGCAGTTGATGGTTTTGCACAATGCATCATGATTGATTTCTCCTGTGATTCTGTTTATATGCAGGTTTGGGGAAAAATGAGTGGGAAGAAAAGCTTCAACATGATTATGTGAAGTGGAAGTATTTGTAGTGTGTTTCAAATATAGTTGAGTAAATAAAAAGCTAAAAAGAATTTTTCTAGTTAAAAATATTCTATTTACAAGTTTACGGTTTCACTACAAGAAAGTCGAGTAATAGCGGCGACAATTGTCGCCGCTAATAGTCCCATATGTCGCCGCAAAAGGCAATAGCGGCGACATATCGCCGCTATTGAGTCGCCGCTAAATCTTGGACGCTAAAGGTCTATATGTCGTCGCTAAAGGTACATGTCGCCGCTAATGATTAGGACCTTTAGCGGCGACACATATCGTCGCTAAAAAGTCTTCGCTAATAGGTGCTGTTAATAGCGGCTACAGATGTCGACCTTTAGCGGCGACTTATGTCGCCGCTAAAAGTCAAAAAAATTTTTTTGGCTGCGTTTACAGTAATTCCCGTTATGAACAAACCTGCCAATTTTCAAGTTTTACGCAACACAAACAGACTAAACAAACATAATGCTTTACATACTAAAATAGGTCAAAACATTTCCGTACAAAACATCCTAAAATATCCGAAAAATAACATCCTAAAAATATCCGAAAAATAACATTCTAAAATATCCGTACAAAATAGCCGCAAGAAAAGATTCAAGTTAGGTCGTCATCGTCATACTCATCGTCAAACTCATCGTCGGGTGTGACTTGCTTTCCCCTCGCCGCAAGAAAGGATTCAAGTTGGTTTACGAATGCCTGACTTTGGAACAAAGTCGAAACGTATTCCTACATTAACACATATCAAACCCAATATTATTAGCAAAAACATATAGTTAGTTTACTATATTTTGGAAGTCAAATTGTATAGTTTACCTCCGAAAAGGTTTCTGCGGTTTGGGGTTGCGCACTAGACGGGTTCGATGGCGTATTCGAAGGTTTAGGCCCAAGCCCCCGGAACCATCCTCGTCGATCACCCAAAACATTTTGAAACACGGCAGCCTCATTCGGCAGGTTAGAACCGCTGCTTTCTCCGCTCATAATCTCGCGTTCTAGATTAAGCTGTATTTTACGAAGATGATTAAATATAAATACAAATAGAGTAAATTACAACCGGTGTCCTTTACATTTCTACCATATTACAACCGGTGTCCTTTAACTAAAGATATTACATGCTCTGTCCTTTATGTTATTAGTTTTTAACACCCTATGTCCTTTAGTGCTAAACTAGTTTAATTTTGACATCAAATTGACCCATTTTTTACTGCACTTAACAGCAAATCAAACCCCCCTTTTTTTGCAGCTTTTAGGCAGCATTTGCAGCCTATATAACAGCAATTAAACCTATTTTGTAACAGCAATTAAACCTATTTTTAACAGCCTATATAAACCCCCCTTTTTAACAGCGATTCAAACCCATTTTTTACAGCTTTGACTCTGTAATATCTTTAGTTAAAAGGGTACAAACGTAAAGGACACCGGTTGTAATTTACTCATCTAAATATAAATATATATATATATTTAGATAAATACTTACATAATTCTGCTCGGCTACCGGGTCAACAAAATTCCCATCTTTATCGGTGTGAGTTTTGCGGTACGTATCAAGAAGTTTCAAACCCTGTTTAACATTAAAACTTAGATTAGACGTTAAATAAGCATAAACATACAAACACACACATATAAAACATTACATGTTTGTAGGCGGTGCTACTGTATGACGATGTACCGCCACGGTTTGGGAATTTTTGAAGTTGGCGAACTCTTGAGTTTGCCTCACATCTTGAAATATATTTGGGGTCCAAGAAGTGATCAATGGTTCTCTGCCAGTTTTCATAAGGCATATCCTTGGTGTGGAATGCCCTTGCTCTTTCGACATCGTCATAACCTCCATTATCGAGAAATTCATCCTTAGCCCGGTGCTTGCGGTCGGAGTACCGCTTCATAAGCACTTGTCTAATGCCGCCTTTTAAGTCGCTCGCTTCCAAATCCTGTTCAACTTCATCGAAATTGAAATTCTCCTAGGAATTAAATAAAATTGTTAAAACATTATATAAAAACGTTTTGCAGCCGTTTAACACCAATAAATGGCCCAACTTATTTACCTTTAGGTGGTTCATGACGGCATCCTTATAAGGAGTCAGAATTTTCCCCCAACCCATTCTATCGAAAGGGATGGTCCGCCACATGTACATACCCGCCTCGCGTGAAAATAAGTCGCTCGGTTCACCAACGGGGGTATACGTTACATCCCTATCGAATGTAAGAGATACGGGCCCCCCTGCTTTGACCATCCTGCGAAGCTTTTGATTTTTCGCTTTCCCCCGAACTCTCCTTGGGGGAACCGCTGCAATTAAAATAAAATTAAATATAATTAGTGACAACATTTATAATAAAATGTAATAAAAGTACTAAATAATAATTGATAACTTACCGTCGGTCTCATGCGTCCCTCTCCGAAAAGGATCCGGATTTGGTGGATCCCCAGCTCCGTCTCCCCCATGTCCTCAGGGCATCACATCCGCCATCAGGTAAACAAATACAAACCACAAAGAAAACATATTTCCTAAAAAGTTACAAATGTTAAAACAAGTGTATCAAATAGAAATTAGTAGAAAGTGCAACAAGTTTAACTAATATGCAAATAAATATTTCAACAAGAGTTTTTCAAAATACTAACTAATATAAATTACAATAACTTTTCTCTTAATCAAACTCGATGTCATAATCGGGATCGTCCTCATCAACATCAGTCTCGACCTCCAACACATCATCGACGGTAGTCGTTGGGGGACCAACTTCAGTTGCACGCTCACCTGAAGTAACACGAGAAGACCCAATTTGAAAGTATTGGGAGAGGTCGATGACTACACTCTTTTTTTACATTTGTAACTTTTTAACATCTAGAAAGAAGTTCCAGTTAACTACACTCTTTTTTTACATATTTTCTAAAAACAATTTCCATTTAACTACACAAAGGCCTTTGTACTTAAGTTTTGCTAAAATAATATTTTAACACTTGTAGTTTTAACTTCAAACATTAACTTGTTTGCTAAAAAAAACAAAAAAAATATATGTACTAATTTACTGCTTCAACTGATAATCCTGTTACAAACTTAAACAATTTCCATTAAAAGCACCAAACTATGGTTTTAACAGTTTATGTACCTTAACCCCTATACATGATTTTGGCAATAATTTCTTCAAAAAATCAGATATCAACATGATTTTAAATGCTTTTAAGATCTAACCCCTACGAATTTAACACATTATTATATACACTAATTTAACTCACTAAAACTAGGGTTTCAACAGTTTCACATATTTAACCGATAACCGTGTCACAAACTCGCAACTTTTGCCATTACAAACACTAAACTAGGGTTCTAACAGTTTATGCACGAGCAGATTTAAAAAAAATGTATAAACAGATTTAAAACTAACCGGTGGTGCCGTGGAGACAAGGTGGTGCCGGTGGTGGCCGTGGAGACAAGGTGGTGCCGGTGGTGGCCGTGGAGACGAGAAGGTGCCGGTGGAGAACCTACGTTCACCAAGAACCAAGAAATAAACAACCTACATAACAAAATAAACAAAAAATTCAACATAAAACTAACCGAATTAAAGTAGAAAAGAAGAGATTAGCCGAATTTTGGAGAGAAACCGACTTGAGCTGCAAAAAAATTGGGGGAAAGTAGGTGGAGGGAAGGAAAAAAACGCGCAGATCTGGATCTTATTCCGTCGACCAATAGCGGCGACACTTTGTCGCCGCTATTAATAGATCCCGTCGCCGCTATTGATGAAAACGATCCGCAGCCGTTGGATGATATAAACAATCGTGTGGCTATGGTTGAACACAGGACACCGGATTGCGGATTGGACCAATAGCGGCGACATATTGCGTGTCGCCGCTATTACCCTTATTTCTTGTAGTGTTTGTTTCAGCTGGTTTCAGGGTTGAGATCCTGTACAAACAGTGCTAATTGTAAGAAACGTAAGAACAGATCTGAACCATTGATAATTTAAATCAAGGGTTGGGGTTGATTATAAATAAAACCCTTATAATTAAAAATTAGTACTAACAAGTTAGGGGTAATTTCGTAAAATTGCTAGTCATTTGACCATTTTCAATTAAATACAAATTCCACCAAGGTTTTTTAAACTAAAATATCTTTTATATACTTCAATATTTTTTTAAAAAAATTATACCAAAAAATCAAGTATTTTTTTTTATCTTTAATATGAGTACCATATTGCTATACCTTTTTTTATTTATAAAAGTAACTTTTAAAAAAGTTACCAAAACTTGTTTTATAATTGTGCTGATAATGTGCTGATTATGTGTTAATTACAATATAATACAAACAAACACCAAAAATAGATATAATCAGCACATCTGATGTGCTAATAATGGAGAATGATTGAGGATATTGTGCTAATGTCGTTTATGTTGATAATGGAGAACGATTGAGGACGATGTGCTGATAATGGAAAACGATTAAGGATGTTATGAAGGATGTTATGCTAATTATATAGTGTTGTGCTTATTATATTTTTTTGTATTGGTTCCTACAGGTTGGTTCGATCATGAAGAGTTACTAGATCATGGATATGTTAAAAAAATCAAACTTTTATTTGAATTAAACTTGCATGGATTTAGGGATGTTTTAATAATTATTTTTAATTAGTTATAAATAAATATGGTGAAAAGGTCTAAATTACCCCTAAACTAATTTTTTATTGAGGGACACTTGTCAATTATGTGTTGGTTCTTAATGTTCTTTCAAACATAAGTATTTGTATTTGATCTCATCTCGTTGGTTTCATGATTAGTTGAGTAAAATATACTCTTAACAACTACTAATGACTTTTGCGGTATAGCGGTTTGATTTTGATGGTTTGCCGGTTAAAACTTATTTTTTCAAAATCATAAGTTTTTGTTTACAAAATTAAAATAATAAATATGGTTTATGATTATAAGATATATGCACAACTATATATTTCAAATTTTGAAATATAATAACTCATACAATTATAAGTTATTGGATTTTATCACCTTTAACTATTGGCTATTGGCCGCTGCCACCCCAACTATCATTTTGACGTCCGCCACCCCATACTTAACACCTAGTGTGTTCTGTCACCATGTCGTTAACTGATCACTAACTTTTGATCATGTTAATATACCTTTGGGGTGTCCTAAGATCCCTAAAACCTTCCTAAGATCCCTATGACACCTCAAAAAGTATAGTAACAGAATCAAAAGTTAGCGATCAGTTAACGATGTGGTGACAGAACACACTAAGTGTTAAGTTGGGGGTGAAGGGCGTCAAAGTTATAGTTGGGGGTGGCAACGGCCAATAGCCAATAGTTAGAGGTGATAAAATCCAATAACCCTACAATTATTTTAACACACTGGGTTAGCCACATTAAGCAGTTCATATTCGGTAGGTTAGTCACCTTTGGTGGTTTACATAAACACATTCGGTGTTTCATATCCGATAGGTTAATCAAATTCGGTTTTCAGTGCGTCGACTTTAGGTCCGTCACAATCAATCACATCCGGTATTTGGTAAAAATAAGATAACTATACATATATAATACCACATGATAATTTAGATCACAAAGCATACAATAATGAATTTAAATGGCTTACTACCTATATGCAATAACGTCATCACGAAGACTCTTAGGTGGTGTTTGTTTTTTGCTAGAAGCACTTCAGAACCTCTTATGTCTGCGCCACGCAAACCACGCGCAGACATAAGGGTCTGCAACTTGTTTGTTTTCTCGCATACCTTTTATTAAAAAAGGCATGCGAGACCTCTTCTTCATACAGACATGAATTAATGTCTTCTAGGGTTTGCACAACCTCTTCTCCTCCACATTTTGAAAACACAGAGAACCCTTCTCCTCCTCCACCCTTCTCCTGCTCCACAGACCGCCGCCACCTCCGACGTCTCCCGCACATCTCCAGCCGCACCCCCACCACCTCGAGAACTCCACCGTCTCTCGCATATCTCCAGGTATGAATTTAGGGTTTTTTTAGAGAGAGACCGTAGAAAGGGAGAGAGAGGAGGCGGCAGGAGACAGAGAGAGGGAAAGAAGAGAGAGGGATCGGCGGTGGTGGAACGAAGAGAGATAGAGAGAGAGGGGGGGGGGGGGGGCGACAGGAGAGAGAGAGGGAAAGAAGAGAGAGAGAGATCGGCGGTGGTGGTGGGTTTTGATGGCGGTGTTGGTGGGTTTGATGGCGGTGGTGGAACGAAGAGAGAGAGAGAGAGAGAGGGGGCGACAGGAGAGAGAGAGAGGGAAAGAAGAGAGAGAGATCGGCGGTGGTGGTGGGTTTTGATGGCGGTGTTGGTGGCGGTGGTGGTAGCCGACGTGCTGGTGGCGGGTGGTTGTGGTGGTGGTAGATGAAAGCAGAGAGAGAGACAAGAGAGAGGAGAAGGTCTACAGTGTGTGTTGTGTGTGTGTTGAAGAGGTTTTTAGGTAAAAAACAAACCTTCTTCTCCTTGCAGACTGCAGACATTTGGTCCACCTCTTCTCCTGCAGATGTGGTCCGCAGACTGCAGACATTTTACCTCTTTAAAAACAAACACCACCTTACTAACCATATCTGAGAAGAAATAATTTATAGAAAGGCTGATTTCAGAAAGTTAAGATCGGTTAAAAAGATATATCTTTAGTTCTTTTGTTTAAGCTTATTTATAAGAAAAAACAATTATAAAAAGGGTTATTAGATTTTATCACCCCCAACTATTGGCTATTGGCCGCTGCCACCCTCAACTATCACTTTGACGCCCGTCATCCCCAACTTAACACTTAGTGTGTTCTGTCACCATGTCGTTAACCAATCACTAACTTTTGATCTTGTTACTATACTTTTGAGGTGTCCTAAGATCCCTAAAACCTTCCTAAGATCCCTATGACACCCCCAAAAGTATAGTACCAAGATCAAAAGTTAGTGATCAGTTAACGACGTGGTGACAGAACACACTAAGTGTTAAGTTGGGGGTGATGGGCGTCAAAGTGATAGTTGGGGGTGGCAGCGGCAAATAGCCAATAGTTAGGGGTGATAAAATCCAATAACCCTTATAAAAATAATAAGAATCCTCTTGATTTCTTTGAGTTTTGAAAAAATGAGAACAAAACTTTATTACCATATATATATATATCCTTAAAAATAATATTTAAATATATCCTAACTTTTAGTATTTACGTTTCCGACTATTTATCAAATATAATACTAAAATTTATCTTGGCTAATGTTATTTATTTTCTGACTTTGAGTTGGTTGAAGTATACTTCTTTAGATTAGATTGGGATCGATGACATTAACATGCAAGGGTCCTATATATACCAATTATGTAGAACTTATTGGTTCCCCTATCAAAATGTTATGAGCTAAGAGCATGTGCAGTGGTTTGGGTGAATAATGCCTTCACCTTTGGACGTTTTCTGACATGTGACAGTCTAGTCAGCAAGGGGTATTATTGGACGTTTTTACAAAAAGGGCGTAGTGGAATAATGCCCAATAACGCCCCATCCAATCATTACACAATTATTATTTTTTTTAAATTAAAAACTAAAATACTTCATTAAATAAAAAAAGATTACAATACTAAAATAAAAACGACTAAACTTAAAAAAAACATGAAATAAAAAAACGACTAAACTTAAAAAAAAAGATGATAATCTAAAGGTCGTATTTTTTTCCCGAAGTTTTTGGCGGTGCATTTGCGCAACGATCAACGGGTCGCCTTGGAGGAGATCGATCGGTTTGGTCAAAAACTCTATGTCCTTTTCCGTTTGCCTTGCCGCTTGCATCTCGTTAAATTTTTTATTTTCAGTGACTCGTTCTTGCATAGTCTCCCAACGCTTGTGACCGAGGTCTCGAATGTCTTGGAGACGTCGGTTCATCTACTCGAAATCTCCCTTCAACTCGAGATTATCGGAAGACGGCTCTACCGTTTTTTCCCGGTTTTTTTCCTTTTCTTCTACCGGGCGGTCGGGACAACTCTTCATCTTCCTCGTCATCGTCCAAAATAACACTTAAGTCGACGGTGCGCGCATCGGAAGTTGGTGTTTCCGGGTCAACCGAGGATGACATTTTCGACCGTTTAGCTTTACGTCTACTACAAGACGTCATGGTCGGTACATTAGTCCACTTTGGACTATTTTTTAGAAGCTCCCAACATCTATAGTACGTGAAAACGCCTCTAGTTTTGTCGTACTCTTCCATAGCCCTCGTTAAAATATCGACGTCACCTCCTCCGCTCGGCCAATTATCTTTCGTTTGTTGATAAACTTCTTGGAATTGGTGACATTTGTTGTTGATATCGGTCCATTTGCTAGAGATGGAATCATTGTCATGATATTCACCTTTTCCCATCGCATTAAAAAAAACTCACGAATTATGTTCCAAAATTCTGGACCGGTTTGAAAGTTTGCTACAAAAAATATAAAAAATAAGTGATACGTTAAAAAAATAATAAATTCGACGCGTAGTTTTATAACACTTACCCACTTCGGGGTCCTCCGAAACATCGAGCCACGCCTGAGCCAACGCGTATTCCTCGTCCTCCGTCCAAACAACGTAACTATGCTTACCATGAGGAGCGTTCGCGTCCTTTTTTATGTGACCTTCTACCGCGTTTGGATGTCTCGCGGTCGGGTGCGGGCTGCGTCTCCGGCACCATATCCACCTCGGGTTCGGCTTGTTCTTGGGATGGTTGCGAAACACCCAGCGGGGCAAAGCCGTAAGGGGTTGGAATGAAGGGATTAGAGCCGCTCAAGTAAGCCGCGTACAAAAACACATTCGGGTCCATGTCATGAAAGTTAAAGTTTTGTTGCGGTTGGGTGGTATTTGGGTTCTCGGGTCTTGACGGAACACCAAACGGGGGTCCGAATGGATGCATGGTAAATAAGTTTATAAAACTTGGAAGCACTAGAGAGAAAGGTAGATAGAAAGTGACATTTTTAAAAAAAAAAGTTGGATGAAAAGTGAGGAATTTATAGGTTTAAATGGGAATTAAAAAAAGGGTTATTGGATTTTATCACCCCTAACTATTGGCTATTGCCCGCGGCCACCCCCAACTATCACTTTGACGCCAGTCACCCTCAACTTAACACTTAGTTTGTTCTGTCACCACTTCGTTAACTGACCACTAACTTTTGATCTTAGTATCATACTTTTAGGGGTGTCATAGGGATCTTATGAAGGTTTTAGTGATCTTAGGACACCCTACAAGTATAGTAACAAGATCAAAAGTTAATGATTAGTTAACAACGAGGTGACAGAACACACTAAGTGTTAAATTGGGGGTGACGGGCGTCAAAGTGATAGTTGAGGGTGACAGCAGCCAATAGCTAATTGTTGGGAGTGATAAAATCCAATAACCCTTACATACATACATACATACATACATACATACATACATACATACATACATACATACATACATACATACATACATACATACATACATACATACACACACACATATATATATATATGGGATTGATGGAGTAGAGTCCTCATTTAAAGTGTATCCCTACACGGAAACACTATTTCTGTTTGGTCAACCAGATAATATGGTTTACAGTAGCATTTGAAAGTGGAGAGCAAGGTATAGCGATTGAGGTGCAATACAAGGTGGATTTGGTTTCGTCACTTATTAAGTCTTATGTCCTTCAACCACCTCATGTTGCAGGTGCTGAATGTAGGTCATTCAAGGTTTAATATCAAGTTTCGGTATAACTGCAAATCTTTTGCTTATAGCTATATTGGAATGGTTGAGTGAAAAGAACTCATGTCTTTTTATTTCAAATGTCTATCTTTCCCAAAAGAAAATCTTCATATTTTTCTTATAATATCTTGTTAACTTATATTATTTGAGAGAATTTCTTATTACACCGTCTGTTTTATTTGACAAAAATACGTCCTGCACTTTGATGTAAAAAAGTTAAAGTGATTATGTCGTGCATAATTCTATGGTTACTAAGTAATGTGATGCATTTATGATCCATCTTGTGTTGAAGAAAAGTTTTAGTATTATGACTCATTATGGCTTATTGCAAAATTCCCATACATGCAGATTATTGATCTGAATTGGTAGGAGTCTTGATACACCTTTTCTTTTAGATTCACAGGAAGCCGTTTCATGATTTCCAATTGGATTTCGAACGGAATGTTGTCTGACATTCTTTTGATTTTGATTATGTATGATGATGATGATGATATATGATTTGAATTTCTAGGGTTTACCAGAGAGGAAACTGAAGATCTGGGAATTCTGGGCGAACGTATTTTATGTTGTTATTAATGTTGTTTATTTATAACCAAGGAAAGTAGGAGGACGGTACCGGTTTAGTGCTTAACGTCATGGTCTCTCTTTGGGACTTTTAATACTACCGTACCATACAATCATATTGCTATCAAATACGGTATTCGATTTTGGTTTTAGCTAAATTTTGACATCGGTACCGTATAAACGAATTTGAGCCTCACTATAGTACTAAGCAGGGCTGTAAACGAACGAACGAACACGAACAATGCCTTGTTCGTGTGTGTTCGTTAAGGAAATAAATGTGTTCGCGAACAGTTCATGAAAACTTACCGAACAAGATAATATGTTCGTGTTCGTTCATTAAGGAAAAGAACGTGTTCACAAACACAACTAAAATCGCCGAAAGCAATGGAAACTAGAGGTGAGTGACAGAGGGAGCGGCGATAAACATGAAGTTATTATCGTAGAATGGAGGTCAATGTGAATATTGAGGAAGGAAAAATGAATGATGCATAAACACAGTGAGAATATGGTTTCCTATTTTAATTGTTAGGTTAATATAATAAATAAAAATTAAAAAGTACAAAAAATTTAGATAAAATTAAAGTACAAAAGTTTATCTTGAACCACACAAACAAGTAAACATGAACGGATGTTCATGAACACGTTACTAAACGTTCATGAACACAATCAAACGAATGAGACCTCTGTTCATGTTCGTTCATATAACTAACCGAACAAAATTTCTTGTTCATGTTCGTTCATTTATTAAACGAACAAACGTAAATGAACTTCCAGCCAAACGGTTCGCTAAACGTTTGGTTCATTTACATCCCTAGTACTAAGGACGTACCATTTTGTTAAAAATTGGTTGTTAAATTCATAAAAGCATACAACTTATAGACGCTATCAACCTAACATTAGACTATGATGCTTACCTTCAAAAACACGTCCATGTAAAATGTTAGCAATTAAACTCGAGATTTAATTACAATAAAATTATCTTCTGAAGTGTTCTCTAAGTTCTCACAACTTATAGGAACTTTTAATATATATATAGGGGAATGTTCATTTGAGAAAAAAATTAATGTGAGAAGAAAAAGAAGAAAGGGCATATTAGTAAAATATTATTTCATTTATAACTCATATCATTAATTTTTCTCTCTTTAATTAATTAGTCAACTAATCATTAATTATGCTACATATAATCTACAAAACCTACACATATCAAAATTTTCCTACATATACCCTACACATTATAGAATTTTATCCTACACAATCGAAATTTATCCTACACACCTCGAAATATATCCTACACAACTCATAATTTATCCTACACAAGTAGTAATTTATTCTACACTTTAAATTAAGTTGTTTTTTTTAAATTTGGGAAAAGTATATATTTTGAAAAAGAGTTACAAATTTAATTTAGTTAGTTATTAAAGGTGAAGAATACAAATTAATGATTTATGTAAGTTTACAAATATACCCTTATCTTAAAATTAAATGCAAATATTAAATAAAGTAAAATGAAACACTCTTATTGGTTGAAACTTCTTCTTTTTTCTTCTTACAAAAAAATTCTTCTCATTTGAACCCTCCACTATATATATATATAGGGTAGGGTTCATGCGAGAACCACCTTTATCATGAGAACCGCGAGAACCAATGTGAACACATGGCATTATTGTAAATGCATAATAAAAATTAAATCAGATGCCTCTCCTCCTCCTAGACTTCAAACATCAGATTAAACCATCATTTATATTCAGTTCACATCCGGATCCAATCTCTACACAATTCATCATCTCATTCACGTCACACTGCAAATCCCCCAAAATTCATCATCTCGATCTTATAATTCATCATGTATTCATTATAAAAATTAGTCGATATCAGTGCATTAACAACATAATCACCGATTGCACATTTGTATTCCAGTCTAAATTAGGGCAAAACGATCGTAATGCACAGATAGGGATAATCGGAAGAACACAAGTCGTCCAACGGACTATCGATCCTCTGTTGCACCGTTTCGTGAAATTGTAAGTTCATACACCTTGTTTTGTAGTCGTATATGATAAAACAACTATCAACCGTTGATTCAGACATGTTATTATGTGGTTATTACATTTAAACAGTTGTTTCATAAATGAATTATTGAAAATCGTGGTATATATATGATTTTTGAGTGAACAGAAGGGCTAATGTTGTGATGAACTATGTGTAATGTGGTACTGATATGTTGTTTTATGTATTTTTTTTATTAAAGAATGATGTTATGTGCATAATGTTGGATATGATTGGCAACATGGAAGTTGACTTGGTAAATGATAGGGTTTTACTACTGAATTATGACTATCGACAAGTTATGTGGTGTTAATGCACATGTGCATTAACACGACAGAATAGGCTTATACAGAAAAGGCAGAATAGGCTTATACGAAACAGGATAATAAGATAATTTTATGATATATACAGTTAATGCACATGTGCATTAACACGACATAACAGGCTTATACATAATAGGTTTGTACGGAACATGAATAAACTAATTTTATGTTCTATACAGTTATGCACATGTGCAAAGTTTGACAAATTACGATTACACTGAATAAGACAATGAGGTGTGTGATACATAGTTATGCACATGTGCATAAAACGTAATAGTATGTTAACATGTACAAAAATTTGAATAGGATTCACTTAATAAATCAATATAATAAGGTGATTTTGTGTTTTATATAGTTATGCACGTATGCATAAATTGTCATAGTTGGTTAATATGCACATTAGTTTGAATACTAATCTCAATTATCTATTCATAAATGATATATAATTTGTATGTATTGTTATTTTGGTGTTGTTTTTTGTTATGACATATAGTTTTGTAGTTATATTATTTTGTAATCAATTATATTATGAAGTTATATGAATCTGTAACTCATGGTTGAATATGATAAAAAGGTAGCATTGGGTGATATACACTTATGCGCATGTGCATAATTTGATAGAATAGGTTAATAAGGTCATTCATGTTGATGTACATGTGCATAGTTTGCCATAATATGCTAACAAGGCCAGTCATGTTAATGCACATGTGTATAATTATGCCCAAAACCCGTTTCCC
This sequence comes from Helianthus tuberosus, assembly GCA_030545235.1. NCBI lineage: Eukaryota > Viridiplantae > Streptophyta > Magnoliopsida > Asterales > Asteraceae > Helianthus > Helianthus tuberosus. The sequence continues at coordinate 31,960,999 of CM060435.1, forward strand.
AAATATATTTAGAATGGGACAAGAGAAACGACGACTGGTGGCGGACCAGTACAATCAGGATAATATAAACTTTATGGGGGTTTGGAATTTGTCGAGAAACCTAAGCTCTTCTGTGACAACCCTCAAAATCACATGTATTCCGTACAATTCATTAATGATAATTAAAGTGCTTGACGACTGTGTGGAATTACTTAACTGCTTTGTGATATCTGTGTTATACTTACATGTATTTGTTAACATACTAGTATGATACATAAAAGTTACTAAATAGTCCGGTACGCCTTCCTGAGTGTTAAAAATTAAAAACGTTGCAAAAATATATATGTAGGACGCTTTACGGATTAATTAAGCAGTTTAACGGAACAGTGTAGAACCGAACAACCGGACTCTACCCGGAACACAAAAATATTGTCATTGACACTGTTTTTCTTTTCTGAGCCAGTTAGGGTCCCCGAATACCCTAACACCAGTTATATTTCTTAACACACCAATAACTAATTTTAATCCCTAACTAAACTCACTAGTTGCTAATTATCTAGTTGGAAACAAACTATAACCCCCCCCCCCCTTTTTAGAAACGGTTGGTGATGGGGGGACACCCCCACACACTTCTTGAATATTTTATTAATCTTGTTTAGTATCAAGGTGACACATTGTATAGTGGACAATAAGGATTATGGATTATAAGTATGTTTAGGGGATTACCATTCTCTTTCATAGAATCACCAACATCAAACTCCTTTCTTTTCTCTCTTCCTTTACCTACGGCTCCACCACTCTTCTACAATCTCACCATAATTCAACTTTCATACAACCATTTATTACATACACAAAGGTGTTAGAGCTCATACGAGGAGACCCGGTGTTTACGGAATCGCAAGGACCTCTCTACGACGCTATTAACCACCCGTTTTTCGTCTAGTTTCTTCCCTAGCCACGAGCTAGTAGTAAGTGACTCTAAACACCCTATTGATCTTGTCTAAAGTGGTTAATAAGAGATTTGTCAGATAAAAATCATAAACACTCAAGAACAAAACTTAAAGTCTACTAAAAATGATGAACAAAGTGGTTAATGAGCAAATATTAGTGTAAAACTCTTGGATCTTGTTTTGTTATGATTCTTGGTTGATTATTTGATGTGTTGCTGGCTAATATTGATGTTTGATATTGTTATGATCACTAAACATGATTAACGGAATCAATCGAACACAAGTTAGTAAGTTAAAGGATGAAAACAGAATCTGTCCAAGTTCTACAGCCAACTTCAGTTGGCTGTAAACAGGTCATAAACTCTACGAAAAACTGATATTTTGAGTATAAAACGTGTTGTTATGAAATACGGTTCTAATGGCACCGGAATCGTAATTTTTGGACTTCGTTTACTATTTTTAAAGCGTCATTTCGTAACAGCAGCTAGAGCTGCATTTTTCTGCTGAAAATATGAGTTTTGTTTTCTGTCATAACTTGGGTTCTGTGTAGAGTTGGATCCTGAAACTTGTACGGTAGATGACCACCGATGTATTTGTAATTACCCCACTGGAATTTCGTAAATCGGACACTCGATGAATTTTTAATAAATTATCCCGTGGACTGTGGTCAGAAAAATATAAATTTGAGTTCAGTCTGGAGAATGAATTTTTATAAAATATTGGTAATGAACCGGACCCCGATATTTTTACACAATAAAATTTGGAACGTTTAAGAAATTCGGTAAAAATATGGGAATTTTTGGAATAAGATAACTATTTTATTTAAATGTCCGAAAACAGCCCAGTTTTGAATATTAATGCTGAAAGGACATAAGTTGTGATTTGCATGTCTAAATGTCAGGTAGGTTATCTATGAATGATATAACATGTTATATGTGTTATGTTCTTTATCGTATGTTTGTTTATGAGTGGGGAATGGATGGGAAACTTATATGGGCATAAACTGTTAAAGTGATGCATGTTATGTGATAGATACGTGTAGGAACTTTGTGCTCTATTTGAAACCACTAAATGACTAACTGGTAAATCATACTAGGACGTGATTGACCGACCTTGACTGTTAGCTATATTTGAGAATCTAACCGAGCAAACCGAGGTGAGTTCACACTTTTCTACAAAGCATGGTAAATTCCCAGTGGGAATGGGAATGGGTACAGGAATAGGGATTCCTCGTCCTTTGGGACGCGTTCAGGAATGTGAATTCCTCGTCCTTGAGACGTGTTCAGGAATGTAAATTCCTCGTCCTATTGGGACGTATTAGACTTACTGGACTAGAACTCTATCAGCGAAGTCCCTCCCTTTTTGTATCGACTTAATCGCCGAGGCTATGGCGAGCGGGTCATTAGTTAATAGCGCTATTAGGTTTAATAAACCTCACACCGTGCCAGTTGGACGGGTGTGTACTAATGGACTATGGCACGTCGGTGGTGATAGAACACCGATGCTAGGGCACAATTGATTTTTGTTAGTAGTCGATATGATAAACGAGTCTGGTAGTTTAAAATACTGGGGTAGCTCCCCACGGCCAAAGAGCCGGGCTGGATAGCCAGGGAAGGTGGACATGGGATGGTTAACTAATAAACGTTTTCGAACTATGGGGTAACCCCCACGGCTGGATAGCCGAATGAGATTAAACTATGTTTTTGGAAACAACTCTAAAATAGACAATCAACCGTGAACTCACTCAACTTTGTTGTTGACTCGTTATTACATGCTTTGCAGGTCACTAGATGCTATGGAGCTTGCATATGGAGGTGGTCGTTGTGGGATGCGAACTGATATGTCCCGTACTTAATGAATAAACTTTATGAACTCATTAAACCTATGTTTTGGACTTTAAACTTATGAACTATGGACTTATGTTTTGGACTTATGTTTTATGCTTCCGCTGTTAACCTAAAATCGGTTTACTTCCTTTTGGTCACCAATCGTATTGTGTTTGGTTTTATTTACTAAATTATGTTGTTCAATATGATTGGTGGCTCGATCCTGGTCACGTCACGCCTCCAAGCGGTGGTACTCCGCATGGTGGATTTTGGGGGTGTGATAGATTGGTATCAGAGCCATTGGTTATAGTGAACTTGGTTTTAAAAAGGGAAAAGTTTTTGTTAAAACCAGACTATAACCTGTACAGTGCTCAACGATCCACAACGACGCTTCGCTCCACGTGCAAGACTCAACATCCTAGGTGATATGATTTATGTTTGTATTGCCTACTTGTTAGTTTCATGGTACATTGATCATGGTATGCATTAGTTAAATGTGATAACTGTTATTTGAACCTTGTATGCTTACTCCCTTCCGTCATTCCACACTTACGCACTTTGAGACACCTTTCTTACGTGTGTCCCTTCGATGTGAAGATCATGAGTGGACGTCTCGACATGACCTAGGTTCAGCTGACGACCTTGATCAACGAACGGATTGCTGAAGCCTTAGCAACCCAAACAGGGAGTCAACCCATGCACCCTCAAACACGCATGGGCACCTTCAAGACGTTCCTAGAATGCAAACCTCCCACTTTCGACGACACTGAAGGGACAATCGGCCTTCTACACTGGATCCAGAGAATCGAATATACATTCGAAGAGAGTGAAAGCCCTGCCAGCAAACGAGTAGAGTACGCTATTGGCATGTTGCAAGGGAAAGCATATTCTTGGTGGAGCGCACAAGTTCAGATGCTCGGATTGGCAGACGCGAATGCCATCCTCTGGAGCGACTTCAAGGATTGGATTAAGGAAGAGTTCTGCCACCTGGATGACATTCTGAAACTTGAGATAGAGTATTATAGTTTGAAGATGGAAGGATCAGAGATTGAGGCATACACAAAGAAGTCCAACGACTTGGCTGCCTTATGTCCTAACATGTCACAACCCATATCTAGACGAATCAAGCTATACCTCAGAGGCTTAGTCCCAGAAATCCAAGGGTCTGTAAGTGCGTCCAACCTTCCCACAATCCAGCAAGTCGTTCGTTTGGCACACCAGCTCACCGATCAGGCGGTGGAAGAGGGCAAGCTGCCTAAGCGTATTAACGCTACTACTACTGGTTCTCCCTGTAACAACAAGCGCAAGTGGGATGGAAATTCGGGCAAGGGTTCTACTCTAGTTCAATCTTCGTCCCAGCAGCAAAGGACAGATGAACACAGGAACCCCAGTCAGCAGCCTTCTAGAAATCAAGGTCTGGGTAGATACAAGGGAAAACACCCTAAGTGCAATCGATGTGGTTTGCACCACAGCAGGCCGTGCAACAAGGGTCGTTGTCAGAGATGTAACAAGCTTGGACACGAAGCCAAAGATTGCCGGAGATCACGTCCTGTGAATCAGAATCGACAACAGCAGAACCAACAGCAACACCAGCAGGGTAATAAGGGATGCTTCCAGTGCGGTGCTGAGGGTCACTTCAAGAGGCACTGTCCACATCTAAATCAAAATCAGAATCAAAACAACAACCAAGGAAATGAGGACAACAATGGAGGCAAAAACGGGAGTAACGATAATGGCAATGGCGTCCTAGGTCGCACCTTCGTGATTGGTCAGGCTGACGCAAGGAACGATCCCAACGTCGTGATGGGTAAGTTTCTTCTGAATGACTTCTCTGTTACTGTTTTATTCGATTCGGGTGCCGATACTAGTCATCTTCTATATATAATAAACAAAACCTATTGTGAGACACGTGTAATGCTGTGAGCCTATCTAAAACTTTGTTTTCCCGCTCAAACACCCAACTCCATTTTTCTGTTGTGGCCCATTTACTCGACCCGTGAACATAGATGTTTACCCTTTTGTTTGCTTTTATTCCATTCAAAACCCTAAATCTTCATCTTCAAATTTAAAACCCTAAATCTTCATCTTCAACAATGGACAGACCATTAAATCTTTAGTTTTCATTGATTATCTTCAAGGTCATTTTATGGTTCCAACATTAGCATGAAAAAGGAGGACTAACATCAGAACGGGTAAGTTCTAAAAATGTTCACTTTGTTCGGGTCAGAACATATTGACAAAATGGATACAGGTTGAAATGACACGTTTTAGAAATGGTCAATTTGATTCGGGTGTTGACTCTCTGATTTGGCAGCAATAGTTTTAGTGACATATCAAAAGACTATCAGCCACATACCTACTGTACGCGACTTTCCCGAGGTATTTCCCGAGGAATTACCTGGTCTTCCGCCTCATCGCCAAGTTGAGTTTCAAATCGAGCTAGCTCCTGGAGCAGCGCCCATAGCTCGAGCACCTTATCGTCTAGCTCCATCAGAACTTGAAGAACTGTCCACACAACTACAAGAACTCTTGGAAAAGGGTTTCATACGTCCTAGCTCTTCGCCCTGGGGAGCTTCAGTCTTGTTTGTGAAGAAGAAAGATGGTACTTTCAGAATGTGTATTGACTATCGCGAACTTAACAAGGTGACCGTGAAGAATCGTTATCCTCTTCCACGTATTGACGACTTGTTCGACCAGCTTCAAGGGTCGAGTTATTACTCTAAGATTGATTTGAGATCGGGATACCATCAGCTAAGAGTCCGAGATGAGGACGTCTTCAAAACAGCGTTCAGAACTCGTTACGGCCATTACGAGTTTCTGGTCATGCCTTTCGGGTTGACGAATGCACCTGCGGTCTTCATGGATCTCATGAACCGAGTGTGCAAGCCTTACCTGGATAAGTTCGTTATTGTGTTCATTGACGATGTCCTGATCTATTCTAAGAGTCAGGAGGAACACGAGCAGCATCTGCGACTTATGCTGGAACTTCTTCGAAAAGAGCAGTTGTATGCCAAGTTTTCGAAATGTGACTTCTGGCTTCGCGAAGTCCACTTTCTAGGCCATGTGGTAAACAAGGATGGAATTCATGTGGATCCATCTAAGGTTGAATCGATCAAGAATTGGCCTGCACCCCACACACCAACAGAAATCCGCCAATTCTTGGGTTTGGCAGGATATTACAGAAGGTTTATCAAGGATTTCTCAAAGATTGCGCAACCTCTCACTTCACTGACTCAGAAAGGTGTCACCTATCGTTGGGATGATGCATAGGAATCTGCTTTTCAGCACTTAAAAGATAGACTTTGTAGCGCGCCTATTCTTTCATTGCCTGAAGGCACAGAAGATTTTGTGGTTTACTGCGATGCTTCCATCCAAGGACTTGGTTGCGTGTTGATGCAACGTGACAAGGTCATTGCCTATGCATCACGCCAACTCAAGGTTCACGAAAGAAATTACACTACTCACGATCTGGAGCTGGGAGCAGTTGTTTTCGCGCTTAAGATATGGAGACATTACCTGTACGGTACCAAGTGCACCATTTACACTGATCACAGGAGTCTCGAGCATATCTTCAAGCAAAGAGGAGTTAAACATGCGACAACGCCGATGGGTCGAACTCTTGAATGATTACGAATGTGCGATCAAATATCATCCGGGCAAGGCCAATGTTGTGGCCGACGCCCTCAGTCGAAAGGACACTATACCTAAGCGTGTACGTGCGTTACAGCTTACCATTCACTCTAGTCTTCCCACCCAGATACGAGATGCTCAGGTCGAAGCATTAAAAGCAGAGAACATCAGGGCTGAGTACTTATGAGGATCGAGACAGCGACTAGAACAAAAGGAAGACGGCGCCTACTATGTTAACGGACGCATTTGGGTTCCACTGTATGGAGACCTACGCGAGCTTGTGATGGATGAAGCACATAAGTCTCGTTATTCGGTACACCCTGGTTCAGACAAGATGTACCACGATCTCATGACTACATCTTGGTGGCCTGGCATGAAAGCCCACATAGCAACCTACGGCAGCAAGTGCTTGACTTGTGCGAGAGTCAAAGACTGAATATCAGAAACCATCAGGCCTACTTCAACAACCGGAGATCCCGAAATGGAAATGGGAGCAAATTTCCATGGATTTCGTTACTTGTCTGCCTAGATCTCAACGCGGAAACGATACCATTTGGGTGATTATAGATCGACTAACCAAGTCTGCACATTTTCTGGCTATCAAAGAAACGGATAAGTTTTCTACTCTTGCAGACATTTACCTAAAGGAAGTGGTATCAAGGCACGGAGTGCCAACCTCTATTATATTTGATCGTGACGCGCGTTTTACTTCAGAACTGTGGCAAGCAATGCACAAGTCTTTTGGCTCACGTTTAGATATGAGCACCGCTTATCACCCACAGATGGATGGGCAATCTGAACACACCATCCAAACCCTTGAAGACATGCTTAGGGCATGTGTAATCGATTTTGGTAATGGCTGGGAAAAGCACCGCCCGCTAGTGGAGTTTTCGTATAACAACAGCTACCACACCAGCATTCAGGCCGCTCCGTTCGAGGCATTGTACGGACGCAAATGCCGATCACCTCTCTGTTGGGCAGAAGTTGGTGACAGCCAAATCACTGGCCCAGAACTTGTGGTAGATACCACCGAGAGAATTGCTCAGATACGACAACGAATGGCGGCAGCTCGTGACCGTCAGAAAAGCTATGCTGATAAGGGAAGAAAACCACTCGAGCTCCAGGTTGGGGATCGAGTGCTACTCAAAGTCTCATATTGGAAAGGTGTAGTCCGCTTTGGCAAACGAGGCGAACTCAATCCGCGTTATGTCGGACCATTCGAAGTCACCGAGAAAATTGGCAAAGTCGCCTAGAGGTTGAATCTACCTGAAGAACTCAGCGGAGTTCACAATGTTTTCCATGTGTCGAATCTGAATAAGTGTCTGTCAGATGAGACCCTCATAGTTCCTCTCAAAGAACTCACTATCGACGACCAGCTGCGATTCGTCGAGGAACCAGTAGAGATTACGGATCGAGATGTTAAGATCCTAAAGCATACCAGGATACCTCTGGTCCGAGTTCGTTGGAATGCTCGTCGTGGCCCAGAGTATACCTGGGAATGAGAAGACCAAATGAAACTCAAGTATCCCCAGCTGTTTAAGAAAAACGCAACCACTACTGAGGCTGAAGCTACTGCAGAATTTCGGGACGAAATTCCAAATCAACGGGGGAATGATGTGACACCCCAGGAAAATCAGGAAAACAACGCAACTTAACTAGCTTCCTCAGTAACCACGCGCAAAATTTCGGGACGAAATTCTCTTAACAGGGGGAGAATGTGACAACCCTCAAAATCACATGTATTCTGTATAATTCATTAATGATAATTAAAGTGCTTGATGACTGCGTGGAATTACTTAACTACTTTATGATATCTGTGTTATACTCACATGTATTTGTTAACATACTAGTAGGATACATAAAAGTTACTAAATAGTCCGGTACGCCTTCCTGAGTGTTAAAAATTAAAAACGTTGCAAAAATATATATGTAGGACGCTTTACGGATTAATTAAGCAGTTTAACGGAACAGTGTCGAACCGAACAACCGGACTCTACCCGGAACACAAAAATATTGTCATTGACACTGTTTTCTTTTCTGAGCCAGTTAGGGTCCCCGAATACCCTAACACCCGTTATATTTCATAACACAACAATAACTAATTTTAATCCCTAACTAAACTCACTAGTTGCTAACTATCTAGTTGGAAACAAACTATAACCCCCCCCCCCCCTTTTTGAGAAACGGTTGGTGATGGGGGGACACCCCCACACACTTCTTGAATATTTTATTAATCTTGTTTAGTATTAAGGTGACACATTGTATAGTGGACAATAAGGATTATGGATTATAAGTATGTTTAGGAGATTACCCTTCTCTTTCATAGAATCACCAACATCAAACTCCTTTCTTTTCTCTCTTCCTTTACCTACGGCTCCACCACTCTTCTACCATCTCACCATCATTCAACTTTCATACAACCATTTATTACATACACAAAGGTGTTAGAGCTCATACGAGGAGACCCGGTGTTTACGGAATCGCAAGGACCTCTCTACGACGCTATTAACCACCCGTTTTTCGTCTAGTTTCTTCCCTAGCCACAAGCTAGTAGTAAGTGACTCTAAACACCCTATTGATCTTGTCTAAAGTGGTTAATGATAGATTTGTCAGATAAAAATCATAAACACTCAAGAACAAAACTTAAAGTCTACTAAAAATGATGAACAAAGGGGTTAATGAGCAAATATTAGTGTAAAACTCTTGGATCTTGTTTTTTTATGATTCTTGGTTGATTATCTGATGTGTTGCTGGTTAATATTGATGTTTGATATTGTTATGATCACTAAACATGATTAACGGAATCAATCGAACACAAGTTAGTAAGTTAAAGGATGAAAACAGAATCTGTCCAAGTTTTACAGCCAACTTCAGTTGGCTGTAAACAGGTCATAAACTCTACAAAAAACTGATATTTTGAGTCTAAAACGTGTTATTATGAAATACGGTTCTAATGGCACCGGAATCGTAATTTTTATACTTCGTTTACTATTTTTAAAACGTCATTTCGTAAGCATGGTAAATTCCCGGTGGGAATGGGAATGGGTACAGGAATAGGGATTCCTCGTCCTTTGGGACGCGTTCAGGAATGTGAATTCCTCGTCCTTGAGACGTGTTCAGGAATGTAAATTCCTCGTCCTATTGGGACGTATTAGACTTACTGGACTAGAACTCTATCAGCGAAGTCCCTCCCTTTTTGTATCGACTTAATCACCGAGGCTATGGCGAGCGGGTAATTAGTTAATAGCGCTATTAGGTTTAACAAACCTCACACCGTGCCAGTTGGATGGGTGTGTACTAATGGACTATGGCACATCGGTGGTGATAGAACACCGACGCTAGGGCACAATTGATTTTTGTTAGTAGTCGATATGATAAACGAGTCTGGTAGTTTAAAATACTGGGGTAGCTCCCCACGGCCAAAGAGCCGGGCTAGATAGCCAGGGAAGGTGGACATGGGATGGTTAACTAATAAACATTTTCGAACTATGGGGTAACCCCCACGGCTGGATAGCCGAATGAGATTAAACTATGTTTTTGGAAACAACTCTAAAATAGACAACCAACCGTGAACTCACTCAACTTTGTTGTTGATTCGTTATTACATGCTTTGCAGGTCACTGGATGCTATGGAGCTTGCATATGGAGGTGGTCGTTGTGGGATGCGAACTGATATGTCCCGTACTTAATGAATAAACTTTATGAACTCATTAAACCTACGTTTTGGACTTTAAACTTATGAACTATGGACTTATGTTTTGGACTTATGTTTTATGCTTCCGCTGTTAACCTAAAATTGGTTTACTTCCTTTTGGTCACCAATCGTATTGTGTTTGGTTTTATTTACTAAATTATGTTGTTCAATATGATTGGTGGCTCGATCCTGGTCACGTCACGCCTCCAAGCGGTGGTACTCTGCATGGTGGATTTTGGGGGTGTGATATCTTCCGAATAATTACTGTAATGGCATGAGTTGATCGGGCTCCTCGATAATGTCACTTTGTCCGATGGCAAAGATGGTTGGGAATGGTTGGGAGGTAATGACTCTGATTTTTCAGTCAATGCTGTCAAGAACTTCATGTATAGCGGCTCTGATTTCAGCAGCAGGCACGTTGTGAAATTGTCGAAATGGGTCCCAAAAAATGCAATATTTTTGTTTGGAGGGCGGTTTTAGATCATATTCCCACGCTGACTTCACTCTGGGATCAGAACTGTTGGGGCGGAGACGTGAAATCTTGTCTGTGTGAAGATGGCGATGAAACAACTAAACACCTTCTTTGTTCGTGCAGGGTAGCATAAAATGTCTGGTATCACATCAGTCAGTGGTGCAAGGTGATTCCTTTTATTCTGTTTTCAGCTAAAGATATCGTAATTGCCTCTGACTTTTGCAATCTGGATAGAGAAGTGAAAGAAGCTTTACATGGCATTATGTTCGTGACAAATTGGTGTATATGGTTAGCCATGAACAATAAAAGGTTCCTGGAGAGATTATCCGTAATTTTAAGTTCGTCGGTTTTTTATGGTATAAGAATCGGTCCAAAAATAGGTATGTGAGTTGGGAAAAATGGTGTAGGTTGGATATAAGGCAGCTGCTCGTTTCTGGTCTTTAGGTTCTTGTGTTGAGATGTTGTTTTTTGATTTGCTGTAGTGGTTGGTTCGACCGCCTCTGTTTTCGAGGTTAGCTTCTATGAATAACATTTGCATTTCAAATAAAAAAAAGTTACGCACATGTGCATAGTTTGTCATAATAGCTTTGTTACTAAATTGATGTTAAATATAATTGGTGGTAATACGAATTTTGATTTGGTAAGGGTTAATTTTTTTTTATTGAAACAAACCTGTTGATAAGGTCAGTCATGTTAATGCAAATTTGCATAGTTATGCACATGTGCGTATTTTGTCAGATTACGTTAATATGAATGTATTACGGCATATGCAAACGTGCATTATTACCTTAAAACATAAGCATTGTACATATTGTATGTAATATGTTTACTGCACATGTGCATACATGAAATAATTGATGTAATATATGTAACGTATGCAGGAAAAAAATATTCGAAACTGCTCATGGATTGACAACAAGGACGTATTTGATTAATAGGTTGACGGATGAAAAATTATTGGAAAATGGTAGACGAAGAGGCATTGAAACATGAGGAGTGTTGGAAGATGCATAGAAATTGGAAAGAACAACAGAAGGTGTGAGGTTGTGAACTAAAGCGAATGTTATGTGTAGGTAGTTTGTCGACATGCAAAACGGATGATCACGTCTGTTAATATATGATGTATTATGTTGTTTGGTAGAGGTAATGTTGGTATTAGGGTTGTCCAAACTGCTCGACGATCGAGGATCGCTCGACGATCGCTCGAAAAATGCTCGAAAAGCTCAGTTTGTAAAAGAGCCGCTCGGATCGGTTCGATTCAAATTCAATCCAAGCATGAGCAAATGTCCGCTCGCTCATCGATCGCTTGGTTTCGCTCGAATTATTTTTATTAATGATTAATATATATATATATATATATATATATATATATATATATATATATATATATATATATATATATAAATAGAGTTCATTCTGAAATGATCCTGGCCCTATATATATATAGGGACAGGATCATTTCAGAACCATAAATATTTACAGAACTCGCAGAACTCCTAATAAACAATCTTTTTATTTATATATTTTTACGTTTAGGATAATTTTATCATTTATTATGTGTATTTTTACAATTACATACATGTTAAGAGTAATTTTATCATTTTTTATATGTAATTTTATAATTACACATATGTAAACTAGTTTTTTACATATATGTAATTAGTTATGACACATATATATAATTTTGGCAATTAAACATATGTAAACTACTTTTAACATGTCTGTAATCAAAGAAATACATATAATAGATGATAAAAAGATCCTAAATACAAAAACTTATATATAAAATTACGAATGGAAACATTTGTTAATTTAGGATGTCATATTTTGTTTAGTATAGTATATGCCGGTGATGCATATGTATAATAATGATTGTTGTTCAGATTATGTGATTCCTTATGATAAGGGTGTTATATTTACTTGTTATACAAAAGTTGGGTGATAGTGTGTTAATGTTGGTAATGCACCTGTGTATTAATTAAAAACAATAAACATGGTAGTAATGAGTATGTGTATATTTTAAGTTATTGTATATTTGTTCATATGATATTACGTATGTGGTACCCTATTATGTATAGGGTACCACATTACATATGTTGATGTATATGTAAAGGAAACAGATTATATGTAGTTAAAATATTCATGTATGCACATGTGCATTGGTAGAAACAATAACAATATGAGTGATAAAAAATGTATCATCCGCGCAAGTGCAATCATAAACAGTGCAAGTGCAATAAAAAACATCGGAATTTGTAATCATAATATGGGAATACATAGTTTAAATGATGTTTAATCGAGTAGTTCAAAGTAAACGAGTAGTTCAACGTAAACGTGTCGGTCAAATTGAATGTAAACAGAGTAAATTAAATGTAAACAGTAATTCAACATAATCAAATTGAACACAGACATTTCAAATTAAGTGTGAACAATAGTTCAACGTATGTGAGCAACTTGAATGTAAACAGTTTAGATTAAATGTAAAACGAATAATAAAACAAAATGATCAATATTTTGACGACGAACTTACTCAAATTTTTGATGGTTGGGTGCATTATGACGTCTGGATAAACGTCTAAGGGGCTGTTCATGTACATTTATATGTGCATGGTCTTCAGAATCATCATATGTATCTTCATCAGGATCATATCATCATCGGAATAATAATTGGTTTCATCGTTAGGGGGGTACGGAATTCCAGCAGTAATGGTAGGAGCTTCATTGTGTATGAATGTTCCTGAAAATATAGAAGGAATGTTAAAAAGTGAATAAAGAAATGGTAAAAAGTGATATTTAATAAGGTAAATGTTATGTGTAAGAATGTTGTATAAATGATAAATAGATTATTGGTGATGATTATAGGATAATGGTAACGTGCAGCACATGTGCAGGATGTAGATTATTGGTGATGGTTATAGGGTAATGGTAAAGTGCTACACATGTGCAGGATGGTGTATTTATACAAAAATCACGTCTGACACTCGAATTGCATCAGCAGTTCTCAGTTCTCAAGCATTAGTAGTTCTCTGTAGTTCGTCTTCGTCTCGATTACATTAGTAGTTCATCTTCGTCATAGCGATAGCGATACACCATAACCCGTTCGTCATATCGATTTTACCATCAGACATTTCAAAATTCGTCATATAATTGAGGGCAGTGCTCCAAAATTCGTATTATAATCGGTATTATTGCAGTAAGAACATAATCATATATCATATATTCTTCATCCATTCGTAATCGAGTATTCCATTCGTAATTAGGGAAACACGATCAGAATCACCGAGGAGTGTGGCACAATTAGGGTTCCAGGAGGAACAATGGTAGGAGGAATGACACGATTAGGGTTACAGGAGGAACAATGTATGAGGAGGATCTCTACAAGGAAAAGTGAATAGTCCATGTAAAAAACATGGACTGCTTGAAGGTTATATAAATGAATTCACACATCAACAAGTTGAAGAAATATCATAAGAGTAACGTAATATTGGTTAATAATCTCACATAAAAAATATGACTAGTTACTAAGGCAGCATAAGCGAATAACAAGTTCTATATCAGCAGATACATCTTACGGGCTAACCATAAAGCATCTTACAAATATGCTAAGATTGTGTATTGATTCAAGAGTTGTATATCAGCTACAAAATACAGATGGAATTAACTTTGGTTAAAAACTATTTAGTTATTTGCCATGTTACCTCCATTCTCAATTTTTCATCTTTTACCCCCTATATGAATCCTCACCAAAAAAACCAATTTCCCCCACTCTAATTTTTATCTCTCCAAAATCTCGTAGTTGTGTTCACTCTGTTTGAATACTACCAGTTCACGACTGCACCGACGCCATTTGAATGACATCGTTTCATTAAATATTATCGAATAGTGACACCAATACAAAAATCTTGGATCTACATGTTGACTTGTCCACATTGCGATCATAACAAAATATATATCAATATTAGAATAGTAAAAGAATAGAAAAACAAAAAAGAATAATGATCTTTAAATTTGATTTTGAATAATAACAAGCATTGATGTAAATATGACAGACCTAGAATATAATTTGCTAAAATGTTATTTATTATTATATCTCCATCTTGAATTCATCTTCCCCCTTCTCGTATGAACCCTAATTAGAACAAGAGCCCCTTTCTTTAATTGCCACAATATAACCTTCTTCAAGATCCACCCTTCAAAACCCTAATTCCCCCATCAATTCCACACCTTAATCGAGTATTCCATTCGTAATTAGGGAAACACGATCAGAATCATCGAGGAGTGTGGCACAATTAGGGTTCCAGGAGGAACAATGGTAGGGGAATGACACGATTAGGGTTACAGGAGGAACAATGTATGAGGATCGATACCTGAGGTCACGACCCCCGACCCCACCTTGGACGGAATCGGGAGCCGCGAACAGCCAAGTGGTACCGGTGGTTAGTTTGAAAATATTGCAGCGGAAATTTCATCAGGAACGTGGGTTAGGAAAAATATCAGAGTTTAGAAACACCAGATTTTATTTATTAAACAGATGGGAATAAACCCAGGTTTTTTTTTTTGCAAAGGTAGCTTTAATATGAAATAATCCTGAATACATAAAACAAGTTTCCTTAATTTAATTTAATTGATAAAATAAGCCACTTCTTTAAGCCTTTTTGGTGCCGCATCTAACTCTTATTCCGATCTACTGTAATTACCTGAAACGCGTTTAAAAAAATATTTTTTCAGCAGGAAATACTGGTGAGTTCATTTGTTTTTGTAAAAACGACACATTGTTATAAATTACAGCATAAGAGCGATTACAATGGCTTCTATCTTATTTTTATCTGGCGCCGTGTCACACCCTGGTGACGACGGTCATACCACTATTGGGTCCTTTCACCCAAGTAGTGATGATTATCACTGTTAGGTTTTGTTAACCTAACCATGAGAAATTAGTAATGTGCACAATACCCCACTTGCCAGTGATTCAAGATAACCACGACTTAATCGCTGTAATTATAACTTTGAAAATAATTGGAGTATTGTAAAACATTGTTAATAAAAAGAGAATGACTCACATTGCAAGTTTAGTTGGGCAGAGTTTAGCCTACTGATAAGCCTGATAACCTAATTTAAACAACAATGCACACGAAACTAGGTAAGTAACTTAATACAACTTTTACGACAACTCACGAGATCAAAACCTTCACGACGAATGACAAAGTATAGCCCAAATACGGGCAGCACTTAAACATCCATCGGATTGGCTTTTTATCAATCAGACATTGAATCGTAGCAGTGATCGAGTTAATACCCTGTATTCGTAGCAGCGTTTCCCTAAGTGAAATAGTGATTTTGAGCAGTAAACTTCGTTTTTGTTTAAAAATTTCGAACACAGATGAAAGCCTCATGCACAGGCTACTTATAGCAACATTTTGAGTTTTACACGGCCCGCGTAAACCTTAATAAGGTTTTACGCGGCCCGCGAGAGCCACCTAGTCTACGACTAGGGCTAGCGTGTCACACCTAGGTCTGCCACGTGTGCGACACGTGCCTGGGACGCTTATTCGGTCAACCGTGTGTTGATGCGGCCAGCGTAAGCCTAAGCTTACTCTTACGCGGCCCGCGTGAAATCCAGAAATCTTGTTTTCTTAGTTTTTCATGCACCTTAAGGTTTCAGGGGTCTGGGTTTTCACTTACAGGCCGATTTGGGACATTTTTGCAGGTCCTTACATCCTCCCCACCTTAATTAAAATCTCGTCCTCGAGATTTACTGGAACAAGTAAGGATACTTCCGTCTTATTTTCGATACCCACGTATATTCTTGTCATGCTTTAAGTCCTACTTTACCTTGACTAGAACTAATCTCATATACTTTGGAATTCTCATATTTGACTTATAAGGTCTTTCAATGGATTTAACTTCACATCTTGATGAGGTATAACTAAAGATTCGTCCTTAAGTTGCACACAGGGAATACATTATATATATCTATATATATACCTGTCATTTCTCCTGGAAATTTTAGCTAATAAGCTAATTGTTCACCTCTTTTAATAACTTCAGATGGTCTAACCCATCTTGGGCCTAGCTATCCTTATTACTAAAGCGGATTTATTCCTTTCCAAACACAGATGGACTTTTAGTGATATCCTTTCTCTGATTTAAATTTCAATGGTTTGACGATCTCATAGCCTGATAGTTGTTTTTCTCATATGTATGTCTAATATACTGGATGATACTATCATCCATAAAGTGTTTTAAACAGTTAACACTAATACTTAATTATTGGAGAATTTTATGAGTGATAAATGACAGTTCTATTTATCGCACATGTACTTAGCATGTCTTTCTACGTTGGTAGTGTTCCTTCATACTGTTAAAATTTTCCCAAAAATGAGAAGTGAAATGACTATTTTGATTTAATATAATAGAAAACGGGATTCTATGTAATGAGACCATTTGATCCCTACATACTTAACTAAGCGTTTTATACTAAAGGGTTTCCTTCCTTGGTAGGGATTGAGCAAACTTGGTTAATTGATCCACAATCTCCCAGATTGTGTCGTTACATCTTCTTATGTTAGATAATTTGATAACAATTATCCATTTGTTATCAATCCTCTTTCCATACTGACACTTCTAGTTATTGAAGTCAACCTAAAGGTTTCTAACGTTCAACTTTAACTTGTTAACAGATTAAATACTTAGAGGCATAACTTGCTATTTATCAGTAATTCTTATAAAACTCTTGATACCTCATATCCCTTACACGATGCAACAAATACTTAGTTTTACGAGTTCCTTCAAGAATTCCTTCTTATAAGTTTCCTTGAATAGGTACCCGAATTCTTTATGGGATCACAAATTTCCTTTAGTTCCTTTTTCTGATTCCTTCATTATTTCTTTATAATCCTTCAGCATCACCCTTGATTGCTGTTTCTTGGGTACTTTTTAATTGTTTCATTAAATCTATTTGTATTTTAATCTAAGAGCACATACTTGTTTCGGCTTCTTATGAAACTTATGACTTAAAGCATCAACTACTCCCTTAGTCTTAACTTTGAGATATAACAAGCGATGTTGTTTCTTGTCTCAGATGAATTCTGAGTTTTTCCTCATGATCGGGTGATAGCCCAAATAGATCCTCTGGGAAAAACATCTGTCTTGTCTCCTTGTGGTCACTTCTCCGGTTGGCTTGCAAATCTAAACCTAAGTCAGCAATCACCTCTAGAATCATTGTTTCCATGTTATTCCTTTTTATGAAGCGGACAAGATTTCCTTTCTGTCAGTTCTTTTCATTCTTTCCATTTCATGGCATATGTCTTGATCCTGTGTTTCGAAGATCGGATTTCACTATCTAAATGTCGAAATCTTGAAGCATACATTACTTCAGGTTTGGACAACTTTAGTCCTTTGCAGCTCATGTATTTCGTAACAGCTTCATTATTACTGGTATTCTTAGTAGGATTATAGGTGAAGGGAGTCTTTGTAAGTGCATCTATTCGTGGTTATTCCTATCTTCGCAAGAGTTCTTAAAGAAAGTAGGATTACTCTTATTAGCGTAGGTTTTGAGATGTTTGATACCTAGCACAACCTTTAGTTACAGGTTTCCTACTGCGTTAATAATCTAAGGTAACGCAAAGGGAATTCTTATACTTTCGATGGCGTTCCAACTTAAAAGGTTTCCCGTCATTTATATTGTCGCACGAATTACGAGATAGATGATCAAACGAAATAATGTTTGATATTGGAATTATAGATGTATACGAGAGATTCCTGATAAAGAAATCTATAATTATTATTAACACATATGCTTGTGCTTTATTCTAAATTGTCAATCCTTATGGTTTTTGGATTTCCTTATAGATATAAATATCTATATAATCACACATTTCACATACTATAATATACATACCATTCATAAGGTCAATGTATTTAACAGATTCATGTTTCTAAAAACAAATCAGGCATCATGTCATGATACTATTTAGGGAATTCTTGTCACTCGATTGACATATCATATACCCCGTCTTACCCGGTTCTTGCCGGAGAGGTACCCTATCATATCCGGACAAGCTGGAGAGTCTGCTACACCATACCCAGTCTTGCCGGAGAAATAATTTGTATTTCCCATAAATAGATCTTTCTTAAATCCTGATTTGGAAAGTGCATATTTTATTAGGACTTTCAATAAAGAATAAAGAAATTAGTATTCACATGACGGATCATATTCTAGAATCGAGTAATACAAATAAACAAGATATAACAGTGGCCAATTGTTATTGCTTATTTATCATATTTGCACTTTTCTAGTTGCCATCCTCATGGTATACCAACATCCATCACAATTTATTTATACATTTAATTAGCTTATACTAAAGCATTAAAATTTCTTGTACTACTAGGTGTTGGTTTTTAGGTTTCTATTATTCTCATTATTCTGGTTTTCCTGATTTACTTCGTTGTTCATTTGAATATTTATGAGGTATTAATTATCACAGACTAATATTTAGTACAAACATTTAGGCACAACTATACCAACAGATTTAATTAAAACTGGCGAACATTGCGATTTATATATATATATATATATATATATATATATATATATATATATATATATATATATATGTCTATTACAAATTACAACTGAAATTCAAAATATACTAGGGGTTGTGCATTCATAATTTATTTTAGTCTATCTAAGAATATTATGCTCAGCGTGCTTTTATATAAGGTTTATTCTATCTCCTCTTACTAAGTTGTTTATCTAATGGGCAAAGTTCCTTTAAAGTTTCTGGCTCATAGGTGACATGGGTGCTAGTACTGGGTCAGGGTGTTTGAGAGATAAGATCATTTTATAAACTTTTCTGGTTGAGATCTAATTTCATTGGTTGGTCCGTGTTTGGCAGTTTAACTTAATTAAAAGTTAACATTTACTGCTGTAGTGGCTAACATAGAGAGATTTGCACATTGTTCATCTAATTCATCTTCCCATGGTGGGTTATTGCCTATTTCCTGAGTTTCCTTATTAATTATCACTCCTTTTTGTTGTGACTTATTTATTTTCTCTTGACTTTTTCTAATAATCCAATTTCTTTTCTTAGTGGTAAGTGGTTTCTCAGACTGTGCCTTACGAATAAATATTTCTTCCTCAGTATCTGCTGAGTATCTTGAGGAATTTGATTGAAATGAGGTTCCTTTATCCTTTGGTGAACTATCTAATTGACGATAGATGTCCGAAATTCTTTGCTTACTCATAGTGTAAACTAACAAATAGTCAAATAACACAAAAACACATAATCACATAAGTTATGTCCTAACACATAAATTTTAAAATTTTAAGTGTCAGCAGAACACTTCTTTGGCTTAGACCAGTGGCATGGCTCTGATACCACCTTCTGTCACGACCACCGACCCCACCCTGGACGGAATCGGGAGCCGCGAACAGCCAAGTGGTACCGGTGGTTAGTTTGAAAATATTGCAGCGGAAATTTCATCAGGACCGTGGATTAGGAAAAATATCAGAGTTTAGAAACACCGGATTTTATTTATTAAACAGATGAGAATAAACCCAGTTTTTTTTTTTTTTTTTTTTTTTTTTTTTGCAAAGGTAGCTTTAATATGAAATAATCCTGAATACATAAAACAAGCTTCCTTAATTTAATTTAATTGATAAAATAAGCCACTTCTTTAAGCCTTTTTGGTGCCGCATCCAACCCGTATTCCGATCTACTGTAATTACCTGAAACGCGTTTTTAAAAATATTTTGTCAGCAGGAAATACTGGTGAGTTCATTTGTTTTTGTAAAAACGACACATTGTTATAAATTATAGCATAAGAGCGATTACAATGGCTTCTATCTTATTTTTATCTGGCGCCGTGTCACACCCTGGTGACGATGGTCATACCACTATTGGGTCCTTTCACCCAAGTAGTGATGATTATCACTGTTAGGTTTTGTTAACCTAACCGTGAGAAATTAATAATGTGCAAAATACCCCACTTGCCAGTGATTCAAGATAACCACGACTTAATCCCTGTAATTATAACTTTGAAAATAATTGGAGTATTGTAAAACATTGTTAATAAAAAGAGAATGACTCACATTGCAAGTTTAGTTGGGCAGAGTTTAGCCTACTGATAAGCCTGATAACCTAATTTAAACAACAATGCACACGAAACTAGGTAAGTAACTTAATACAACTTTTACGACAACTCACGAGATCAAAACCTTCACGACGAATTACAAAGTATAGCCCAAATACGGGCATCACTTAAACATCCATCAGATTTGTTTTTATCGATCGGACATTGAATCGTAGCAGTGATCGAGTTAATACCCTGTATTCGTAGCAGCGTTTCCCTAAGTGAAATAGTGATTTTGAGCAGTAAACTTCGTTTTTGTTTGAAAATTTCGAACACAGATGAAAGCCTCATGCACAGGCTACTTATAGCAACATTTTGAGTTTTACGCGGCCCGCGTAAACCTTAATAAGGTTTTACGCGGCCCGCTAGAGCTACCTAGTCTACGACTAGGGCTAGCGTGTCACACCTAGGTCTGCCACGTGTGCGACACGTGGCCTGGGACGCTTATCCGGTCAACCGTGTGTTGACGCGGCCCGCGTAAGCATAAGCTTACTCTTACGCGGCCCGCGTGAAACCCAGAAATCTTGTTTTCTTGGTTTTTCATGCACCTTAAGGTTTCAGGGGTCCGGATTTTCACTTACGGGTCGATTTGGGACATTTTTGCAGGTCGTTACACCTGATGAATCAGAAGACGCCATATGCCACCGTAAACACTGTGCCGACTGCCACCACTATGAAATATGTGAACGCCGACTACCTCTCTGCCGTGAAAACCACCGTGAACGCCTCTACTTCGCCGTGAAACCACTGTGAATGCTTCTCTACCACTTGTGAAAACTATGAACTGATGAAACACCTTGAAACCCTAAAATGGAGAACAGATACAAATTGCCATGTGTTCACACTGATTCTCGCGGTTCTCGCAATAAAGGGTGGTTCATAACGGATCCTTCTCCTATATATATATATATATATATATATATATAGTGAATGGCAAGGATTGTCCTTTATCTTTATACCCATTTGCAAGCGCTGTCCTTTATGTTTAAAATTGACGAGTTTTGTACTTTATGTTTTCAAATCATACACGTTTTGTCCTTTAGCCCTAACCCAGTTAGATTTTTCTGTCAAATCTGGTCATGTGCAATGCACACGAGGGTAAAATTGTCTTTTCATCCTATTATTTAAAAATACATATAAAAGAAAAAAAGATATTATATATAATTTATCTCACTCTTTTCTTTAAACAAAACCCAGTCTTCTTTCCACCATCATCTCCTTCATTCGAGATAAGCAATCTCAAAGACCAAGCATACACCTAATACCTATGTACCAAATCATAACAACTAATTTGTAACATACTCATAGAAACTAGTAATTTTCATTACCTACATAACAAAACCAAAACAGATTTACATTATATGCATGATACAACAACCAGTAACAACAAATTAACGAACCATTCCAGTCTCCAGATTCGACTCAATCTCTTTCACCATATAATGTCTAGCGGAAGCTGCAATCAACGCGGAAATCGTCCACACAACTCTCATCTTCAAACTGTCACCACCGCCGAGATCCGCCTCTCCTACGCCGCCGCACCGGAACCCTAGGATCACAAACCGCTTCAACTATTCTCCAACGGTACGGTTTCCCCCTTCATAACCTCCACCACCACCCACCCCTTACAACCAGCCACCACCACCACCACCACCACCTGACCATCGCAACCCCCCTCTCTCAATTCCTCCGGCGACACCATCAACCATCGCAACCCCTTCTCTTTCTCAATCCCTCCGGCGACACCAACAATCGACACCATCAAGAACCACCACTGTCTCCATCGCACCACTGCTCCACCTACCGCCATCAAAGTAGACACACCAACCACCATCATCTCCGGCGAACAAAAATAAGCAGTCGGTTTTTTTTTTCAATTTGCAGATTGGTTTGAAGGCTTGAATCGGAAGTTAATTTGGGTTTTATTTGTGAGGCTGTAAATTGATGATGGTCTTTTTCAATTTGTATATTTTTGCAATGAAGGAGATGAAGGAGATAATGATCAGAAGAAGAAATGGATGGTTGTTTAAAGAAAAGAAGAGATAAATGATATATATTATCTTTTTCTTTTATATTTATTTTTAAAGAATATGGTGAAAAGACAATTTTACCCTCATGTGCATTGCACATGAACAGATTTGACAGAAAAATCTAACTGGGTTAGGGCTAAAGGACAAAACGTGTATGATTTGAAAACATAAAGTACAAAACTCGTCAATTTTAAACATAAAGGACAACGTCTGCAAAGGAGTATAAAGATAAAGGACAATCCTTGCAATTCACTTTATATATAGAGGCCGGTTATCGTACAAAATGCCTTAACGAACGTTGCATACGAGATCTAGTATCAACATGCAAAATTTGGTTTATAACATGCGATTCCACTTTTTTTTTGTACATGCGATTCTGCAGTTGTCTACAGCACAATTGCAATTAAGACTGCCAGCATGGTGATGACAGATAGATACTAAATAAGTAGCAACAGTTAAAATGTTAAAAACCACATGAGAATTTGGCTATGAGAATTTCCTCTATTAAGAAAAAAAAAACACGTAAACTCAACGTGAATATACATCAAGTAATTATAAGTCAAACCTTTAATGAATAAACACAACCCTTGGATCAAGTTGGGATAAAATCCTGACCGTAATAACTAGTTTAATACCCGTCCGGTGGACGGGTTGCTGAAATTTTGGTATGATGACCAAATGTAACAAACAACAAGATGTAAACACAACACACGCAAGATATTGCGACAAAACAAGGTGACAAATCTCTTATTAACCCAAACCAAAACGTTTACCCCCTAATATCCCAAATGATCTTACAAATGTAATATCTAAGCAATACAAAAGAGTCTAGAGTGTTCTTGGCTGATCTAGAGTCTTCCGATGGTGCCAAGATGTTCCCGCAACTTGTAGGTTGTTTCGGAAACTTCCGGGCAGCCCTAGACGCATCTTTAGTGTTCCGGAACCTTCCGGAACTCGCGAAAAAAGTTGTGTATTTTGGCGGATCGTGACACTTACCTCTACCCCGTAGGAATAGAGAGGCTGCTTCCAGTGAGACCCCGGCTCGATTGTAATTTTGTATAAAGCCTCAACGTCGTGCTCTCCACAAATTTACTCCTAAAAAAATTAAGCACCTCCTTTTTAACCTCCATCGGTCTCGACACCCACTCACCATTAACCAGCAGACCCAGAATATGATTAGAAACACGCCTCTTATTGATCAACCCATGAAAGTACCTCGTGTTATCATCCCCGAACGTAGCCCACCTACTTCTTGTCTTCTGCTTCAAATCTTTAGCTTTGGATGTCATAGTAAAAACCTCATCAAGTTGGATGTAACCAATTGGTAAATTGGGATCACTTTTATCAATCATCCGATGTAAGACCACCCGTAGTGGGGTTTTTTGGCGTTTTTCCTAAAAAAAAAAGGCCCAACCAAGCCCCGTAACCGCCCCCCAGGAGTTTTTTTCAAAAAAAAAAATCCCCTAGGCGTGCTTTAAAAAACGCCGGTCCCTTGTTTCTTTAGCCAATCAGATTGTTCCAAAACGTTTACCCCCCACTCACCATTAACCAGAAGACCCGGAATATGATTAAAAACACGCCTCCTATTGATCAAGCCATGAAAGTACCTCGTGTTATCATCCCCGAACATAGCCCACCTACTTCTTGTCTTCTGCTTTAAATCTTTAGGGTGGTGGGGGTGGCAAGTTATAGTTCTGTGATAGCCAAAAATAACGCGTGGAATTTGGTGAATTTCCACCGCCACCAATATTGTTAACGCGTGATATATTATTGGCGTGATAAAATTCACGCGTTATAAGGTTTGAGTGATGGAACATGTGAGGGGTGTAGGGGTTTATCGTTGGGTGTTGTGAGTGATGACCACCGTCACTAAAAAAAGGTTGTGAGTGATGAAATAATGGTTAATGACATGGCGGAACTTGATTGGATATTATGAGTGATGGAATTTCTATCACTAGTGACCACCTCCACCCCCCCACTTTGAAGTCTTCAAGTTCTAATAATCTCTTTTTAGACGCCTCCAAAACCAACTCCTCCACTTCGGTAAGGTCCCTCTCCTCTACTACAGCATCCAACTCCTCTAACTCCTTCTTTAACCCCGACTCTTCCTCTGATTCCAACTCTTTCTTCTCATTTTTCCAAGAATTAATGACATGTCGCAAATAGAGTGAATTGCAAAAATTGTCCTTTATCTTTATGCCTCTTTACAGGCGGTGTCCTTTATGTTTAAAATTGACAAGTTATGTCCTTTATGTTTAAAAATCAAGCACGTTTTACCCTTTGAGCCTAACCCAGTTTGTTTTCACAGTTAAATTTAACCATGTGCAGGTCATGTGAGGGTAATTGTGTCATTTAATGTTTACCCTGCATTTCTCCCCCAATTTAAAGAACCCAAAACCCTAATTCTTCCCATTTCCCCCAAATTGTTCATCATCAAGAAGTCACATGGACCATCCATCCGATGCACCCTCACCGTTAGATCCACCACTGGCCACCATCTTCTTAAACTCATCAAAGTTAACACACCCCACCGACTTAATCATCTCACATACCCACACCTGTAGATACGGTCCCTACCACACTTCTCTGTTTCTTCTTCTCAACAAAACCCACACACTGACACGCACACTCCAAACTTTCTCATTATATATAGTGATTGTTTCTGATTGGAGTTGTAGGTTTTTGTTGGGATCGAAGCTTTCTGTTTCAATTTGTGGAGCCGAAGAGGTTGAATGGTGATGGAAGGTGTAAAAGAAATGCTCAAACAGGGGTGCTCGAAGTTTGATTTTGTTAAAGAGCTTTTTGTTTCATCGATCGATTTATGGGTTTTAGAAATTTGAAGGATTGTAACGTTTATATAATTTACGATTGATAAAACCAGTTTTCTAGTCACTTTGTTCTTATATAAAAGGGTTAATGTTCATTCATGTGCATTTTGATGCTCAGATTTGAGGTAAAAAACACTGATAATATAGCCCTCTTTCCAGATCTTTGATGCATATAAAAAGTGAAAATAATGGGCCACAGAACATTGGATTTGTTTGACTTCTAAATTAGAAGAACCAAAAGATTTATTTTTATGTAAAATCCAATTGAAAAGCCACTGTTAAACTAGGGTCGTTGATGCTGTTAAACTAGGGTCGTTGATGCTACTGTACAGGGGTGGGTGGTGTCAAGTGATGGAGCATGGTGGTGGTAGGTGGTGGTTGTGAGGGTGGGGGTTTATCTTGAGAGAGTGTGTGTTTAGAGAGAGATGTATTATATATATGGTTTTAATTATTAAAATGGTTATATAAAATAAATTTTTAAATGACACAATTACCCTCACATGACCTACACATGGTTAAATTTAACCGTGAAAACAAACTGGGTTAGGCCCAAAGGGTAAAACGTGCTTGATTTTTAAACATAAAGGACATAACTTGTCAATTTTAAACATAAAGGACACCGCCTGTAAAGAGGCATAAAGATAAAGGACAATTCTTGCAATTCACTCTTGCAAATATTTAAGCGTATGTAGCAGGCATACATCCGGATCCCCTACCCCCACAAAATCACCCAAAGCTTTAGTCACAACCTCATCAAAGTCCTCTTTATCGAGCCACGAGTTAAAAAAACGAAACGGCTTCGGACCACAATTCTTTGAGACAATCTTCAGAATTAACGGGCTATGATCCGATTTATCTCTACCCAACGCCCTATATTCCGCCGTGGGCCAATCATTTAAAAATCTCCAACACACAAAAACACGGTCAATACGGCTGCATTTATCTCCCGAGACAAAAGTAAATTTCCTGCCTCTAAGACCATATTCAAACAGATTAGCATAAGCAATAAAGGTATTAAAATCCCTAGCCGCAACAGAGTTAAAAGCAAAGTTCCTCCTCTCAGATTGATCCGTAACAGATTAGCATCAGCAATAAAGGTATCTATTTTTGTTAACCATCAAATTATATGTCTATCTATTTTTGTTAACCTTCAAACTAACCCTTATATATATCTCTATCTATTTTTGTTAACCTTCAAATTATATGTAAACTAAAAAACTTCAGTCCTTTGCCTTATTTATTTAATTTTTGTCTTCTTTTTCATAATGAAAGGGATGAGGGAGGGCTGTTCGTTTGTTACTTTTATGACTCTTAAAAGTTCCTATTGAAACAAATTAGATGTGGACAATCAACAAGAGGATGTGTGTTGGAAAGCCTACACCGCACGTGGAGTTAAAGATGAGGACTAAGGATTAATCTCATAACAAAGGGGCGCCACCTAATGATCCGGTAAATTCAAACGAAAGAAAATCATGGCGATGAAGGCTGGCATGAAACTGGTGATATAGGGTGGATAAACGATCATGGTAATTTATGGCTCATTGGGTGCATCAAAGGGCTTATCAGAAGTGGAGGAAATATATATTGTGAAGAGGTAAAAATCAAGTTCAATCAACAAACTAAGAATGTTGATTTGAATGATAAAAATAAAAGATTGAAATTCAATGGTATTTAGTTTGACATAACTAATCATAGTGACGTTTGTTTTAGATAATTAGGAAGTTCAATATTAGCAGGTTGAACTTGGGTTTAATGTAGGTAGAAACTGTGATATTAAAACATCCTGAGCTTTCTGCGATTACAGTCATCGGACTTCCAGACAACCGCCTCGCAGAAATGGCTAGTGTAATGCACATCAAGTGTTCTTTTTTTTTTAATTAAATTAACATCGCCTTACTTTTATTGAAAGCATGCGGTAAATGGTAATGACCTCTAAAGTGTAAAGGAGAGTTATTGGGTGGTCTTTAGACCAGTATCAACACAAGACATTGTTATGGCTAGCAAGAGGGTATATCAAACTTATTTTATGTTTAAAAATGATATCTAGCATTTAAGTTATCATTTACTTTGAATCTTGTATTTTATGTAGAAGAATACAATGAAGTGCATGTGCATCCTGTGTTGATCAGTTCTGTTTAAACATGAGGGAAAACATGAAAACATACCTGTCACCGCAGACAGTGTAATGGAGAATCCAATGAGGGAAGAAGCCATAGAGTTCGACATCTTAGTCAAGGTGATCTGGTTCCCCCTTAGGGTGTAGACTGATGATGGTGATGGTGAAACCGAATAGGGAGTTCAACTATGGAGAGAGGCGATTCTTGATGTTATGTTAATTAGGTTATGTGTCTAACCTTAGAACCTCTACATAAGTCTCCTTATATAAGCACACAAGAGGAAACCTAATTAGTTAATAAGGGTAATATGGTCCATCAACAATTATCAACTAATTATTTAATAGGTTATTATATATTTTGATCTATATTATGTAAATGATTATAATGGCTACTAGATTAAATATTAAAACATAATATATTTAATCTTATATTCTCTCACTTAGCCGAGTAATCATTTACTATGAGTATTAGATAAGCCTGATCAGGAGTTAACACTCATTTTAGCCTTAAACAAGAACTATAACAGAGAAATACAGCCGTTGAATCATTATGCGACTCAGGACCCCCATTAGTCATACTATAGCCTTAATTTAAAACCTAATCATTATGATCAAAATACGCATAAGCCCTTTGTTTGATTTGTAACTTTATTTGTCTATATGCCATTATATCGGTTGAACATATTCTAAGAGACATACAAAATCAAACTGAGGAAATTTCATTAATCATAAAACATAAGCTAGTACAATTTGCTAAATAAGGTCTTTACTAAATCACATATTCCGAACATGTTCTTCGTAAACCTTCAGAAGGAGACCTTTAGTCATCGGATCCGCAAGCATATCTTTAGTACTAATATACTCAATACAAAGATTATTTTTCTCAACTCGTTCACGTACGAACAAATATTTTGTATCGAGATATAAACCAGCTCCAGTCGAACTGTTACTGTTCGAAAAACTAATGACAACTGAGTTATCACAATAAAGCTTCAATGGTCTAGAAATGGAATTAACGACTTTGAGTCCAGTGATCAGATTTCTAAGCAACATTCCATGACAGATTGCGTTATAAACAACAATGTACTCTGCCATCATTGTGGAAGTTGTGGTCAACTATTGTTTATGACTCTTCCATGAAATAGGTCCGCTTGCTAACATAAAGATATAGCCCGAAGTGGATTTCTTGTCATCTTTGCATTTGGCAAAGTCAGAATCAGAATAGTCTACCACTTCTAAATGATCACTTCTTCTATAAGTCAGTTTATAGTCTTTCGTCCCTTGCAGATATAGAAGTACCTTCTTAGCTGCTTTCCAGTGATCTAGGCCAGGATTAGTCTGATAACGACCTAGCATTCCAGCAACATAAGCGATATCTGGGCGAGTACAGACTTGAGCATACATCAGGCTCCCGACTACTGACGCGTAAGGTATCTAGCTCATTTGCTCCTTCTCAACCTCTGTTGTCGGACACTGGAATGAACTGAAAACATCTCCCTTAACTGCTGGAGCGACAGAGGGTTTGCACCGTTGCATGTTGTACCGTGTAAGGACACGATCTATGTAAGCCTTTTGAGACAAACCTAAGATCCCTTTGTGTCTATCTCGGTGAATTTCGATACTAATGACGTAAGAAGCATCTCCGAGATCCTTCATGTCGAAGTTATGCGAGAGTAACCGCTTCGACTCATGCAACATGTCTAAACTATTACTTGCCAATAGAATATCATCTACGTAAAGGACAAGTATAGTAAAGTTGCTCCCACTCATCTTGCGGTAGGTGCATTGATCCACTTGATTCTTCATAAAACCTTGTTTCTTCATGACTTCATCAAACTTGAGGTACCATTGACGTGATGCTTATTTTACCCGTAAATGGATTTCTTCAACTTACAGACTAGATGCTCCTGACCTTCAGGTTTAAAGCCTTCAGGTTGTTTCATGTAAACATCTTCATCTAAGTCTCCGTTAAGGAAAGCAGTTTTAACGTCCATCTGATGTAACTCCAAATCAAAATGAGCTACTAGGGCCATAACGATCCTTAATGAATCTTTATGAGAGACAGGTGAAAACGTCTCTTGATAATCAATTCCCTCTTTCCGAGTGTAGCCCTTTGCAACCAATCTAGCTTTGTAGCGTTCAACGTTCCCATTCGGATCCAGTTTTGTTTTGAACACCCATTTACATCCTACTGGTTTAACAACGTTGGGTAATTCTACCAAATCCCAAACGTCATTTTTCTTCATGGATTCAAGCTCATCAATCATTGCTTTATTCCATTCAGAAGACTGATCACTGCTAATGGCTTCATTGTAAGAGATAGGATCATTGAGCTTTCTGGGATCCATTTCAGTTAGGTAGGTAACATAATCATCCCAATTAGTAGGCCTTCTTTGCCTAGATGACCTCATGAGTTGATTATTGGGTTCAGCATTGTCTTGGTTTTGAGCGTTTGATGTGCCTTCATCATGAGGTATAATGGGTTCTGATTGTAGAGGTAAATTTGGAGTTGGTGCAGTAGCTTCAGGTATAGTAGTTGCATTGGGTACAAGAGGAGTAATCGGAGTAATGGTAAGCGACGAGTCTCCCCCCCCCCCCCCCCCGCATCTTGTACTTCTTGCAATTCTTCGTAAGGGTTGGTACTGTTCCCACTGACCTTGAAATCCTCCAGGAACGCAGCACGCTTGGTTTCAACAATACGGGTGACATGGGAAGGACAATAGAAACGGTAACCCTTTGAATTATCAGGATACCCGATAAAGAAACATGTAACTATTTTAGGGTCAAGTTTCCTTAGGAAAGGATTGTAAAGTTTTACTTCAGCAATGCAGCCCCATGCTTTCATATATTTAAGACTCGGTTTCCTTCCTGTCCAGAGTTCATAAGGAGTTTTAGGGATAGACTTAGAAGGAACTCTATTGAGTATATGAACAGCTGCTTTTAAAGCTTCAGTCCAGAGGAATAATGGTAAATTAGTGTTGGCTAACATACTGCGCACCATGTTCATAAGGGAACGGTTTCTTCGTTCAGCGACACCGTTTTGCTGAGGTGTACCAGGCATGGTGTATTGGTTCACAATCCCCTGGCCCTTACAAAACTCATAAAATGGACCAGGAGCTTCACCCATATCAGTATGTCTACCATAATATTCATCGCCTCTATCTGATCTCACAACTTTAATCTGACGATCTAATTGCTTTTCAACTTTAGCTTTATAATCTTTAAAAGTTGTAAGAGATTCAGATTTCTCCTTAATTAGATACAAGTACATGTAACGAGAATAATCATCAATGAAAGTGATAAATTGTCACACCCCAACCGATGGCGGAAACATCGGGGCGCGACACTGAGCGAAACAGATTGTCCAGGAGAAATCCATAACAACTAATATTACCAAATATTTAACGTTACGTCCCATACCATAACATATCAAGCAAAATAGTTATTATAGACATAGTATCTCATAGACAAATAAATTGTTCCGACAACTCAGATTTCATTCTTGTTTGTTTCTAGACTCTCCTACTTGATTCCACAAGCAAGGCATAGCAAAGCGTCCTAAACACCTGTCACATACGTTAAAATAAAGTCAATACACAGAGTGTAAAGGTGAGTACACAAGTATAAATAGCATATAGTAGCGAAAGCGATTTACGCATAACCAGCATGTAGTACGTTAAAAGTGAAACACGTAAGTTATCGACAAAGATCCTATCAATACCAATGACTGCGAGTTATAGAGTGCGCAACACATGTTCACCACTGCGAACACGTGAGTAGTAACCTTAACAACCCCTGAGTAAACAGGTGCTGAGTCCAAACTATAGTACTATCGTTGCTAAGGCAGGTAGACAACAATCAATGTGTAAACATAACAAACAGGCATTCATCGAGTCACGTATAACATGCGACAGCGGTTAGCGTTTAAAAGTGTTTACGTTGTGTGTTGATGTGATTTTATATAGATAACGTATGTAACACCCAAAAGTGCGTTAAGCGAAAAAGGGTTCGAGTATACTCACAGATAGTGTTTAGTAACTAAACACAGTCTTGGATTGATGTAAGGACTCGCACGAAATTGTCCCAAAACACTCTGTAAGTAGAAACCCGGACCCCTAAAACCCTAATCCTTATGAAAAACCAAGAAAATTCATTTTTTCTGGTCGCTTGCGGGCCGCGTAAGACTTAAGCTAAGCTTACGCGGGCCGCGACAACTTTGAAGATCTCCGAATAAGCTTCCAGGCCACGTGTCAGACACGTGGCGAGCCTACGCGTGACACGCTAGCCCTAGCTGTAGCTAGGGTGGCCCTCCCGGGCCGCGTAAGATTTTATTAGAGTTTACGAGGGCCGCGACAAACTCAAATTTTTGCTATAAATTGGTCGTGCATGGGGCTTTCATCTGTGCTCGAAAAATTTACTCTAAAAACGTTTTGTACTGCTTAAATTCGTAGATTTAAGTAGGGAAATGCTGCTGCGAATACAGGGTAATAACTCGATCACTGATACGATATAATGTCCGATCGATTGAAACCGATCCGATGGATGTTTAAGTGTGGCCCGAATCCGGGCTATACTTTGTCATTCGTCGTGAGGGTTTTGATTTCGTGAGTTTATCGTAAATGTTGTATTAAGTTACTGACCTAGTTTCGTGTGCATTGTTATTTAACTAGGTTACGAGGCTAAATCAGTAGACAAAGTTCTGTCCAACTAAACTTGCACTGTGAGTCATTCCCCTTTTATCAAAAATTTTTACAAAACCTCAAATTATTTTCAACTTATATTTTACAGGGGGTAAGTCTTTGTTATCTTAAATTACTGGCAGTAAGTGGGGTATTGTGCACATTACTATTACTTTCTCACTTTTAGGTGGACGAACCTAAACAATGATAATCATCACTATTAGGTGAAATGACCCAATAGTAGTATGACCATCATCACCAGGGGGTGACACTGGACCAGATAATTATAAGATAGTGGCAATTGTAATCGCTCTTAGTCCTGTAATTTATAACAATGTGTCATTTGTACAAATTGAATGACTCGCGAGTATTTCCCCGCTGATAAAATCTTTTTAAACATGTTTCAGGTGACTTACTGTGAACCAGGGAAAAGTGCCGCGTAGCACTACAGCTTGAAGAATGTGGCTCAGTAAAATAAATAAACATGTTTTTGTAAACAGGGAATTTCCTCGTGAGATTCTCTTTATTGTAAATTATGAGGTTTGTCCCAAAATGTGAAATAAAATAATTGGGCATTTTCAGTTTAAACGATCCTGTTAAAATTTCCGCTGCCAATTAACACACCAATACCACGGGTTTCTGTCCCGCGGCTTATGGACCGGGTAAAACCAGGCCGGGGGCCGTGACATAAAAAGGGTGGTATCAGAGCCACTGATTTAAGCTAATTAAGTATTTAGAAATACTTAATTTTTCAGATTGCCATTTAGTGATTCTGTGAATTTAAATTGATAAATAAAATTTTAACTTAAATTTGTGTGTGTTTCTTCATGTGTGCTAACAGCATGAATGAACTGTCGGAGGCACTCCGAAACTTTACTATCCATACCACCGATATGGATACCATAGGAAACCCATCTGGCTACCAGGCAGATACTGAGGAACCACTAACATTCCAGGCCCAGGAGAAACCAAAGCCGAAAAAAGAGCAGGAGAATCTTGGACTGGAAATGCGGACGTAGGAAGAAGCCAGCTGCCCAGAAGGTTAAAAAGACTGAGGATCCGAAAGACAAAGGGAAAGGAAAGGAGACCGGGGAAAGTTCCGGGAAAGCCCAGGAAATGCAATTGTGACCTCATCGGACGTGCCGATGAAAACCTCTTCAATTTCCCTGCCCAGTCACAACTTCCAATTAATTTGGAGCCTGCTATCCCAGATCCTATTGTTAACCACCAACTTCTACCCGGAGAATTGGAGGAATGGTGGACGAGTGATTGGCAATTTCAGAACTTCATGAATAACCCCAATGTCTATTTTCCCCAGTTTGATCCTGAGCCTGCACCATACCCACCTATGAGCACAGAAAACTTAGCTGAACTCCGGCACTATGGCGAGGAACTGGTGGATGCGGGGAATAGAATTCGGGATGTGGGGGAGAAGATCTCATGGAAATACGACGAGCGAGAATGTCGTTTCTGAAAGGCCAGCTGACTGTGGTGGTGATGTTTATGTAAAATAATAATAATAATATAAAAACAATATAATAATAATAGTAATAATATAATATTGTATAATAATAATTAAAATAAAATATTTGTAAAATAAATGGTGTGTATCGATGCATGCTAATATATAAAAATATGAAAGTCGCAAAGTCGACAATTTTGGCTATACGTGTTGACGTGATTATATGTGATTGCTTTATTGTGTTTGGTTGTTAGCTATTTTGTGGTAATAATTTGCATATATTGTTAATTATTCAGATGGAAAACGCGGATAACCAACCAGTCAATGAAGTTAATCAATCTGAACAAAACAATGAGGATTAATTTCTTAATAGGCAAGATATAGAAAATATCGTTGCCCAGGGAATAGCTAATGCTATCCCGGCAATTGTTGCTGCCGTTAAAAATCCTGTTGAACCTTCGCAAGCCAACCACAGCAAACGCACTCGGGATGATAATTTCAGTAATAGTGTTAACGGAGGCGACAACAATGATAATAATGTGGTTCAAGCCCCAATACTTAAGAAAATGAAAGTTGCAACACCTGGTTGCACATACAAGGAATTTCTTGCCTGTAAACCGGTCGAATTTGCAGGTAATGAAGGGGCGACTGCTGTGATGCGTTGGTTGGAAAAGACCGAAGCCGTAATTAAAATAAGTAAATGCGCCGAGGAAGACAAGGTCATGTATGCATCCCACCTTTTCAAGGATGAGGCGTTAGAATGGTGGAATACGGTATTGCAAGCCAAGGGAAGTGACATGGCTTATGCCATGAGTTGGGAAGAATTTAAGCGATTGGTGGAAAGAAAATTTTGTCCCGACTATGAAAAGGAACAAATGACAAATAAGTTCCTGAACCACCGGATGGTGGATGTTGACTGTCGAGGGTATACTTCGAAATTCTTCGAATATGCCAGAATTGTACCAACTCTGGCTTCGCCAGAACCGGTACTTATTTCTCGATATATTTGGGGTTGAATTAGCAAATTCATGATATCGTCAAAGCTGCGAGACTCCGCACAATTGACGATGTAGTGGAATTAGCCAACACCTTGACCGACGGGCTGGTGCGTACGCGAGAAGAAAACAGGAAGAAGGAATTGGCTCAGAAAATTACCCAAGGTTTCCATGGGGGTAATACTAGTAGCAACTTCAAGAAAAAGGGAACTGGGCAATCCTCCACCCCGCCATTTTGCAGTACCTGTAAAAGAAAGCATTTTGGGAAATGTAAAGGGTATTGCAATTTCTGCAATAGACTGGGGCACCCAGAAAAAGACTGCAGGAGGAAGAAATCAACGATTTGCTACAACTGCGGCGAAGCAGGGCACTTTAGACCAGAATACCCAAAATTAGTCAAGCCAGCTGATAACAAGGTCAAACCTGCTGAAGGAACTAATAAGAAAAATGCAAGGGCCTTCCAGCTAACTACCCAGGAAGCAGATCTGATTCCCGATGTAATAGCTGGTACGTTTCTGGTACACGATGTTTATGCAAAAGTATTATTTGACTCTGGTGCAAACCAAAGTTTTATAAATACTTCATTCTGCCAAGCTCTTAAGCAACCTTTAGCCAAACTTAGGCAGATTTATACGGTAGAAACAGCAGATGGTAATTCTGTTAACATAAATAAGGTTCTTCAAGAAGGGAAGATAGAACTTTCAGGCCACAAATTTTCTGCAAATCTCCTACCTATGAATTTAGCTGGATTCGATGTCGTGCTAGGAATGGATCGGTTAGTAGCCAACCATGCTCGAATCCTCTGTGATAAAAACTCCATAGAAATCCATACACCCGCAGGAGAAATAAATATGGTTATAGGAGATAAGCCGCGGAGGCCAATGAAGTTTATTTCAGTAATGAAAATTGCTAGTTATGAACGAAACAAGGAATAGTGTATATGATTTCAGTAATCATTAGCACTAAAGGTAAGGAACTTAAGGAAATCCTAGTAGTGTCAGAATACCCAGATGTATGTCCCGAAGAACTACCTGGGATACCACCCGATAGGGAAGTAGAATTTAGAATTCATCTAATTCCCGGAACTACACCAATAGCTAAGGCACATTATCGGTTAGCACCCACAGAAATGCTAGAACTGAAAAAGCAGTTAGATGAATTACTAAGCAAAGGTTTCATACAACCTAGTACATCTCCGTGGGGAGCATCTGTGTTGTTTGTAAAGAAGAAGGATGGTTCGATGCGGATGTGTATCGATTATAGGGAGCTGAATAAGGTTACAATTAAGAATCGATACCCATTACCTAGGATTGATGATCTTTTTGATCAACTTCAAGGGGCTAGGTATTTCTCTAAGATAGATTTGCGCTCTGGATATCATCAGTTGAAGGTATAGGAAGAAGACATACCTAAAACTGCTTTCAGAACTAGGTATGGTCACTACGAGTTTACAGTCATGTCCTTTGGATTAACGAATGCTCCTGCAGTATTTATGGACATGATGAATAGGATCAGTAAACCGTATTTGGATAAATTCGTAATTGTCTTCATCGACGATATACTTATTTATTCCAAAAGTCAGGACGAGCATTGTGAGCACTTGCATGCACTCTTAACTCTGTTAAGAAAGGAAAAGCTTTATGCCAAATTCTCGAAATGTGAATTTTGGCTACAGGAGGTGCAATTTTTAGGACACATGGTGAATCACGAAGGTATTCACGTAGATCCCTCCAAGATAGAAGCCATCACCAAGTGGAAGGTCCCACAATCAGCTACGGAAGTTAGGAGTTTTCTAAGATTAGCTGGATATTATAGGCGATTCATTAAAGACTTTTCTAAGATAGCCGTTCCATTGA
Source organism: Helianthus tuberosus (assembly GCA_030545235.1). Classification (NCBI taxonomy): domain Eukaryota; kingdom Viridiplantae; phylum Streptophyta; class Magnoliopsida; order Asterales; family Asteraceae; genus Helianthus; species Helianthus tuberosus. The sequence goes on from CM060435.1 coordinate 31,997,650, forward strand.
CTAAGCTAACCTGTAAAACAGTTAAGTTTGAATGGGGACCCAAGCAAGAAGAGGCCTTTAAGATTTTAAAGCAAAGGTTAACAAACGCCCCAATTCTTGCCTTACCAGAAGGGACAGGAGATTTTGAAGTCTACTGCGATGCTTCTAAGCTAGGATTAGGATGTGTGCTGATGCAACACAAAAAGGTAATTGCATATGCATCAAGGCAATTGAAAAAGCACGAGGAGAATTATACGACTCATGACTTAGAGTTAGGAGCAATAATTTTTGCCCTTAAGATTTAGAGACATTATCTGTACGGAAGTAAGCTTACAGTTTATACAGATCATAAGAGTTTAAGGTACATATTTGGGCAAAAAGAATTAAACATGAGGCAAAGAAGATGGATGGAAATTTTAAGTGACTACGACTGTGATATTCAATATCATGAAGGAAAGGCAAATGTAGTAGCAGACGCCCTAAGTCGTAAGTATCATGAAAAGCAAAGGCGAGTTCGTGCTCTTAGATTAAATGTACAGTTAGATTTAATGGAACAACTGAAGAACGTTCAAGGAACAGCAATCAAGGATGATGCTGAAAGAATGAAAGGAAGAATAAAGGAATTTGAGCAAGGGACGGATGGAATTTGGAGATTCCATAAGAAAAGGATGTGGGTACCTAAGCAAGGAGAATTAAGAGATAAGATTTTAGACGAAGCTCATAAATCTAGGTATACAGTGCACCCTGGTAATAATAAGATGTACCAAGATTTAATAAATAATTTCTGGTGGATAGGAATGAAGAAAGATACACGTTTCTAAGTGTTTAACTTGTTCACAAGTAAAGGCGGAACACCCGAAACCTTCAGGGTTACTTCAACAGTTAGAAATGCCCGTGTGGAAATGGGAACTAATAACAATGGACTTTGTTACTAAGTTACCCAAGACCAGAAAAGGTCACGATGCAATCTGGGTGATTGTAGATCGATTAACCAAATCTGCTCATTTCCTACCAATGAAAGAAACCTTTAGCATGGAAAGATTGGCTAAGTTATACGTAGACGAAGTAGTATCACTACATGGAGTCCCACTCTCCATTGTATCATATAGAGATAGTCGCTTCACTTCACATTTCTGGACGAGTTTTCAAGAAGCAACGGGGACACGATTAAATTTAAGTACTGCCTATCATCCTCAGACTGATAGACAAAGTGAAAGGACGATCCAAAATCTCGAAGACATGCTCAGGGCATGTGTGATCGACTTCGGTGGAAACTAGGACGATCACCTACCCTTAATCGAATTCTCCGATAACAATAGTTACCATGCAAGCATCGAGGCTGCCCCATTTGAAGCACTATATGGATGAAAGTGCCGAACTCCAGTTTGCTGGGCAGAAATAGGAGAAAGTCAATTATCAGGTCCTGAGATTGTGCAAGAAACCACGGATAAAATCACTCAAATCAAGGAAAGGCTAAAAACGGCTCGAGATCTCTAGAAGAGTTATGCGGACAATCGACGCAAGCCACTGGAATTCCAAGTTGGGGGCAAGGTACTCCTGAAAGTTTCTCCTTGGAAAGGAGTAGTTCGGTTCGGTAAGAAAGGAAAGCTGAGTCCGAGGTATATAGGACCATTTACCGTTACCCAACGAATAGGACCAGTTGCCTATCGTTTACAACTACCAGAAGAGTTAGCCGGGGTACATGACGTGTTTCATGTATCTAATCTCAAGAAGTGTTTGTCTGATGAATCCTTGGTAGTACCTCTTCAAGATGTAGAGGTAAATGAAAAATTAAAATTTGTTGAAAAACCACTTCAAATAGAAGACAGAAAGGTCAAGTTTCTCAAGCATAAAAGACTAGTACTGGTCAAAGTTAAGTGGGATTCATAAAGAGGACCTGAGTACACTTGGAAACTGGAATCGGAAATGAAGCGAAAGTATCCTCACCTATTTCAGTAAATCTCGAGGACAAGATTTTAAATAAGGTGGGGAGGATGTAAGGACTCACGCGAAATTGTCCCAAAACACTCCGTAAGTAGAAACCCGGACCCCTAAAACCCTAATCCTTATGAAAAACCAAGAAAATTCAAATTTTCTGGTCGCTCGCAGGCCACGTAAGATTTAAGCTAAGCTTACGCGGGCCGCGACAGCTTTGAAGATCTTCGGATAAGCTTCCAGGCCACGTGTCAGACACGTGGCGATCCTACGCGTGACACGCTAGCCCTAGCCGTAGTTAGGGTGGCACTCGCGGGCCGCGTAAGATTTTATTAGAGTTTACGCGGGCCGCGACAAACTCAAATTTTTGCTATAAATTGGTCGTGCATGGGGCCTTCATCTGTGCTCGAAAAATTTACTCTAAAAACGTTCTGTACCGCTAAAATTCGTAGATTTAAGTAGGGAAACACTGCTGCGATTACAGGATAATAACTCGATCACTGATACGATATAATGTCCGATCAATTGAAACCGATCCGATGGTTGTTTAAGTGCTGCCCGAATCCGGGCTATACTTTGTCATTCGTCGTGAGGGTTTTGATTTCGTGAGTTTATCGTATATGTTGTATTAAGTTACTGACCTAGTTTCGTGTGCATTGTTATTTAACTAGGTTACGAGGCTAAATCAGTAGACAAAGTTCTGTCCAACTAAACTTGCAATGTGAGTCATTCCCTTTTTATCAAAATTGTTTACAAAACCTCAAATTATTTTCAAGTTATATTTTACAGGGGGTAAGTCTTTGTTATCTTAAATTACTGGCAGTAAGTGGGGTATTGTGCACATTACTATTATTTTCTCACTTTTAGGTGGACGAACCTAAACAGTGATAATCATCACTATTGGGTGAAAGGACCCAATAGTGGTATGACCATCGTCACCAGGGGGTGACACTGGACCAAATAATTATAAGATAGTGGCAATTGTAGTCGCTCTTAGTCCTGTAATTTATAACAATGTGTCGTTTGTGCAAATTGAATGACTCGCCAGTATTTCCCCAATGAAAAAATCTTTTTAAACATGTTTCAGGTGACTTACTGTGAACCAGGGAAAAGTGTCGCGTAGCACTACAGCTTGAAGAATGTGGCTCAATAAAATAAATAAACATGTTTTTATAAACAGGGAATTTCCCCGTGAGATTCCTTTATTGTAAATTACGGGGTTTGTCCCAAAATGTGAAATAAAATATTTGGGCATTTTCAGTTTAAACGATCCTGTTAAAATTTCTGCTGCCAATTAAGACACCAATACCACGGGTTTCTGTCCCGCGGCTTCTGGATCGGGTAAAACCGGGCCGGGGGCCGTGACAATTGAAGGGAGCACGTTGGAATTAGCCTGATCACAGTACGACAGTGTAAGTGTTGAACAATGCGTAAAACGACGTACCAGTGATTGGATGGTGGTTCGATCAAATGAGCTTCCAGTCGAATGGTCATCCGATCGGATGACCGTTCGGTCGGATGGTCCTTCGATTGGTAGATGTGTTGTAAAGTGTTGAACTTTTGAAGTTTTTGTTGTAGTGTGATTCAAGTCATTCGATCGGATGGTCATCCGGTCGGATGACCGTTCGATCGGATGGTCGTTCGATTGAAGTTAAGATTTCAAGAATTAAGTCTTCTGTCCGGATAGTCGTTCGATCGGATGGTCCTCCGATCGGACGACCATTCGATTGGGAAGCTACATTCTTTAGTGTTTTGCAAAATTGGTTAAGTGTTGAAGTCCCATGTCACCTGATCGAATGGTCATTCGATCGGAGGGTCTTTCGATCGGATGGCCGTTCGATCGAGCTACACTTTGTTTGAAAAACCTGTTAAGTTGAAAAGTTTACGGTTTGGCCGAGACGGTATGATTACGTGTTAAACAATGGAAACCTTATCAAGCCTAACTCATCCGATCGGATGGGATTCACCCCGTTCGACCAGACTTAACTGTTCTTGATGGTGTTTAATGTTCAACCCGTGAATCGGTTGCCTTTTGAAAGATGTTTAGATTTAGTTGAAAATGATGTAAAAATAGGTGGAAATCCATCAGATCCGAACCGTTCTTGACAAGATGAGGTCACACTTCAGTGTTCATAAGAACTCCATGATGACATCACCTTAGAACCACCCAAATCCAAAGATTTCACGGTTAAAAGTTGTGATTTGTTGGTGAAATTGATGAAGAAGTGTGCAAAGATCAAGGAAGTACAAGATTTGAGATGAAAACTTACAAGAATCGCGAGGAATCGAGGGAAAAGAGCTTGAGAGTGCACTGGGTCGGAGGGAGCTTTCACATCAGTGAATAGTTAATGTGACAGGTACTATTTATAAGCAAGGGGGTGAGAAAGGCAGTGCAAGGTTGACGGATCGGAGGGCCTTCCAATCGGATGGTCATCCGGTTGGATGACCATTCGATCGAAGGGTCCTTCGATCAGATGGCGAGTCGCGAGTTAGTTTCTGATTTCCGTTTCGTGCGTTGAGCGTTGCGTTGCGTTTTAACGAGTTACGAGTAAGCGATGCGATAGTATTAAACAATAGTTACACAATTAACATAACTCCTAATTATCACATAAGTAAACCTTAAATTTCGAGTTCGCGACGAGATTGCGTTGTAATAGAGTTGCGATTGCGTTTGCGATTATCATCCCATAACATAAATCTAAGCACACATAAGTAACGCATAATAGTACACACACACAAAACAATACTAATAACTGTGATTGCGATGCGATAGCGATGAGATAGCGTTAAATATATTGGCGTTTAATTATCTTTATCGCATTGATAATTCCTATATTAACAAATCGTAACCAAATATTGGTAACTATCGTACAACGATTATCGAGGTCGGAGAGTACAAGCAATAATTAAGTCAGAAATGACAGATCTGATTAGCAATCTTTTCTTCCTTTGACTCTAACTTTCACTTGTACTTTGACTTCAAAAGTCGGGTTGTTACAGCCTCCTTTACTTTAGGGAATTTCGTCCGAAATTAAGGCACAGGCGTAACAAAAAGCTGTGGATATGTCACAGCCCGATATTTCCACGTATTACCGGTGGGCCCGGTGGGGAGTATCGTGACGTAGTTGATATCATCATGGACAATAATCACAGTTTAAATGCACAGCGGAACTCTAAAAGTAAAATATTACAAACCGAATCGAAAGTATAATAAAATATTACACAACAGTTGTAAAGTGGATCCACAGGCGGATCTAAAACAGAAGGAAATATTGTTCAACAGATTTTAAGCATCAAAAGCTTGCAAGACTCTTTATATGATACTAGGAGTAGCCAGCCCATTACGCGTAGTACCTGCACTTAATGATTTTGAAAATACGTTAGTTTACACTGGTAAATACAATTAACTGACTCTTTTGAAAAGTGTTTATAAAATTGATTTTAAATGCACAAGGTACAAAAATTCTTTTATAACTTGGGACAATTATTTAAAAAAAAATAATTTTGTATACAATTTTACATGTTTGCCATCCATCAGGGCCGGTTAGAAGAGCCGGACAAGATTAATAGACACACCACAAGTATAATGCCCACAAGGAATTTTCCTTATTGTGGGATACCGTTTAAACATACGCAACTGTCAGGTGTATGCCTACACCCCGTGCTTAAGCCGTGGCCATTTCAATGAATGAGCCGAGGATATCCAGGACATGGTCATTAACCCCTCAAAGGCCTTGCATCAAACAAGATAGATTAAAACGGGTTATGTAAATTTACCAATCACAATCCAATTAAATAATTCCATGCCCCACCAAGCGGTATTATTAAATACCGTATCCCAAGCCCGTATAATGGAAAATAAGTTAAAAGTATTTACCTGAGCAAAAATACAAATTTATCTCAGCCGTATAACAATCAACAAGTGCAAATATCTTTTACTGGGCTCCTAAATCTAGAACGAAGGTTTTAATAACCTATTAGATTCCTAACGGGCCTTACTTAAGTTTAAACTTAGACCGGTTAGTTTTAATGAAAGGTTTACGGTTCAAAACGCAAGATTAAGCGAAGACCGGATTAGAATGTGATTTAGACTCGAAAAGTATGAAGACTTGTATATAATGGGTAAACTAAACACATTCTGGATTTTGAAGTAAAAAATGATAAGGTTTGACCTGCTTCGGTTAATTTATGCAAACTAGTTACATAAATCGTACCAAACGCGAAAAATGCATAACGGGTAACCAAATGAGTCATGAACATGTTTCACAAGTTAATATGCCTTAATTATGTTGTGATATCAGTAGGATACCTTCCATTATGTCCAAAACGGATTTAAAATCAATTTAAGCCCCATAGGGATATTTCGGTTATTTTAAAGATTTTAAAAGAGGTTAAATAGTAACCTGAGGTTCTGGTAAAAAATGATCAGTAAAAATATTTATTTTTATAAGTTATATCAGTAAGATATTGCATATATGTGAGATTTATCATTTATGGCCAAACTATGCATCGTAGGGGCATTTTGGTCATTTCACATAAGCTTTAAGGGTCAAATTTGGAAATTTGAGTTCAAAACTTTTACTTACTGTTAAAGTATAAAAATTTATTTATAACATCAGTAGGTAACAAGCCTTAGGTGCCAAATATGGTTTTAACCCATATTATGCGCCTAAATCGCATACAATTCGGTATTTGACGATATTCGGGTTGATTAAGGAAATCTGAGATTTTGATCAGCCTTTACTGTTTAAAATAACTTATTTAATATACAAAATCAGTAGAAAAAGGTTTGGTATGTATAGAATGTGTAAAACTCATTTTATTAGCGAAAAGGGCATTATCGTCAATTACCAAGTCTATGCAAGAACTCTCTGTTACGATCAGTTTAAAATTTAATAAAAATTTCCAAAAATCCCTAAATATTATATTACATCAGTGGGTAGAAATTTTGGTGTAAAAATTCCGGGTTTAAGTAGGTTTTATGCCGGAAATGCCATTTAATTAATACAAAGCGTTCGTTTTACGATATCGAACATAACTCCTAATTTAGACCACAAACTGATGTCAAATTTTTAGGACATGCTTAAATATCAGTAATAAAGGTTTTTGTCCTCTCAGATTTTCAAAAATCCCGTTTTAATATAAAAAGGACATAATGGTCAACAATTAAGCAATTAACGGAAACATGCATATGAATCAGATTTAATATGAGTCATAGGGTTATACTAACATGAAATATGGTCCTAAAGAAACCCTAAGGCGTATCTAAACTAAGCTAAATCGGGTCAGAACTGAAAGATAAAGCAAAAGTCAACTTTTGTGACTTTCGGTTGCTAACCGATCCTAAACTTAGAATTGTCAGGTTGAACATGCCTAGACATGTTCAATTAATATTTACCAAGTTATTAAAGTGACAAAACTGATTTTATTACCTTTACATCATTAGTTATGAATTTTATTTAAAAACCGACTCGTTTGACTTTTATCTTAATTACTTTGACCCGATAATTAACTAAGCAAACGTGGTAATTAGGAGGTGCCCTTTTGAGGGTTTAATACCTACCTAATTACGATCACGTAGCCATGTTCATAGCGAACAATGGCTCGACCGTTTAAAAGTCAAAGCGTTTATCGCGAACGCTTGACTTTTCGGCTTTAAGAGCCAAACAACTTAACTAAGCACGAAAGGAACACTTACGAGTGGTCCTTAGGACTGAAGGAGGTTCCCAAGTTGATCAGGATCCTCTTAAAACTAGAGATATAGCAGATTTTGAAAGGATGGTGTGAATTGATCAAATGAATTTCACCCCTATTTATAGTTTTTTGGGGTATCTTGGATGATTGACATGTGTTAAGGAGGATTATAGGATCATCACAGGTGTAAAACCAGATATTAATACAAACAAAATAGTCCATAGATTTGAAATATGAGAGGAGTACAAACTGGGTTTCAAAACAGCAGCCTGAAACTAACATTCTGCTGCTGTTTGGGCTTTAGCGGCTCGCGACGAGACAGGCCCAGGCCTACGCGGCCCGCGAGCCAACCCAAACCAGCAACAAGTTTCTGCAGTTGACAGATTTGGTCCCTGTTTCTCATATGTGCATGTTTTAAGTTCCTGAAATGACCAGATTGATCCCTGCATTCCTTGAAATCCCTTTTTAACTTTCAGAAGTTACAATTTTAGTCCCTGCAAGCTTGTAAGGCCCTTTTTGACACGGTTAAGGCCCGTTAAGCCATTTTCAAGGCTCTACAATGATGCCAAAGTGTAGGGGACATGAAACATGCTCAAAAACATCTCGGATGTCGGTTCGTTTGGCCGTACGGTTGCGTTGTTCGGTTAATTACGACGAAACACGAACGGACGCGAAAAACGATCCAAATTACATGATGAATGGAATTCTATCATGCTAATCACTAAAATAAAATATTTTAATGATTACATAAATTTCTGGATGTCCGGATATATTCAGAACGTAAGATATGCGCGAAAATGCAAACTTATGCACTTTTTGACGCTTTTAGTCCCTGTTTGACTTAAAATTTTATTTTTGCACACCGAACCCCTCAAAGCCTATCTAAGATATGTATAGGATATTTATGGTATGTTTAATTTATGGTAAAGTTCCGGAAATGTTCGCTGCCATTCGATTCGGTATATTTTTGTAGTTTGACGCAAATAGTCCTTTAATCGCACAAAGTAGTTCGAAATGTCGTTTAATGATATCCAAGCCTTCTGTGGCCCATAATGGATATTCCTAAGCATGTGTTTAAATATTACTACGTTCCCGTTCGCTTAAATGGTCACCAAAAGGCGTAGATTCAAAAGTTGACGCTTTTGGTCCCTCTAATGCGCAAACTTGCGCATATCATCGTTTAATAGCATCGAAGCCTTATCTAATCCATATTAGGAATTCTTGAAAGTATTATTAACCATCACGATGCTTTGGGTTCGTTAAAAGGTCATTCAGAGGTATAATTAAACATATTGACGCTTTTAACCCCTCAGACTTGCAAAGTTGCGCGTAACATCACTTATAGGCATAAAAGGCTTAGATGGCCAATATTTGGCATTCCCGAGAGTATAATCAAACATCATGAAGCTCCCAGTTTGTTAAAAGGTCACTCAAAGGTAAGAATTAACATGTTGACACTTTTAACCCTCCATCGCGCAAACTTTCAATTAATTACGCAAACAGCTACTCTCGATCAACAAGTGGCTCATTTGTGAACTTATTGCCGTGTAACATTATTCAGAGGCTTATATTAAGCATGTTAACATTCCCAGTCCTTCTATAATCAAAGTTTTTTATTTTTCGCAAAATTAGTCTCTCAAATTCAACGTTTGACTTTATTAGGGTTTAGTACACGTGTCGATATATCATTGGATGTGTTTTTACGAGGTGTTACAGGATATTTTGCCTTCGTATCACTCTCGAGTTCCCAGGTGAACTCGGCGCCGCGTTTGCCTTCCCAGCGAACCTTCATTATGGGAATGCGTGAGCGTCGGAGTTTCTTGGTATCTCGGTCCATGATCTCGACTGGCTTTTCCACGAAGTGTAATGTTTCGTCCACTTGTATATCCTCAAGAGGAACACGTAAATTCTGCTCGGCTAGACTCTTTTTGAGGTTTGAGACATGGAAAGTTGGGTTCATGTTGCTAAGTTCCTCCGGTAGTTCGAGTCTGTAGGCCACCTTGCCAATTCTTTCTAGAATCTTAAAGGGTCCAACATATCAAGGCACGAGCTTTCCTTTCTTACCAAATCAAATCACCCCCTTCCAAGGTGAAACTTTAGGAGTACGTGATCGCCGACTTTGAATTCAAGGGGCATGCGATGTCTATCGGCATAACTCTTTTGACGGCTCCTGGCTTTCAAGAGATTATCTCGTATTTGGAGGATTTTGCCAGTCATTTCTTGCAATAACTCAGGACCGTTAATTTGCGCATCTCCGATCTCGTGCCATACAATAGGCGATCGACATTTTCTTCCATATAATGCCTCAAATGGTGCCATTTGAAAGCTAGAGGATAACTGTTATTATACGAGAATTCAACCAAAGGTAAATGCGAGTCCCAATTGCCACCGAAATCTATAACACGCGACCGAAGCATGTCCTCAAGGGTACGAATCGTGCATTCAGTCTGACCGTCCGTTTGGGGATGGAAAGCGGTACTTAGATTAAGAGTAGTACCGAGAGTGGATTGGAAAGTTTCCCAAAGGCGCGAAGTGAATCGACCGTCGCGGTCAGAAATGATATCACGAGGTGTCCCATGCCGACAGATAACTTTGTCGGTATAGATCCGTGCCAATCGTTCAACCTTGTAGTTTTCCCGTATAGGCAGAAAGTGGGCGGATTTAGTGAGACGATCAACGATAACCCAAATGCTATCGTGACCTGATGGCGTGCGGGGGAATTTCGTAATGAAATCCATAGCTATGATCTCCCATTTCCACATAGTGATTTCAGGTTGTTCGAGCAAGCCAGAGGGGCGTTAATGTTCAGCCTTAACTTTTGTACAAGGCAGGCATTTCGAGATGTAGAGAGCGATATCCTTCTTCATTCCAGGCCACCAATACCTGGCACGCAAGTCCTGGTACATCTTGTCAGCACCAGGATGAATGGAATATCGGGACTGGGTATCCAGATGTGATCGAGGTAATAGAGGATACCATTCGATTTGCTCACTAATTGATGTTCAGAACCAAGCATTCTTTCCTCTCTTAGTGTGCGTTCGGTGAAACAAGTGTGTTGGGCGTCGCGGATAAGAGCTTCGAGGTCGCATCGGGCTTGAATATTATGGATACTATGCACATAGCTCCGTCGACTGAGGGCATCAGCCATGACGTTGGCTTTGCCTGGATGGTAACGAATCCCACAGTCGTAGTCATTGAGAAGTTTAACCCATCGCGTTGGCGCATGTTTAGTTCCTTCTGATCGAAGGTATGTTGGAGGCTCTTGTGGTCGGTGAAGACCGTACACTTGGTACCGTACAGGTAGTGTCGCCAAATCTTCAATGCAAAAAAAACTGCACCAAGCTCGAGATCGTGAGTCGTGTAGTTTTCTCGTGAACCTTGAGCTGTCGAGACGCGTAAGCGATTACCTTGTCTTGTTGCATGAGAACACAACCGAGACCTAGGTTGGAGGCATCACAGTAGACAACAAAATCGTCGTTTCCGTCGGGCAATGAGAGTATAGGAGCGTTACAAAGCAGATGCTTGAGGGTTAGAAAGGCTTCCTCTTGTTCGGTTCCCCAAACAAAAGTCTTGTCTTTATGAGTAAGAGAGGTGAGAGGCACAGCGATATTAGAGAAATCCGCGATGAATCGATGGTAATAACCCGCCAATTCGAGAAAAGAACGAACTTCAGACGGGTTCTTTGGTGTAACCCAACTCTTAATTGCTTCAATCTTCGCAGAATCGACATAAATACGTTGACTATTGATGACGTGACCAAGGAATTGAACCTCATCGAGCCAAAATTCATACTTGGAGAACTTGGCGTAAAGGCGATTCCCTTGTAAAAGCTCGAGAACTAAACGTAGATGTTGCGCGTGTTCAGTTTTCGTCTTCGAATAGACCAGGATATCATCGATAAACACAATGACGAAACGGTCGAGAAATGGTTTACATACGCGATTCATTAGATCCATAAAAACTGTGGGTGCGTTGGTTAAACCAAAGGGCATAACAACGAATTCATAGTGGCTGTATCGGGTATGAAAAGCGGTTTTAGGTATATCTTCCTCCTGGATTCGTAATTGATGATAACTAGAGCGTAAATCGATTTTGGAAAAACACGTAGCGCCTTGCAATTGATCAAACAAATCATCGATTCGTGGCAGGGGATAACGATTTTTGATGGTCAGCTTATTCAATTCCCTATAATCGATGCACATCCAGAACGATCCGTCCTTCTTTTTGATGAAAAGGACAGGTGCGCCCCAAGGAGAGGTGTTAGGGCGAATGAAGCCTTTGTCAAGCAATTCCTGTAGTTGACTCGAGAGTTCCTGCATTTCTGACTGGGCGAGTTGATAAGGAGACTTAGCAACAGGATTAGCTCCGGGAATGAGGTCGATACGAAAATCAATGTCTCTCGTAGGAGGCAGACCAGGTAGATCGTCAGGAAAAACACTAGGAAAATCACGAACCACGGGTACCTTGTCTATTAACTTCTCCTCCTTTTCCTCCCCCGCTACTACGATGTGTGCCAAGAAAGCTTTGTATTCCTTTCGGAGATACTTGCTTGCTTGTATACACGACATGAGTTTGAGTTCCTTCGAAGGAAATTCACCATAAACACACAATTGATCACCATTGGCAAGAGAAAAACTGATATTCACCAAATTATACATATTTTAGTCCCCCATTTTATCCCCATTTTATGCGTTTTCGGCCGTAAAACCGTTATTCAGATACTTAATCAGGTATACTTTTGTTTACAGGCCTAAAACAGCACACCAGACAAGATGATAGTGAAAATGAGGATTTTCCGGGCGAAACGAATGAACTGCGAACATTCTGTGGAAAATTCTGACCTGGGTAAGTTGCACCCTCGTGCGACTGGTGGCACCCCCATGCGGATGCGACAACAAGGCCCATCTCGGTGATGCACCCCCGTGCGACTGGAGGCACCCCCGTGTGGATGCGACAACAAGACCCATCTCGGTGATGCACCCCCGTGCGACTGGTGGCACCCCCGTGCCGATGCGACAACAAGGCCCATCTCGGTGATGCACCCCTGTGCGACTGGTGGCACCCACATGCGGATGCGACAAAAAGGCCCATCTCGGTGATGCATGCCCGTGCACCCCATGGCACGCCCGTGCGAGATCGAATCTGGTCAAGATCTGATAACGTCATGCGGTATGGTGCACAGTAACTTCAATAATGCAAAAAGTGAACGGTCGTGCCATAAAGTGCACGACCGTGTGAGATCGAAAAAATATAAAAAACCCGCAGAAACATTCTGCTCAAAACTCTGGACATTTTGGAAGCGATTCTGGCGATTTTCAGGCTCCGGAGGCTTCTGCTTTCACCCGGATTCAAGCCACATTGTGCCGATTAGCTTCGTTATCTTCCAGATTCTTAATCTTATGCTTGTTTATGGTTTGGTTTTCTAATCTTTCCATTATTTTGTTAATCTTTCAAGCATTTAGATTAATGTTTATGTATTATTGTAGCCTTTCGGCAAAAACACAACAATCCCTTGCTTGATTATAACCATTAGTATGTTGATCTTTGTTTGTAATGACATTTGGAAGTATTTTCTATGTTAATCTTTGATGATTAGTTTGCAACCTTGTTATTGATATTGATTTCTTGATTATAAGTAATTGTGTTGGATGATTGGTATTTGGTTAGTTAAGATAGTTGAAAAATGAAGCTTAATTAATCTTGTATTAGTAAACTTTAAACTTGGTTAACTAGTTTAGCTTGGTTAAAATGTGTGCACCATGATACTAGAAATGGTTAGTGGTTTAATAAAATGTAATTATTGTTAATCAAGAAAGCTTGCCGTCACGTAAGGACCTTAACGGGTTAAATGGTGTCGTTATAAATTCTTGCCATGATTTGTTAGCTTAGTTAGTAGTTTAGGCCAAACTTGCTATCTTGGTGAATTTATGTGCAAGATTTGTAAAATGAACTCGGTTGTGATTTAATCTCGTTTATGCTTGTCTCGGTGGTTGCATTGTGTTTATCGGTGTCGCTTTCCTTGTTTTAGTGAGGTTAGAAAACTCCTAACGGATGACTAACTTATTTTTAAGAGATTTTCATAGACATTTATCAATTGCACGTTAAAGAACAATTTTAGGTGGTTAAAGTGTGTTTATCGTTTTAACTTTCCGAATGATTGTCATGTTAGGATTCCCGAAAGGGATACTAATTGTCTCAAAATTGGAGAATTGATCAAATGCTTCTAGTGCCAAAACCGACTTAGTTGACATGCTTTGGTTGTGTATTAAGCAAGGCTATTTATCTATTTTCATATTTGAAATCTATTATGTTTTTATAATTAGTTGTTCATGCTTACTTTAGTTTATTAAAAATCAAACAACTTATGTTTTTACCGGTAGTTTAGTGACAAAGGTCTAGTATTATTCCTCCGCCCATTTCCTTGGATCGATACTTGGTTCTTACCGATACTTTACTACTTATATGACGGGGTACACTTGCCTCTTTCGTGTGTGTTTTGATGTTAAAGTAATAATCACTTTTATAAATTTAAAACCGAATCGTGTGTTTATTCATGATAAAAATATGTATATACGCTTACACGTCAAGTTTTTGGCGCCGTTGCCGGGGAAATGGCGAGTTTTAGGAACGACCCGAGTTATTGTGTTATCGGTGTATATACTTGTTAATATTTGTGTATACTTTCTTGATTATTTATTTGTTTATTTATTTGTTAATATTTCTTGGTTTTAATTCGATTTATTCGTTTTCGTGATTCTTTTCTACACTTGTAAATTTTTGTTCCATTTATTTATTCGATCCGGATTTATTTATTCATTTATGAGTAAATTACAAAACTCGTCCTTTATGTATGTATGTTATTGCAAATCATGTCCTTTGTCTTCAATAATTACATTAATCATACCTAATGTTCACAATTCATAACATGGTATATCCTTTACTCCAAACCAAGTTAATTTTCTCAGTTAATTTTAGCCACGTGGGGCCCATGCGAGGGCATTAATGTCCTTTTATCTACCCATCAATTTCCCCCCATTTAAAACCCCCAAATAACCCTAATTGCCATGGTTCCAAAACACCCCACACCTGCAAATCCTAAAACTACGACAGAAGATTTCAGCCACTTCAATGCCTTCAAGCAAAAGACTATGAACAAAAGAGTCTGAACAAAAGATTTAATGCTTAATATAACAAAAGAATATAACTAAATAGTTCCATAAGAAATCTATTCAAACAGAAAACAAACATTTAGACTCGATCGCCGAATCGGTGTTAGCATCACTTCATCCTTCTACCAAACCAAACAAACAAGATCAGTACTAACAACATAAACACATACATAACATTTACAACTAAATGAAAGTTATCTACTCACTTGTCAGATGGCGATTCTTTCGAATGTTGTGAAGCTTACAAATGAATCAGTCACTGAAAATTTTGATGTTGAAGAAGCTAATGACTCTCTCTTGTTGTTAGTTTTCTTCTTCTTGTAACCTTTTTGAACATTAATGCTTTCTGAAGAACCCGACTCTTCGGGCATATTGTCATCGTTGTTGACACCATCAACGGCTGATTTCGAAGCATTGGATTTCTTTTAAATCATGTAGAAATCTGTTAAAACAGCCAATATCACCATGGAAACACTAACCACACTGATTGTGTCAATTGATTGAGTCGAAAACAAACTTGAAGCTTCTGATATCACCATGGAAGAAACACCAGTCACACTGATATCACCATGGATTTCTTTTGAATCACTCGAAGGATTTGCAGGTTTGGGTGTTTTGGAATGAGGGAGATTAGGGTTATTTTGGGGGTTTTAAATTGGGGGAAAGAGATGGGTAGGTGAAAGGACATTAATGCCCTCACATGGGCCCTACATGACTAAAATTAACTGAAAAAATTAACATGGTTTGGGGTAAAGGATATACCATGTTATGAATTGTAAACATTAGGTATGATTAATGTAATTATTGAAGACAAAGTACATGATTTGCAATAACATACATACATAAAGGACGAGTTTTGTAATTTACTCTTCATTTATTCTTTGAGTTTTCGGCCCTGAAAAAAAATCATTTTTATACTAGCCGATTCGATTATTTGATTCATTATGATTTTTATAAAAATTTGGGCCTATTTATGAATTGTTATAAAATTTTCAGCCCATTTTTATAAATATTCTGTTTCTATTCAAAAAAAAAAAAAAAAAAAAACGTTCCGTTGCCGGGACATGGTGATTCTGAGAAAGATCCGAGTTGGTGATTTATCCATTTTGTATGTATTTGTTATCATTTTTATCTTTTGTAAATATTTTTTTTAATTTCATTTCTATCTCTATCCGGTGCCCGTGATCCTTTTTTGTTTGAGTGTACTTTGTAGTGATTCTCAGGAGCACTACTGCAAGGAGTCAAGGACTACTATGAAGGATACTATGATATGATGATCATGGGTATTATCACAGGGGCGTGGTAATGACCCGCACATGTAACAAGTGTGCGGACATGAGTCGTGCTATCGACTCGCCGACAAAAATTTAGCATGAGTCTTACTATCGACTCGCCGACAAAAATTTAGCATGAGTCTACGCTACTGACTCGCGGATGAAAAAAAATGTAGCAAGAGCTACTTAAGCGCTTTAAGGATTTTGGCTATCAAATCTTGGACCGGAGAACATCACGGATACAGCTTTGGAAGTCTCGTCGCATCAAACATCATCTTCAGGGGAGTATTATTCTCCTTTATATCTATATTTCGGGTTTCGCATTGGGGACAATGCGAAGTTCAAGTGTGGGGAGAGGTTTAACTGGTTGACTTTGTTTGTCCTGTTAAAAAAAAATTCAGAAAAATCATTCAAAAAATCTGTATTTTGTATACATTTTAGTAAATAAACCGGTTAGTTGTGTTTTAGAAAGCTTCGGACATGATAAAAACTCGACAAGCAAAATAAATTTTGAAAAAGAAAACCCAAAAGCGTGACAAACAAAGAAAGACTTGCATGATAGTTTTCACACTTTTACCCATTCCTTCCATTACGTGAGCATATTTGAGCCTTGAAATTGTTATATATTTATTCATTTCGGATATAGGAGTGAGCCGGATGTCATGTGTAATTTAGAACTTGTCACTAGCATACTTGTTAAGACCATGAACTTGCGGAATTGTGTAGAAGTGATAGAGGCACTTAGATTACCCCTTTGTTGTTAGCCTTGTTCTTTGTGTTGTGTCTCCCGTAAACTTTACATTACCCTTTAGGATTAACCATGTCGAGCCTTCCCGTTTACCTTTGTTTACCCAACATAATCGCCCACTTTGACAAATTTAGCCTTTTTATGTTTTAAACCTTTTAGTGTTGAAACTCGGTCAAAAGCATCGTTTAACTAGCGCTTGTTATTGTTTATTGTACAAATTCGTTAGTTTGAAAAAAAAAACAGAAAATAAAACACCCTAAAATAGGGTGAAGTCGACGAAAATCAAGCAATTTTGAATGCTTAATGATAAAATTTTGATTGATAAGCTCGATTTCGCAAAAGTCGCCTTTTTAAGGCGTTAGTATGTATAGTTGTATTGTTTTACGCTAGTTAAATGCTAAAACCGAGTTTTAACCATTTCGCCACTTTAAATATCCATTTCCATACCCTTCGCCCTAGCCTAACGTTAAAACCCGTAAAGACCACTTGATTTACACTTTGTCGCATGTTAGTTGGTGGAGACGAGATCTTATGACAAGCTTATGATATTACACATTTCATTGACGAGGCATTGTGTGTTTACACATACACATTTTATGTATGTTTCATAAATAAAACCGAGTGTGTGTGAACATTGTGAGTTGTGTGAAGATTAACATGTTAAGTCAATTGAAAGTGAGTCACGGCTTTTTGGTTATCACCATATATTTGCATATGCTTGTTTGGTTTGATTCATTTGACGTTGTCTTTCGAAAAAACGGCTAACCGTTTGTAGTTGTTTCAATAAATAGTTTGTAAATACTCGTTCTTGTTAGATTCTTGTTTTTTATAGCATTTTAGTTTAGCTTGCTTGAGGACAAGCAAGGTTCAAGTGTGGGGAGATTTGATATTCACCAAATTATACATATTTTAGCCCCCCATTTTATCCCCATTTTATGCGTTTTCGGCCGTAAAACCGTTATTCAGATACTTAATCAGGTATACTTTTGTTTACAGGCCTAAAACAGCATACTAGACAAGATGATAGTGAAAACGAGGATTTTCCGGGCGAAACGAATGAACTGCGAACATTCTGTGGAAAATTCTGACATGGGCAAGTTGCACCCCCGTGCGACTAGTGGCACCCCCGTGCGACTGGTGGCACCCCCGTGCGGATGCGACAACAAGGCCCATCTCGGTGATGCACCCCCGTGCGATAGGTGGCACCCCCGTGCGGATGCGACAACAAGGCCCATCTCGGTGATGCACCCCCGTGCGACTGGAGGCACCCCCGTGTGGATGCGACAACAAGACCCATCTCGGTGATGCACCCCCGTGCGACTGGTGGCACCCCCGTGCCGATGCGACAACAAGGCCCATCTCGGTGATGCACCCCTGTGTGACTGGTGGCACCCATATGCGGATGCGACAAAAAGGCCCATCTCGGTGATGCATGCCCGTGCACCCCATGGCACGCCCGTGCGAGATCGAATCTGGTCAAGATCTGATAACGTCATGCGGTATGGTGCACAGTAACTTCAATAATGCAAAAAGTGAACGGTCGTGCCATAAAGTGCACGACCGTGCGAGATCGAAAAAATATAAAAAACCTGCAGAAACATTCTGCTCAAAACTCTGGACATTTTGGAAGCGATTCTGGCGATTTTCAGGCCCCGGAGGCTTCTGCTTTCACCCGGATTCAAGCCACATTGTGCCGATTAGCTTCGTTATCTTCCAGATTCTTAATCTTATGCTTGTTTATGGTTTGGTTTTCTAATCTTTCCATTATTTTGTTAATCTTTCAAGCATTTAGATTAATGTTTATGTATTATTGTAGCCTTTGGGCAAAAACACAACAATCCCTTGCTTGATTATAACCATTAGTATGTTAATCTTTGTTTGTAATGACATTTGGAAGTATTTTCTATGTTAATCTTTGATGATTAGTTTGAAACCTTGTTATTGATATTGATTTCTTGATTATAAGTAATTGTGTTGGATGATTGGTATTTGGTTAGTTAAGATAGTTGGAAAATGAAGCTTAATTAATCTTGTATTGGTAAACTTTAAACCTGGTTAACTAGTTTAGCTTGGTTAAAATGTGTGCACCATGATACTAGAAATGGTTAGTGGTTTAATAAAATGTAATTATTGTTAATCAAGAAAGCTTGCCGTCACGTAAGGACCTTAACGGGTTAAATGGTGTCGTTATAAATTCTTGCCATGATTTGTTAGTTTAGTTAGTAGTTTAGGCCAAAATTGCTATCTTGGTGAATTTATGTGCAAGATTTGTAAAATGAACTCGGTTGTGATTTAATCTAGTTTATGCTTGTCTCGGTGGTTGCATTGTGTTTATCGGTGTCGCTTTCCTTGTTTAAGTGAGGTTAGAAAACTCCTAACGGATGACTAACTTATTTTTAAGAGATTTTCATAGACATTTATCAATTGCACATTAAAGAACAATTTTAGGTGGTTAAAGTGTGTTTATCATTTTAACTTTCCGAATGATTGTCATGTTAGGATTCCCGAAAGGGATACTAATTGTCTCAAAATTGGAGAATTGATCAAATGCTTCTAGTGCCAAAACCGACTTAGTTGACATGCTTTGGTTGTGTATTAAGCAAGGCTATTTATCTATTTTCATATTTGAAATCTATTATGTTTTTATAAGTAGTTGTTCATGCTTACTTTAGTTTATTAAAAGTCAAACAACTTATGTTTTTACCGGTAGTTTAGTGACAAAGGTCTAGTATTATTCCTCCACCCATTTCCTTGGATCGATACTTGGTTCTTACCGATACTTTACTACATATATGACGGGGTACACTTGCCTATTTCGTGTGTGTTTTTATGTTAAAGTAATAATCACTTTTATAAATTTAAAACCGAATCGTGTGTTTATTCATGATAAAAATATGTATATACGCGCACACGTCAGAAACGAATCATTTTATCGAAACAAACAACTTCGGCACGATTTTCACGAAGGAAATCCATGCCTACTATGATATCAAAACTACCAAGTTGCATCGGAATAAGGTCGATTGGGAAAACGTGACCGTTTAGTTCGAGAGTACAATCACGGAGAACAGAATTGACTGTTACAGTTCTTCCAGTGGCAATTTCGACGTCAAACTTCGTTGGGAGGTTAGAGCGTTTACGCTTTAGGAGTTTCTTGAATTCTAATGACACAAAACAGTTATCTGCTCCAGTATCAAATAAGCACGAAGCATAAACACCATTTACGAGGAACGTACCATTAATGATGTTGTTGTCAGTTTGCGCATGGCGGACATTGATGTTGAATGTTCATCCGCGGGCTGCTGCTGCTGCTGAGGCTGCTGCTGTTGATGTTGCTGCTGAGCTGGTTGCTGCTGAGGCTCTTGCTTCACTACCTGATTCGGGCAAACATTCGCGAAGTGTTTAGGATCACCACATGTGTAGCAGGCTCTTGCGTGAGCAGCGGGTGCATGAGCTGCTTGAATACCCTGGGGAGCAGGAAGAGGAGCTGGTGGTGCAGGAGAAGCTTGAACTTGAGCTTGTTGACGCGGACTAGTGCGACAATTGGCATTAAAATACCCATAAACGTTGCAATGAGTACAAAATCTGCAAATGATTACAATTAGATGGTGGTAAGTATAAGTAGGCACAGAGGGTGCGGACCAGTATATGTACGCTTTGCAGGCAGTGCGTTGGTCAGTGGTGCAGCTACTTGGCGGTTCTGGTTTTGAGGTGAGGCAGGGATAGCATTGGAAGGTGCGGTAGTAGCAGCACAGTTCTTGTTGTTGTTTTTGTTGTCCTTGCGCTTGCGACGTGAAGACTTTGAAGCTTGCGATGCGGTGGTTTCTGCGGTGGGAGCAGCGGTAACTCGATTGAGACTTTTGGTGGCATTTTTTAAATAACCAGCCCTAACTCCCTTGTCATTGATTTCGGCAGCGAGTAGGTAAGTCTATTCGATGGTTTTCGTCTTAGCGGCTTGCACAAAATCAACAACACATTCCGGTAAAGCACGGATGTATTTCTTGATGGTGATGTTGGGAGTAGAGACTTGGTCGGGAAAGATGATGCTAAGCAGCTTAAAGCGAGCAGTAGGGCCAGCGTTGTCGCCACCCTCTTGCTTGATGTTCCAAAACTCGTCCTCCAGCTTCTGAAGCTCATGGGGAGGGCAGAATTCCTTCATCATGATCTCCTTCAATTCCTCCCAAATAAGCCCATTAGCTGCATCATTCCCTCGCCTGTTCCTTTTGGTGTTCCACCAATCCAGAGCCCTGGACTGGAAAACGCCAGTTGCGTTGATAGTGCGGAGGTGACCAGGACAACCGCTTTGGCACAGGGTGACTTCAGTTGAATCGAACCATTGAAACAAGGTAGTAGGCCCGTCTTCTCCGGTGAATTCTTTGGGTCCACAAGCCTTAAACTGCTTGAAGCTAAAAGTAGACTTAGGCGAGTCAGTCCTTGATTCCTCAGAGGACTTGCTAGCGTTTTCATTAAGTTCGCTAACAATTTGTGGAATGACCTTAGCCATTTGCTTGGCGACTAACGAGGCGATGCGTTTGTCAGCGTTGTTTCGGCGAGCAGTGCGGGCAGTGTGAGATCCAAATGACAACATTGTCTGCAACAGACATCGTCATAGGATTCAGACACAAGTCGATCAAATCTTAGTATAGTCTATAGTATCTTCTCGCGCTGCTCTATATAAAGCACGGGAACACGTCTAACATGTAGGCACATAATCACTTAAGCACATAAGCACATAAACATGTAAGCACATAAGCATGTATTGCACAGAAACACATAGTCAACTATATTTTGCACGTATTCACCTACATATTTTGCACGTATTCACCTATCATTCAAGTTCTGCGATTGCGATCGTGTGCTGCGAGTGCGAGTAGCGAGTAGCGATTTCGAGTAACATAGCGAGTAGCATAGCGCGCGATTTGTTAGTGTGTTGTGAGTTGTGTGTGTTTAACAAAGCAATGAGCGGAAAGCGAGTAAATCTCCAAAAATCGAAACACATAAAATATAAAATCATGCAAACACATAAAACTTACACATAAAAGCGACAGGGTGTAAAACCAGCGATTGCGACTTGAAAATAGCAGATTACCTTGAGTATGAGGTGTTGACTGTCCCAAATGATTCGACTATTCACAGTGACCTCGAGTTCACGCTTTGGCCTTCTACACTGTGCTCTCTCACCGCAACGCGGTGAATGGCACGCATCCTTCTGGTTACTACGTGAATTGGGTCATTGGAATCCATCGAGACTTTGGTGAGAGTTTTTGTAAAAACTAATTAGCTAGTGGAACAAGCCATTAAGATGCGGGTGTCACCCCTAACTTAACAACTTCGTTCCTGATGACGTGGTTCGGTAAACGCCATAGATAGAGGTTGGAGATTCTCTGTCGAGGTAAGGATGTCACTCCTATCTCAACGAAGAGTTCTCATGCTGAGAGTAAAATACGTGTAGTGTGAGTGGTTCCATCGAGAGTTCCTAGTTTTCACACCTAATCTCGGCTAAATCACTTGATTGTGTTGTGTTAGCTTTAGGAAAAGCATAAATAGCTGCCTTAGGAAAGGCATTTCAGCGTATCAGAATGTGCTGGCATATGTCGTACGAAGTGTACAACTCGGGCAACGTGACCTACTTCATACGAGATGTTTCACTCGAGCGAAGTAACTCACCTTGTGCGAGTTGTTCCAATTCATACTAGTATTCCTAGTTTTGAATAAGCAATAGAATTCATACAAAAGTCGCATGGGGTACTTAGACTATAGACTAGGGCAATTCTATGACACCGACCCGGACCAGGTCGTGTCAAGCCTAATTCCCTATAGTTATGGCTCTGATACCAATCTGTCACACCCCAACCGATGGCGGAAACATCGCGGCGCGACACTGAGCGAAACAGATTGTCCAGGAGAAATCCATAACAACTAATATTACCAAATATTTAACGTTACGTCCCACACCATAACATATCAAGCAAAATAGTTATTACAGACATAGTATCTCATAGACAAATAAATTGTTCTGACAACTCAGATTTCATTCTTGTTTGTTTCTAGACTCTCCTACTTGATTCCACAAAGAAAGGCATAGCAAAGCATCCTAAACACCTGTCACATACGTTAAAATAAAGTCAATACACAGAGTGTAAAGGTGAGTACACAAGTTTAAATAGCATATAGTAGCGAAAGCGATTTACGCATAACCAGCATGTAGTACGTTAAAAGTGAAACACGTAAGCTATCGACAAAGATCCTAACAATACCAATGACTGCGATTTGTAGAGTGCGCAACACATGTTCACCACTGTGAACACGTGAGTAGTAACCTTAACAACCCCCGAGTAAACAGGTGCTGAGTCCAAACTATAGTACTATCGTTGCTAAGGTAGGTAGACAGCAATCAATGTGTAAACATAACAAACAGGCATTCATCGAGTCACGTATAACATACGAT
This sequence comes from Helianthus tuberosus, assembly GCA_030545235.1. Taxonomy (NCBI): domain Eukaryota; kingdom Viridiplantae; phylum Streptophyta; class Magnoliopsida; order Asterales; family Asteraceae; genus Helianthus; species Helianthus tuberosus. The sequence goes on from CM060435.1 coordinate 32,020,897, forward strand.
AGCGGTTAGTGTTTAAAAGTGTTTGCGTTGTGTGTTGATGTGATTTGATATAGATAACGTATGTAACACCCAAAAGTGCGTTAAGCGAAAACGGGTTCGAGTATACTCACAGATAGTGTTTAGTAAATAAACATAGTCTTGGATTGAAGGGAGCACGTAGGAATTAGCCTGATCACAGTACGACAGTGTAAGCGTTGAACAGTGCGCAAAACAACATACCAGTGATCTGATGGTGGTTCGATTGGATGACCTTCCGGTCGAATGGTCATCCGGTCGGATGATCGTTCGGTTGGATGGTCCTTTGATGGTCATTCGATCGGAGGGTCATCCGGTCGGATGACCGTTCGATCGGATGGTCGTTCGATTGAAGTTGATGTTTCAAGAATTAAGTCTTCTGTCCGGATAGTCGTTCGATTGGATGGTCCTCCGATCGGACGACCATTCGATTGGGAAGCTACATTCTTTGGTGTTTTGAAAAAATGGTTAAGTGTTGAAGTCCCATGTCACCTGATCGAATGGTCATTCGATCGGAGGGTCTTCCGATCGGATGGTCGTTAGATCGAGCTACACTTTGTTTGAAAAACTTGTTAAGTTGAAATGTTTGCGGTTTGACCGAGACGGTATGATTACGTGTTAAACAATGGAAACCTCATCAAGCCCAACTCATCCAATCGGATGGGATTCACCCCGTACGACCAGACTTAACTGTTCTTGACGGTGTTTAATGTTCAACCCGTGAATTGGTTTCCTTTTGAAAGATGTTTAGATTTAGTTGAAAATGATGTAAAAACAGGTGGAAATCCATCAGATCCGAACCGTTCATGACAAGATGAGGTCACACTTCAGTGTTCATAAGAACTCCATGATGACATCACCTTAGAAGAGCCCAAATCCGAAGATTTCACGGTTAAAAGTTGTGATTTGTTGGTGAAATTGATGAAGAAGTGTGCAAATATCAAGGAAGTACAAGATTTGAGATGAAAACTTACAAGAATCGTGAGGAATCGAGGGAAAAGAGCTTGAGAGTGCACTGGGTCGGAGGGAGCTGTCACATCAGTGAATAGTTGATGTGACAGGTGCTATTTATAGGCAAGGGGGTGAGAAAGGCGGTGCAAGGTTGACGGATCGGAGGGCCTTTCGATCGGAGGGCCTTCCGATCAGATGGTCATCCGGTCGAATGACCATTCGATCGAAGGGTCCTTCGATCGGATGGCGAGTTGCGAGTTAGTTTCCGATTTCCATTTCGTGCGTTGAGCGTTGCGTTTTAACGAGTTGCGAGTAAGCGATGCGATAGTATTAAACAATAGTTACACAATTAACATAACTCCTAATTATCACATAAGTAAACCTTAAATTTCGAGTTCGCAACGAGATTGCATTGTAATAGAGTTGCTATTGCGTTATATAAGCACACACAAGTAACACATAATAGCACACACACAAAAAAAAAATACTAATAACTGCGATTGCGATGCGATGCGATAGTGATGAGATAGCGTTAAATAGATTAGCGTTTAATTATCTTTATCGCATTGATACTTCCTATATTAACAAATCGTAACCAAATATCGGTAACTATCGTACAACGATTATCGAGGTCAGAGAGTACAAGCAATAATTAAGTCAGAAATGACAGATCTGATTAGCAACCTTTTCTTCCTTTGACTTTGACTTGTACTTTGACTTCAAAAGTCGGGTTGTTACATAAATGAAGTATGTCCTGTTATGCCAGCGATTTGGTAGGGACCACTAATGTCAGTATGAATGAGTTCTAATAAATTAGAGCTCCTAGTGGCATCTTTCTTATTCGCTAATGTCATTTTACCTTTAAGACATTTGACACATGTTCCAAAATCAGAGAAATCGAGAGGAGGTAAGACTTCATCCTTTACGAGACGATTTAATCGTTCTCTTCAGATGTGGCCTAAACGTTGCTGCCACAACATGGACAAAGTCTCTAAGTCTCGTTTCTTTTTCATCTTTGTGAGTGATTCATTAATGTTATATGACAACAAAGATTTGGAAAAATCATCATCTAGTTCTAATCTATAGTGACCACCATCCAGAATACCAGTACCATAAAGAACAGAATTATAGAGGATAGAGAGTTTGCGATGACCATGGGAAACAATAATACCGTCCATGTCTGACTTTGGTCCTGATACAAGGTTCCGAGTTACCTCAGGAACATATAAGGTATCATAAAGTTTAATACATAAACCAGTTTTCATAAATAATTGTAATGTTCCAATGGCCTTCAATTCTAATTCTCGATCATCCCCAACCTTAAGCGTTCTTTGGTTTCTTCCCAGCTTCCGGATTGTAAGGAATCCCTGAGTTGAATTGGTAACATGAACCATAGAACCAGAATCAAACCACGAAGAATTAGCAGGAACATTTAAATTATAGGACTCAAGTATCATAAAATAATCGTTACCTTTCTTAGCCATCCACTCCTTAAAGTCAGGGCATTCCTTCTGCATATGTCCTGTCTTTTTACAGAACTTGTAGTGGATTTTGCCTAAGGAGTTCTTAGAGCTGGAAAGTGCACTTGTATTGGGATTGGGCCTTTGGACTTTGGAAGCATCCTTCCTCTGATGATTGTTCTTCCTTTTCTTAGAGTTGGAGGTGGTGAAGTTAGCAACATCAGTAGTGCGATCCATCCTCATACGCTCTTCCTCCTGTACGCACATAGCGACCAGCTCACTCATCGTCCATTTGTCCTTCTGAGTGTTGTAATTGATCTTGAATGCTTCAAAGGACGAAGGAAGCGAAGTAATGATGAAATGAACAAGGAAACCATCACTGATTTCCATTTCCAGCCCTTTCAGCTTATTGGCCATGTCATTCATCATCATGATGTGCTCGCGAATGCCGCTCATCCCATCATATTTTGTTGTCACCAGCTTGAGAATAAGGATACTAACGTGTGTTTTAGACGTCCCCTTGAATTGCACCTCCACAGAAGCCAAGTAGGTTTTAGCATCTTCAGAATCAGGAATAGCTCCTCTGATTGCATTGCTGATAGACTGCTTCATAAACATGAGAGACATGCGGTTACACCTAGTCCATTTTTCATGAGTCAACTGCTCAGCAGCGGTACTTTGAGTAGTAAGGTCCGCTGGCTTATTCTCTCTTAGAGCATAATCAAAATTCAGCAGCCCAAGCGTAAACATGAGAGCATCCTTCCATGCAGCAAAGTTATCACCAGTCAAAGATGGAATCCCGCAATTGGATGCTGATAGTGGAAATAAGATGAGCAAGTTATGATACTAAGAAAGAAGTTCTAATGTGATCTACGGGCACGTTATACTAAGGCAGGCATAAATAATGACCATTTTAATTATGAAGTTGTGATATTGTCTATTACTAACATCAAAATAATAGACTTAGTTAAAAAATTCTACTTAAACATAGACAAATCAGCTTTGGCCAGAAGTGTAATCATTTAAGCATGTGTGCAAAGTGGTTGTGACAAATCAGCTTTGGCCGGAAATGAAACAATCACTTTAGTTATGCACTTGTTGAGTATGCTATACATGAATGAATTAAATCAGCTTTGGCCATATATTAAGATGTCCACGTTTGTAATGCATACTTAACATAGCTTTCGTAATACTTGAACGATAAATAGATATATCAAATCAACTTTGGCCAGATATTAAGACGTCCATGTTTGTAATGCATACTTAACATAGATTTTGTAATACTTGAATGATAAATAGATGTATCAAATTAGCTTTGGCCAGAAATGACACATCAGAAGCTCATTCATGTTAAGCTATTTGGTTTTGTAAAACATTATATGATTCTGATTAATTAACTAAGTATTTACAAAACTAATAATTTAATAGCAAACCACCTGTTAGCGCGGATCGAACTCCGCGCAAAATTTTAGTTCATATTAACTGCTTAATAAAGTAATGGGATTTCGAATAAGTCTTGACATTTTATGAACACTCACTATTTCGGATGAATTATTTCTTGGATTCATCCGAGACGAATGATTTCGAATCATCTCGAACTATCCGAGATGGATGAGTTCGAATGATCTCGGATGTGTCCAAGACGCGTAAGTCGAATGATCTCGGATGATTTCGATGATCTCGGATGTGTCCAACACTCATGATTTCGGATGATTTATGTCTTGGATTCATCCGAGATGGTGATGTTTAGTTCGAGATGATCCGAGACACTTAGTTCAAGATGGTCCGAGATGATCAAGCAGTTATTGATCCGTGATGGATGAACAGATGTTCATCCGAGATGATCAGTTCGTGATGATCTCGGATTCATCCGAGACGTGTGCAAAATCCTTATTTTAAGCAGTTAATAATTGATAAGATTGAAAATCTGAAATTTTTGGGATTATGGGATTAAGTTTCCTGTTTAAATATTAATTATACTTATCTATTTATTTTGAAAATTATATCCATTTATAGAAAAACAGATTTTCAAAACTATTAAGTAGATAAAATAGATCATAACAGCAACAAACACCTAATAATCCGAATTCATTCCAAAACTAAGGGAATTTTTCGAATATTCTCATGAACATATGATGAACCCTAAAATAAAACATTCAAACATTCATCTGAAATCTGGAAATTATTACACATTTAAACATATTTCTGAACATGTTGATTTCGGAACAGTAATAATGGATGAACATATGATCCGAGACGTATCCGAGATGCATGATTCAGATCCGGGATGGCGTCTCAGATGATAGAAACCGAATTTTATTAGGGTTGTCAAATTATGTTTTCCAGTTTTATTCCAGATTTATGGATACAAAACATAACTGATTAATCAACATATGCTCTGATACCACATGTTGATCAGTTCTGTTTAAACATGAGGGAAAACATGAAAACATACCTGTCACCGCAGACAGTGCAGTGGAGAATCCAGTGAGGGAAGAAGCCATAGAGTTCGACATCTTAGTCAAGGTGACCTGGTTCCTCCTTAGGGTGCAGACTGGTGATGGTGATGGTGAAACCGAATAGGGAGTTCGGCTATGGAGAGAGAGGCGATTCTTGATGTTATGTTAATTAGGTTATGTGTCTAACCTTAGAACCTCTACATAAGTCTCCTTATATAAGCACTAAAGAGGAAACCTAATTAGTTAATAAGGGTAATATGGTCCATCAACAATTACCAACTAATTATTTAATAGGTTATTATATATTTTGATCTATATTATATAAATGATTATAATGGCTAGTAGATTAAATATTAATACATAATATATTTAATCTTACAGCCTGCTCATGCGTTTCTTCATGAAAGTAGAATACATCAAAAGAGGAAATGATGACAAAAGTACATATGAATTACCTTTTGAAGATATTCAAAAGGAAAATGGGGATGCTTGGGCGATGGTATGAAAAATGATTTTTATAGGTCCCCACTCTTGGGTGTTTTGCGCCATCTGGCAGTCCAGTCAACAAGGGGTCTTTATTGGGCATTTTTTCTCTCTAAAATGGGCGTAGTGAAATAAAGCCCCATAATGCCCCAACCAATCATTACCCAATTATAATTTTTTTTAATTTAAAACTAATGATAATTGATTTGGAACAATCTGATTGGCCAAAGAAACAAGGGACCGGCGTTTTTTAAAGCACGTCTAAGGGATTTATTTTGAAAAAAACTCCCGGGGGGCGTTTTTTAAAGCACGTCTAAGGGATTTATTTTGTAGGATATGGGTCACAATTTTATAAAAAAAATTATATAAATAAATATAAAAATTGTAAAGATACTCTCTTTACATAATTTTGGGAAATTGTAGTACATGAACCATGTACAAATTCAAATGAAAGTAAATATGAACTACAACATATTTAATAAAACAATCGATTCAAACCAATATCTTCAAAAGATAAAGTCTTCAACTTAATCTTTACCCGTGTCTACTTGTATGGTTCGTTGTCTTTTCAGTCCGTTGTGTAGGCTTCAACGAGATCTTGAACCATGTCTTCTTGTACAATAATTTCCTACAAAAGAACAAACAAATGTTGACGGTTGTGGCTGAGGCACGTGTTCAACACACTTCCCTTAAAACAGATTTCGCGCCTCTACTAAAGACGACACGCCTGTCTCCCAGGGTACAACAGCCAAAGCAGTTTGTACTGCCGGAGAAGGCCACGCGCCCGAGGTTACACCGGATAAAAACATAGTGTTAGACCTTTTGGAAACCAAACATAGAAAAGTAGTTGAATCATGTATAGAAACTTATCTCTATATGTTCTCAACATAAGGATCATCAAGTACTACTTCTCCAAAGACTCTTCATGCATATCTTTATATCTCTTTCTTGTATCTAGCATTTTTCTAAAGAGGCACATAGCCTACTAAGTATATATGCAAGAGCCATGGGTGAATGAAAAGTCCAACATAATTAGAGACTTAATATGCCATAAAATCTCTAATCAATTGTCATAAAAGACATCAATACACCACATGAAAAGTTTATTATACTAATAGAAAATTAAACAAGTGACATAAATAACTCTACTCAAGAGTTTGTCACTATATGTATAATTTAATATTAATAATCTCACTAAATTCCCATTCATCACATTTAAAGAAAATTCCAACAATCCCCCACATGAATGGAGATTGATCAAAACACATAAAATTTCCAATGCAACCTCGACAGTTGCGTATTGCCGGATAAGTAGGTGTTCCCTTTGAACTTTCCGTTGTGAAGCATACTTAGCCTCCTAGAGGTTTGTAGACGCGATGTCCTTGAACAAGCCCCCATTTGTGTAGACGACAATACACTTCACACAATACTCTCCTTAGCCGGGTCATCCCCTCATAGTCGTGTCCAATAATGGTCGTGGAACACTTTCCTGGTTCTGCGAGAGCTCTAGGAATTGTGCCCACAATTCCATTCGAAGCGACCCCACTTCTCTCTAACATAGGTGATTCCCCTTAAATCATTAAAAGCATCGTGGTTACCATGATTACGCAAAATCATTTACCACATAATATGCTTAGCCTCACAATTTGTCACTGAATTTCATAGGAATGAACTAGGATGTATTTAAACACCCTTTTATCATTTAGGGGGTATATATGACCTTATATACTAGCTTATGCATATCAGCTATGCCCCCCACAGTGACCACCCTTAGGCATATGAATTCGTTGTCCTATTGAACTTAGATCTTGGGATCTCCAGTCAACTAAGGTAGGTTTCCTTCACACATCCTTTTTCCATGGGCTTTAGTCTCATTCCACAACTTGATCTCTAATAAACCCTTAGTTTATTGGATCCATAACATTATCTTTGTCTTTGACAAGTCACTAAAGATAACTTTGCAGTTGAGATCAATTGTCATGACGTGTTCGTAACTCGAAAGTTAACATTGCCTATTGTCAACTTCTAAGACTATAACCTCAGTGGCCACCTGAATCTGGTTATAATATTTGTCTTAGAATGATACATTTATCATTTAAGGCAAACACATCTCCATTATGCACTACGACATTTGTGTCCTCCACTTAGTCGTCTATTTGCAATGTTAGATTGGATTACAAAATCCTTATTGCCAAAAACAAATGCAAGACACCCCCACATTTAAGTGTTATTGGATAACATCTAGATGGGTTAATGAGAACCATTTCTACATACCCTTATAGGGTTGTTTCTTAAATGGATCTTCCCCCACATTTCTTGACATTTGATCAACATTTTCGTAACACCACTTATGGCGACATTTATACACATATGATTGAACAAGATCAACCTCATTGTATCAATGAATTCAACTCATATTGCATTAGCTTACATAAGCTTCCGAGCTGACCAAAGCAACACATGCCATTGTCATAAGTTTGTCACCAACTTAGAATAATTCTAATTTAACATCAAGAATAAGCTTAGACAATGAGTTCTCCTCATTAGCTTTCCGAACAAACTCTTAAAAAGCTACATGTCTTTTCTTTATAATGAATGAAAATTATCCCTCAACTTTTTCTATACACAAATTCTTTTTGTGTTCATACACATTTGAATGTTTAGAGTTAATTAGTCTTCGTCAAGACCCATAATTAACCAAGTACTAGTCTAGCATGCTTTAGACTACAATACTTTAGCATGTGAACAGAAGATGCATCATTCTGATTCTTCACAGCCCTAAGGATATCATAATATCACTTTGCAACATTCATCCCTTGTTAAGACAAAATAATGAAACTTATTCACAATCCTAAAACATCAATATTTAGGAAGGTCTCACAAATTATTGTATATAGCATATAGCTAAATTTTATCATTCATTTAAGGAACATAACTTGTTTACCTTTGATCTCCAACACTTTACCATTGACTCGTAAGGACTTAAACATAAGTCTTAATCCAAGTCACTTGGTGACACACATTCATCACCAACAAGATGAATTTTCCTCGTCTACAATCACTATTATTTGTGACTCAGAGTCAACTAGATTGACACTCAACAACATGGCATTCATAATTTTGCCATAAGTGATTTGCACACAATTATTGTTATTCATTAGGAGATATGTATATTTAGGATGCTCTCCCAAACGAAGGTAAAATCTCCATATAGTTCTAGAATAATCAAGTGGTAGACTCATCTACGTGTAGATCACTTGGAACAAATCTTGCAAGATTTATTATTCACACTTGTGAATTTTTCAATGACTTCTAATGAAGTATCTCGACATGAATCTCGTTTATGTGTTTCATCTCAATACACTCTGTACGTTCTTTCATTATTCTCTCATGATGTGGTTACACATTTGATGTCTCGTCTTTGACATTTAGTCAATGCAACAACTCTTAAGTTGTTTATGTCCAAGAATTTTCATGTACTATCCGTTTAAAACCATATTCTGTTAAACAATGTATAGTTGATGTTACAATTATTTTACACAAAAATAATTTATACGTCACAAACATTAGTGATTTATTTCTTTGTAAAAAATTGCATGTGTTATCCGAAGATATTGAACACAAAACAATAAAATACACTGGAAACTAAATCACAAGTGCCAAACACTTTTGAAATTTAAACGGAAGCATAGACGATATGTAGACATCAAATACCAAAGTGCTTTTATCTTCAACACTTTATAATCTGACTGAAATATTCTCAACAATATCGTCCCATGGCATGTCTTGAGGTACTCCCTCAATAAGACTCCATGCACTTGTAAGTACAAGTTCACCATTTCATCTTTAAACTTGGACAATTATGCTAAAAACAACACCAAGTTGTTACAAATACTACATTTAAGTAGTAAACTTGAACAATTAAATTTGTGCACAACAACACCAAGCTGTTTTTCACCAAATAACATCCACCAGGCTGTTACTTTGTTCACCATATGCTACTTATAGTAAGAGTAGCGAACCATTTGAATTATTAATGTTATGCAAACCTTTGTTTTAAAAATAATTCAAAACAGTTTCTTAGTTTTGCAATGTACAATATTAATAATATCAATTAGGGTTATGAAAACATAGATCAAACCCAAAATATCAAATGGTTTTTTTTTATTGTTTAGTCTTACGACACATGTACTAAACATTTTCTAACACGCATGTTAGAAAAAAAAAATGTTATAAGAAGCACATTATAGAATCGAACGTTTACATAAAACGTTTTACAAATATATAGTTTATAAAATAAACCATTTCTCATCATTTTTAATGTACACATAGGTAATTAAATGTTTACATAAAACATTTCTGTTCATTATGAACAATCTCTAACCTCGTATTCGTGATACACATTTTCTAACAAACGTGTTAGAAAATTTAAGTCATTTTATGTATACAAAACATGACCAAATTAAGGCATTACATGTCATTAATAAAACTCATCAAATGTCATCATTAAAACTCTATTCAAGAGTTTCACCATATGAAGAGTTAAGAGTCTCAATAATTATGGACTTAAACTCTAATAAAACTCATCAAATGTCATCATTAAAACTCTACTCAAGAGTTTCACCATATGAAGAGTTTAATTAGTACTAAAATTTCACTCAAATGGATTTAGAAATCACAAATTAAAGTTGGTGATAAATCCCACACAACTACACCATCACTTTTTGGTGATTTGAATCTTGAAGCCAATCAAACATCAACTTCAATGTATGAACTTTTATTTCTAAATCATACAAAGCATTAAAATCAATGCTACAACAAATTACTTATATAAAATGTTTACATAAAACATTTCAAAGCATTTGTATTTTAACCATTTTTTAACAATCATGTTAAAATGACAGAAATTCTGACGCGCACGTTAGAAATATTAACATTTCCACAAAATGTTAATTCGACTTGCTAAAACACATATATGGTTCAAATAAATAAGTTATTTCTAATACACACCTTAGAAACTAAACAATTAAAAAATTGCTTCCAAACTAACGTTTTTCATGAACGTTTCTAACAGACATGTTAGAAAACAAATGATTACAAAAATCATTATAAGACTTATTTGTTCATATCAATCCATGGGTGAATGAAGAGTCTACTTTAAATAGAGACTTAATTAGAGACATAAAACTCTAATCAAGTAACATAAAACTCTTATTTAAAGACATAAAAAACTCTACTTAAGAGAATTTAACATTTACAAAAACGTATGGTTTACACCAATAATTCCGGTCTAACACGCATGTTAGAGAATTTAACGTTTACAAAAAAACATATGGTTTACCCTAATAAACCCGATCTAACACAAAAGTTAGAAAAATTAATGCTTCCCAAAATCGTTTCAAAACCAAACGTTTGAACCAAAACTATTCGTTTTGTACAACGGTATAGGATTTAAGATTGTATCTCAATCTCAAGAAATCCAAACACAAGTTGTACTACATAAATATTTCCCCAAAAAAAAATATTTATAAGATCATAATCTCTAAAAAATATTTTTTTTATTATAAATCTTTTTGTGAACCCAAAATCCTTATAAATAAGGTTTTAAGATTGTAGCAACAATCTCACAAAATCTGTTTTAAGTTTGTAGGATATGGGTCACAATTTTATAATAAAAATTATATAAATAAATATAAAAATTGTAAAGATACTCTCTTTACATAATTTTGGGAAATTGTAGTACATGAACCATGTACAAATTCAAATGAAAGTAAATATGAACTACAACATATTTAATAAAACAATCGATTCAAACCAATATCTTCAAAAGATAAAGTCTTCAACTTGATCTTTACCCGTGTCTACTTGTATGGTTCATTGTCTTTTCAGTCCGTTGTGTAGGCTTCAACGAGATCTTGAACCATGTCTTCTTGTACAATAATTTCCTACAAAAGAACAAACAAATGTTGACGGTTGTGGCTGAGGCACGTGTTCAACACGTTTCCCTTAAAACAGATTTCGCGCCTTTACTAAAGACGACGCGTCTGTCTCCCAGGGTACAACAGCCAAAGCAGTTTGTACTGCCGGAGAAGGCCACGCGCCCGAGGTTACACCGGATAAAAACATAGTGTTAGACCTTTTGGAAACCAAACATAGAAAAGTAGTTGAATCATGTATAGAAACTTATCTCTATATGTTCTCAACATAAGGATCATCAAGTACTACTTCTCCAAAGACTCTTCATGCATATCTTTATATCTCTTTCTTGTATCTAGCATTTTTCTAAAGAGGCACATAGCCTACTAAGTATATATGCAAGAGCCATGGGTGAATGAAAAGTCCAACATAATTAGAGACTCAATATGCCATAAAATCTCTAATCAATTGTCATAAAAGACATCAATACACCACACGAAAAGTTTATTATACTAATAGAAAATTAAACAAGTGACATAAATAACTCTACTCAAGAGTTTGTCACTATATGTATAATTTAATATTAATAATCTCACTAAATTTCCATTCATCACATTTAAAGAAAATTCCAACACAAACAAAATGGAAAAAGCGGGTCTCCTTGGCCAAGATCTCTTTTGGGATAGAATTCTTTCGACGATGAATCGTTAATCAAAACCGACGCCTTGCTCGTCAAAAGACAAGAGCGTATCCAACTTCTCCACCTCCTCGGAAACTCATCATTTTGAGATTTTTCAAAAGGAACTCCCAATTTACCAAATCGTATTCCTAATCAAAGTCCACTTCGAAGATGAAAATCTCCGACTTTTGTCTTTTAACCCAAGCAACAACTTCACTAACAATAGGCCTGTCGAAAATATTCCTTTTGTCCACAAACGCCGATTGCGTAGGTGAAGATACCGAGTTCATAACCCCTTTGAGACGATCCGCGGGAGTCTTAGCAATGATTTTATACCCAACTGCAATGAGAGAAATGGGCCTGAGTCTTCCAAACATTGAGGATCTTGGACTTTGGGGATTGGGGAAAAGAAAGATGAATTGCATCCATGATTAAGCTTACCCGACACATAAAATTGATTGCATCATCTTCATAATCCTAGGTTTTAACAACTCCCAAAAACGCTTCATGAACTTGATAGTAAACCCATCGGGGCTCAGGGCCTTACCGCCATTGGTTACGTGTGTAAAAACCGTAAATGTTATTAGTAAGAGTATAAGGATATGCAACACTTTTATATATGTTATAATTTTATTTGTTTTCTTAACAACAAACTAATCTACTTCTAGTTCAACATCACTGTCTACTACGAGATTCAAACCCTGGACTTCTTGTTAGAATTAGATGTTAAAATAGTGACTATATATTTTTATGTTATGTATATTGCATAAAAACCCTAATGATAAGTGATATTTGAGAAAAAAACGGATAATTTAACATTAATCTAAACTAGTCCTTGGCCCCCCACGTTGCGGTGAGGAGGCGTAAAACCATGCTACCAACGTTGCAGGGATGGCGGAAATCCATGTTAAGTAGCAGTCGAACGACGACCAAATCCTGGAAAAAAGGTAAAACAGAAACGCGAATTTCTAACTACAAGTGACTCACGTGACGTAAAACGTATACAAAGTTGAATTTATACTGACCCGTATTAGGTAGTCGAGGGGGTAAAAAAAAACTTGAGAGAACAAATGTAACCACCAAAAAGTCTGCAAAGTAGCAACTAAACAACGACAAATTCAAGAAAAAAACGTAAAACAAAACTAACAAAAGAATAAAGTCATTTAAGTTTTGTGGCAAAATAACTAAAAAAAGCAAAGATTAACCATCTATAACTTACCAAATAAGTTTATGAGAGGAGATTTTACTATTATTTTTTAGTGTTTAGATTAATTCGAGGTATCCACTATTTTTTTTATCATAAAAGATTCTTAAAGTTTACATGAAAAAAAAAGGACAAAATCAAGGACAAAATCACAAAAAGACAAAAAAATCACTATTATGAATTAGTATATATATATAGATAATTATTAATGCCAAATTATTTTATAATTAGGAGTACGTTATTCAAAGTGTGAAGTGTTCTCGTTAACAACTACTTTGTAAATTTTAATCATTTTTTTAAGAAAAATATATATCCAAACAACTCATATATATCTTGATAGCACGCCTAACTGTTTGTGGCGCCCTAAATTAAGACAAACGTGTTTTAACGTAACGTCGTAATGTTAAATTGCCAACAATAGCCTTAAGCCAAACGTTATTAGAAATATGCTAACTAGTTATCATTAATAATTACATTATGATCATTATTTAACCTACGATCATGATTAGAAAAGGCTAAGCCTCCTAAAATGAGCGGGTCAAAAATAGCATAGGTCAAGACAGGTTATGACCATAATGGACTCCGCTTGGTCTAGAAAAACAAATTGCCAAAATTAATCAACAAAAATATCTTAACATGTTTTAGATAAATTGCCAAAAATTTCCTATTATGCCCTCCTCACACCTCACCCTCGAGAGGCTCATTTACAATCATTTCATTGGTAGCAATTTGGTCATTTACATTTTGATCCCACACCACACCAATGACATGATTGTGTAAATTCAAAATATTATATTCTTTCTTGCATGTTCCTCACTACACCCCGGTAAACCCCTCTCTCTCTCTCATCAACTTCATCGTCCATCACTAAAGGTATCTTCCAATCGATATTTTGTAGTAACATATCACTTAAAGTAGGGTTTTATATTGAACAGCTGCTATTCTGATGACATATTTCGTTTATTTGTTTACAATGCTTGTAGAATTTGCTGGTTTTTCTTGTGTTGAAATCCTTGAAAGCTAGAATGAAATGAACTATGTTATAGAGTTGAAAATCCTTGAATGCTATAATGAATTGAACTTTGTTATATCATGTTGGAAAGTATATAGTAAATACACTAAACTTTAGACTCTTTCTTTTCATCAAGGAAGATGATGAAATCAGTGAAGAAGGCTTTCAAGAAACTCACAGGGAGGTCAACAAATGATGATGAATATGGTAAGTATTAAACAGAAAGCATGAAGTTGTAGTTCATGATCGAAATCGAATTTACGTGTGCAGGTGGTAACACCGTTGTTGCACCGAAGCCTTGGAAACATAAGGGATTCTTAACTTCCACCGAGCTTAATGAACAGAGACGCGAATTCTGGAGGTCGGCACCAACCTCCGATGGAGATCCAGGTTATTTTTTTATTATTTTTTGTCAATGTTTATTCTGTTAAATAGATCCGTTGTGTTTGCGAGCCTGAACCTATAATTATTGTAGCCTTCTGGGAGATCCTGCATGAGGCTATCGAGTGTTTCGATATCAGTTTCCGCCAGAAGATGGTCACTACATACAACATCCGGCTTGGGAAGCCGGATATGAGTGTTTGTTTCAATCAGCTAGGTAATGTATCTACGAGCGCGTGTTATATATATATATATATATATATATATACTAGTTTTTTTTACCCGTCGTATTGTGGCGGCTTCGTACGCGAAATGATAACGTATAAACTACAATTGACCAGACTCGTTTCCGAACTAAATATACGTCAAAACGCATGATAACTCAAATTTATACGGTTGAATCAAACCGTATTACATTTTACCTGATTTGTTTTCAGACAAAATTTACGTCAAAACGTACATGAAAACATTTTATAATTGACCCGACTCATTTTCATACAAAAAGTACGTTATCGCGTAGACAAACTCGAACTTATACCGACACGTCCATAAAAAGTAAAAACGTAAGAAATTAGTTTTAGGGTAAGCTCGAAACTTTAGAAACTTAAGGGGATCAAAGTGACATTTACAACGTTAGAGGGTTACCTTTGATATTACAGCAAGGTTTGAGGATAGAATGGGTTATATGTCAAAAGTTTCAGAGTTAAAGAGAAGTTAGAAAGTACGGGGGCCTTTTTGTCAAGTTAGAAAGTAGGAGGATCATTTTTGTCCAGTTAAAAGTTTGATTTTATCTAGTTATAAACTTTGACCTTACAACAAGGTTTGAGGATAGAATGGGTTATATGCCAAAAGATTGAGAGTTAAAGAGAAGTTAGAAAGTTTGGGGTCTTTTTTGTCAAGTTAGAAAGTAGGAGGGTCATTTTTCTCCAGTTAAAAGTTAATTTTTATCAAGTTATAAATTTGAGGGGTGAATTTTGTCGATTTAAAAAAGTTGGGGCCACTTTTGTCAAATCAGAAAGGTTGCCGACCTTTCAATTTAAAATCATCATCATCATACTCAATAAATCTCACCAATAGCAAAGCTAAGGTAGGGTCTGAGGAGGGTAGATGTAGACAACCTTATGTAACGGAGTAACTTCTGACTCACGTGTAGCGACTTAGACTTGATCTAAGTTAAGCTTTTGTGCCCAACGATGATAAGGTTTTGTGGGAATCAAGTGATGATTGCAAGTGTTGCTTACAAAGAAACAACTTAGTATTGATTACAACAAGGTTTACAAGAGTGAGCTATGAGTACAAGTGTTGCTAAAGTGTTGGGTGATCTCAAAATGAGACCTTCATCACCTATTTATACTAGTTCATACTAGTTCTAGAGAATTCTTAACTAGAGAATTCCATACAAGTATCTAGGATATTTATGAGCTGAATTCTAGAGAGTTCCTTCAAAATAGAGTTAAATGCCCGGATAGGCGGATAGTCCCTGTGGTTTGGCATTTTTTCACCTTTAGTCCCTAACTTTCTAAAATTACCTCTATAGTCCTCAACTTTTCAGTTTTTGTTCCCGGATAGTCCCTGGTGCGGATGAGGATTAGTTTTCTCAGTTAAGTTGGTGTGAAATGACTATAATGCCCCTGCTATTAAAAAATAACAAATAAAACATAACATCAAAGATTAAAAAATACATGTGGGCCCCACCTAAATTACCACCCACCTCTTTTTCAGCCCAACACCCCTGCAACCACCCACCTCCACCATCATCTTCAACCTCATCCACTGCCACCATCACCCTTCTAACTGTAACCCACAAACAGTGTAGCAAATCATGCCCATCCACCATCATGTCTTCTTCATCCTAATTCCGGTCATCGGGATCGTTTTTCCGGCGATACTCCAGTGAGAATCACCACCCCAACTCTCTAAACACATACACAAAGTCCAAATTACCCTACCTCTGGTTCAGTTTCGAACTTCCAAAGTGCCGCCATCTTCTTGAAATCCTCACCACGGTTGCACATATAACCTGACCAATTTTATGTAATATTTCTTGTTCCTATCATATAGGCTTAAATAAATCAAATAAGGAAAAACAACTCCATTGCTCCAAAATCAATAAAGTCCAACTCATTCAATGTAACAAGGTAACGTACTCTAATACAAAGTGTTTTCAGATAATCAAAATTAACCTCAAGCATCACCCAAAGACATAGCTTCACCATCGTATATCAATCTTGTATATGAATAACAATAATCATTAGCTGTCAGTTCAGCTCAGTTACCTTAGCCGATTCATCAGCACGCCTTGCATAACAATAATTAAAATAGAACACTGTAAGAGCCAAAACAGCAACAAACGACACCACAACAATGAAGGAGATCTAGACCCTACACAAGGGCCATGAGGTTGCAGGCGATGGGTTTTCTAGAGAGATTGCAAATATTTAGTTCCGATGGGGCCTAATTGATCTTGGTTGAAGATGATGGTGAAGGTGGGTGGTTGCAGGTGGTGTTGGGATGAAGAAGAGGTGGGTGGTGATTTAGGTGGGGTCTACTTAAGTTTAAATTTATCTTTAAATGTTTTATTTATCAGTTTTTAATATAAAGGGTATTTAGGTAATTTCACACTCACTTAACACCAAAAACTAACTCCCATCCACGCCAGGGACTATCCGGGAACGAAAATTGAAAAGTTGGGGACTATAGAGGTAATTTTAGAAAGTTAGGGACTAAAGGTGAAAAAAGGCCAAACCACAGGGACTATCCGGGCATTTAACTCTTCAAAATATCCATGACTTCTAAGTGTTTTCATGGTCATTCTAGAGTGCTCTTGGCTGATCTAGAGTCTTTCGATGGTGCCAAGATGTTCTAGCAACTTGTAGGCTGTTCCGGAAACTTCCGGGCAGCCCTAGACGCATCTTTAGTGTTCCGGAACCTTCCGGAACTCTTGAAAAAAGTTGTGTATTTAGGCGGATCGTGACATTCTCCCCCACCTAAATTCACGACGCCCTCGTCGTGGTACTTGGGTGACCGATGCTTTGTTCTCACGATCTGCATGGCGGATAAGGCTTTGCCCTGGTACTTTGTATCCATCTCCATGGGTGTCGTGTCAACTTCTTTGCCCTTTATGATGTACATGGTGTTGAGAAAAGGTGTTGGAATGGCGTTGGACCTCTGAAAGAAGGCCATCCCAAGCACGATCTTGTAGTCGTCCATGGGAATGACCGAGAAAGTGATATTGCCATTCCATGTCCCGGCCTTGGCTTTAGCATTATAGGTGACTCCTTCGATTGCTTCGGGGTCTCCGCCAACAACCTTCATCATCAGTCCCTCTTGTGTGCTGATCCGTAAACTAAGTCTTTTGGCCTCGTCCCTAGTGATGAAATTGTGACTGGCTCCGGTATCAATAAAGGCTTTTGCAAGTTGCCCATTAATCTCGAGTGTTATGAATCGAAAGCCTTTCGGTTCCTCATCTGCATAACTTTTCATGGTCTTACTCTGGAGAACCTGGGCTATTTTTAAGGGCTTTGTTTGTTGTGTCCTTAAAGCATTAAGGACTTGAAGCTGCATTGCTCCTAAACGAGCCTCCCCGATACCTTCGGCTTCATCATCCTCGGTCCTGCTAAGGGCCGTTAACTTAGACTTCTTTCGGCAATCACGTGCATCGTGTGGCCCCTGGAAAATGAAGCATTGATGTGTGTAAAATGCAACATATAAATTACATCAAATGAGGCATAAAACTAACCCTTTTTAAGTACTAATGTTGGAAAGAGTGTGCTTTTGTCTTCCTTTTGTATTTTCAGGGTTAAATGAGATTAAATGAACAAAGGAAGCAAACATGCAACCAAATCTAACAATAATACAAGAAAAGGAATAAACGTGGAATGCATGACTCCTCGACAGCATCTTCCCAATAAAAAACAAGACATCAGAAGGCTGAACACGCCCCGTGCTCAGCGAGCAAGGGGGCGTGCCCAAGTGTCTGTAGAAAAGACAAAGTTGTAGAAGCTTCTATTTCCCAACACAGGGGCGTGCCCAGCGGACACGGGGCCGTGGTCAACGCTAAGATTCGCAAAATCCAAGCAAATCTTGATAGTACAGATACGCTTCTCCACACGGGGTCGTGCACAGAGGACACGGGGGCGTGGTAAACTAATAAAGACAAACTGCATTTAATGAAGAAAGAGAAGATGGATGGACACGGGGCCGTGCCCAATGGACACGGGGCCGTGTCCGGGCTTCTGTGCAAGCTATAAATAGAGGTGCTTGGTTCACTTCAAAAGCATCCCTTGGCAAACCACCTCTCTCACACTTCACCCACACTCCATGTCACACCCCCAAAATCCACTCGCGGAGTATCACCGCTTGGAGGCGTGACATGACCAGGATCAAGCCACCAATCATATTGAATCTAACAAGTAATACGTAAAATTCAACCACACAATATGAAAGGTGTTTCAAACCAAAACGTAGTTAAGTGTTTAGCGGAAGCATAATTGTAAAACCCAAGGTAAGTATTAAGTATGAAATAAAGTAATGTTTATAGCATGGCACACACTGCCATGTCCCACAACGACTGCGCCTCCCTGTGCAAGCTCAATGAGTACCTAACGACCTGCAAGGCATGTAGCAACGAATCAACAACAAAGTTGAGCGAGTTCACAGTTGGTTGTTTAGTTATTGCGTTCGTTTCGGAAATCATACGTTCGTTTTGTAAACCCTGTATCATATTAATTCGTATCGCGGTCTCCCAGACATGTTTGCGAAGATTAGTGGGGGCTTCCCATGTGTTACTAGACCACGCGTATCGACTGCTACGAAAATGTAAGAGGTGCCCTAAGTCAATGTCTATCAACATTGACCCTTTGCCCATAGTCCATTAGTACACGCCCGTTCGGACGACACGGTGTGATGTTTGTTAAACCTAATAGCGCAATCTACTAATGACCCGCTCGCCATAGGCCTCGGCGATTAAGTCGATAAATGAGGGACTTAAAGTGATAGAGTGATGGTCTTATGGTCGTACCTATCCTGTTGTATGGGGAATACGCAAGTTTGTAGTTACCGTTCAGTTCTTTAACCCATTCCGAACCCTTGGGAATCCCATGCCTTGGATAGAGTGTGAACTCACCTTGGTTTGCTCGGTATGCTAAAGAAATATGTCACACCCCCAAAATCCACACGCGGAGTATCACCGCTTGGGAGCGTGACTGACCAAGATCAAGCCACCAATCATATAGAACAATGTAATAGTATCAGTAAATGTAACCAAACCAATCCATATGAAAGGTGTTCAAAACATAAGTATAAATTCAACGTTTAGCGGAAGCATATGAGTAAAAGCCCAACATAAATAAAGTGTGTAATGCAAGGTTGTAGAACTCGCTAGTCGCTAGTCAGCCGGTGAGGTGGGGACTAGCGACTACTCGGGATTACTCGGGATTAATCGGATCGGGAATTTTATATGTATATTTTTTTATTTTTATAAATATGTATATATATACTCACACATCCATATCAATATAATACTTAAAAAGATAAAAGTAGTTCAAAATTCAAACTAAACTTACATATAAGTCATAATATAACAAGTCTACACCAAAAAAATCATCAATTCAGTACAGCTTTCACAAGATATTCACTAATGTAACTATTTGTAATTCAATAATAAATTAATAATGCACCTAAAATAATATATTCGGACAAATTCAAGTTGACTACTTGCGTGTTTGAGTGTTCGTCTTTTAAATCCAATAAATAAATATCCTAAGTGGGTCTTAAAAGGGATCCATGGATTTTGACTTTAGTATCCATTAACTGTAAGAATAATAGAATATCCATTAAACTATAACAATCTATTGGCCAATAACAATCTACTGGCCAACTGTATATGTAACAATCAATCGGAGATTAAGTAAGTCTGAAACTTAGTTATCCATTAAACTATTACGGTATTACCTGTTGGATTGGAGTATGGAAGAACCGAAGGAAGCAAGGCCACCAGAGAAGGAAGCAGGTCCGCCGGAGAAGGAAGTAAGGCCGCCGGAGAAGGAGTCGCCGCTGTCGCTGATGTGTCTGATGTCGCCGGTCACTTTTGTAGAGATTTTAGGACAAGATTCTTTTATTTATGTTGCTGTCGCTGATAATAAAGGAATAAACAGATTTTAGGTTATAAGAAAATGGGCTAACTTTTCATTTTGGGCCACTTTTGAAATCAATTTACATGGGCCGACTTGGGCCGACTAGCCCGACTTGGGCCGACTAGGAGCGATTATCACCGGCTTTGACCGGCTTTGACCGACTAGCGATTTTTTCACTGATTAGTGAAAAATTACTCAGTAAAGGTCCGACTAGCGACTAGTCACCGATTAATCGCCGACTAGTCGCGATTTTTGCAACACTGGTGTAATGACATAATGTCTAATCAAGCATTCACGACCCTTGTCCACAACGAACGCGCCTCCCAGTGCAAGCTCCATGTATACCTAACGACCTGCAAGGCATGTAACAGAGAGTCAACAACTAGTTGAGCGAGTTCACAGTAAGTAAGTTCGTAATAGTAAGTTTGTTTCGTAACATGTGGCGCTACTAGGCCGATAGTATGTTCTATTAGTGGGGGCTTCCCATGTTTGCATTTACACTAGACTATTTGTAACCATAAGTGTTCTTCTTACCGAGAACAGTAGTACGTACAAAGTTTACATAGGTTTTACGTAAGTGTCCTTCACAACCGAGGACAGGGGTACGCGGGGGTTTACGTAGGTTTTACGTAAGTGCCTGACACAACCGAGGCAGTCGTGAGTATAAGTTCACGTAGGTTTTACGTGAGTGTCCTTCGCAACCTGAGGACAGTGATGAGTACAAGTATACGTAGGTTTTACGTATGTATCCTGCGCATCCGAGGACGATGGTAGATAGTCTAGTAACAGTGTAAGTACGAGTATCTATTCAAATCTCATTCCTTCAATCCCCATTCCCACACCCTAAGAATCCCATGCCTTAGTAAAAGTGTGAACTCACCTTGGTTTGCTCGGTATGCTAAAGTATGTGCTTGCAATTAATCAATCACGTCCTAAGGTACGCATGTGTACAGAATCAGTTTGTATTCACAAAGTTCACGTATAAGCACATTCATAGTGGATACTGAATCAATGTTCATCACATAGTACAAAGCACGTATACAAACTTGTACAAGTCATGTTTAACCTTTAACGGCAGTTAGTTAGTTCAGTTAACACTTAACAGAAAATAAATAAGTTACTGTGCCGATTACCCATTTGGCGAAACACCCCTGTTTCGCCATATACCCCTTCGACGAATCACCTTGGTTTCATCGTGACTGTTTCGTCGTCAACGATCTCGGCGAAACACTTGCGTTTCGTCATAATTGCGTTTCGTGAGAGTATCATTTACGATTTTCAGAAACCCTAATCATGCTAGCAGCCGTCATCAATCATGCAATCATCATACAGCAAACATGCCACACAGTAATCATACAAAGATCATTCATAATCATTCATCAGGGCACACCACATCTAGCATAAACCCTAATCATCCTTCCATTATTGTCGGCTATTACATCAAAGTTTATTAACATTAAAAACTGTGTTTTGAAACAGGTTATCACATGACCCATTATAGATCACTCTACATTTAATGTTTGCATGTGAGCATGTGATTCTCGATCAAATGGAAGCAACAGTTGTGTGGTCATTAGCTTTTGGATTGAGGTCCAATAGAAATTTAATCTACTAAATTGATATCAGCCATTTAATAAATTGATTTGATCAAACAAGTTAGATTACCAGCATCACGTGAAATAGCAATGAATCATGTGATCAGCCTATATAATTACAAAAGGGATTCGGTCCACTCACAATTGAAGGAATCGTTATATGTATATCATAATCACATATTCAAGAGATCACATATTAAATACTAACATACATCAAACAAATCATGCAAGGGGTTAAACACTAACCACGAAGAACAGATTAATAACTTGATCGAATCGAGAGCTTCGGGGACACAAGATCGCCGTTCACAGAGGAGAGGAGCTTTAGGGTTTTGATTTGGTCAATTGTTTCCCGAATGTAACAGTTTGCGTAAAAATTATAACACGTAAATGAACTGGGCCCTTAGTGGGCTTTGGCAAAACAACGGGCCGGTGAAACACGTTTGTTTCGTCAAGATAGGTATGACGAAATGGATTCCTGTTTCGTCGGTTTGGTCATGGCGAAACACACTCTGTTTCGTCGGGTCGTTCAACAGTTTACGTTTTCTGCTAAGTTAAATCTTTCTGATAAGTTTCTTGTTATAATCTAAATCACATAAACATGTAACAATCATAGTGCCTTTCATTATAACATAACGTGTATAGTTACAAGTCAAACAACTCAGACAACTAAACAGTCAAAGTCAACGCGCAATAAATACGAAAGTGAAAGTCGGAAACTCGAGTTGTCACATTATCCCCAACTTGAAAGAAATTTCGTCCCGAAATTTAGTATGTGGTTACTGAGGGAGCTAATTGTGTAACGTTGTTTACCTGTTTCGTATCGCGGCTCCCCGAGCAGGTTTGCGAAGATTACTGGTTTTCCTGGGGTGTCACATCATCCCCCCGTTGATTTGGAATTTCGTCCCGAAATTCTGTAGTAGCTTCAGCCTCAGTAGTGGTTGCACTGTTTTCGAATAACTGGGGATATTTGAGTTTCATCTGATCTTCTCGCTCCCAGGTGAACTCTGGGCCGCGACGGGAGTTCCAACGAACTCGAACGAGAGGTATTCTGATGGTCTTGAGGACCTTAACATCCCAGTCCGTGATTTCAACTGGTTCCTCGATGAATCGCAACTGTTCGTCGATAGTGAGTTCCTTCAAAGGAACCATGTGGGTCTCATCTGACAGACACTTCTTCAGATTCGACACGTGAAAGACGTTGTGAACTGCACTGAGTTCAGCTGGTAAGTTCAATCTATAGGCCACCCTGCCTATCTTCTCAATGATTTCGAATGGTCCGACATATCGCGGATTTAGCTTGCCTCGTTTGCCAAAACGAACCACACCCTTCCAGGGTGAAACTTTGAGTAGCGCTCGATCCCCAACCTGAAATTCAAGTAGTTTCCTGTCTTTATCGGCATATGCTTTCTGACGGTCACGAGCTGCCGCCATGCGTTGTCGTATTTGAGCAATCTTTTCAGTAGTATCAACTACCATTTCTGGACCTGTGATTTGACTATCACCGACCTCTGCCCAACAAAGAGGCGACCGGCATTTACGTCCGTACAATGCCTCGAATGGAGTAGCTTTAATGCTTGTGTGGTAGCTGTTGTTATACGAGAACTCCACTAACGGGAGATGTTTTTCCCAGCCGTTGCCGAAATCGATTACACACGCACGAAGCATGTCTTCTAGAGTTTGAATAGTGCACTCAGACTGCCCATCCGTCTGAGGGTGATAAGCTGTGCTTATGTCTAAACGAGAACCAAAAGATTTGTGCATTGCTTGCCACAGTTCTGAAGTAAAACGTGCGTCACGATCAGAGATAATAGAGGTTGGCACCCCGTGCCTTGAAACCACTTCTTTTAAGTAGATGTCTGCTAAGGTAGAGAACTTGACTGTTTCCTTAATAGCCAGGAAGTGTGCAGACTTTGTGAGTCGATCCACGATCACCCAAATAGTATCATTCCCACGCTGAGATCTAGGTAGGCCAGTAACAAAATCCATGGAAATTTGTTCCCATTTCCATTGTGGTATCTCAGGTTGTTGGAGTGGGCCTGAAGGTTTCTGATATTCCGCTTTGACTCTCGCACAAGTCAAACACTTGCTAATGTAAGTTGCTATGTGAGCTTTCATGCTAGGCCACCAATATGTAGTTTTGATATCGTGGTACATTTTATCCGAACCAGGATGTACCGAGTAACGAGACTAGTGTGCCTCATCCATCACAAGCTCTCGTAGGCTGCCATAAAGTGGGACCCAAATGCGTCCTGTTACATAGTAGGCGCCGTCTGCCTTTTGTTCTAACCATGAGCCGCGTAGGGCTTCAGCCCTGACGTTTTCTGGTTTCAATGCTTCTACCTGAGCATCTCGTATCTGTGAAGGAAGACTAGACTGAATAGTGAGTTGTAGTGCTCGCACACGCCTAGGTGTAGTATCCTTTCGACTGAGGGCGTCGGCCACTACATTAGCTTTGCCCGGATGGAACTTTATAGCACATTCGTAATCGTTCAACAGTTCGACCCACCTACGTTGTCGCATGTTCAACTCTTTCTGCTTGAATATATGCTCGAGACTCCTGTGATCGGTGTAGATGGTGCACTTAGTGCCATATAGGTAGTGTCACCATATCTTGAGCGCAAAGACAACAACTCCCAGCTCTAAATCATGTGTAGTGTAATTCCGTTCGTGAATCTTAAGTTGGCGCGAAGCATAAGCAATGACTTTATCCCGTTGCATCAACACACATCCAAGACCTTGGATGGATGCGTCGCAGTAGACTACAAAATCGTCCGTGCCTTCAGGCAATGAGAGGATAGGTGCGCTACAAAGTCTATCCTTTAAGTGCTGAAATGTTGTTTCCTGTGTATTACCCCAACGATAAACAACACCTTTCTGTGTCAGTAGTGTAAGCGGCTGTGCAATCTTTGAAAAGTCTTTGATGAACCGTCTGTAATAACCGGCCAAACCCAAGAATTGGCGTATTTCTGTTGGTGTGCGAGGTGCAGGCCAGTTCTTGATCGAATCTACCTTAGATGGATCAACATGAACCCCATCCTTGTTTACCACGTGGCCTAAGAAGTCGACTTCACGAAGCCAGAAGTCACATTTTGAAAACTTAGCGTACAGCTGTTCCGTTCGAAGGAGTTCCAAGATAAGTCGTAAATGTTGTTCGTGTTCCTCCTGACTCTTCGAATAGATCAGGATGTCATCGATGAAAACAATAACAAACTTGTCAAGATAAGGTTTGCACACCCTGTTCATAAGATCCATAAAAACCACAGGCGCGTTCGTTAGCCCAAATGGCATGACCAGAAACTCGTAGTGGCCGTAGCGTGTTCTGAATGCTGTTTTGGAGACGTCCTCATCCCGAACTCTCAGTTGATGGTAACCTGACCTCAGATCAATCTTCGAGAAATAGCTCGATCCTTGCAACTGGTCGAATAAGTCGTCGATGCGTGGAAGAGGATAGCGATTCTTCACGGTGACCTTGTTCAGTTCGCGGTAATCAATACACATGTGGAAGGTACCGTCTTTCTTCTTCACAAATAATACTAGAGCTCCCCAGGGCGAAGAGCTAGGACGTATGAAACCCTTTTCCAAGAGTTCTTGCAATTGCTTAGACAATTCTTCCAGTTCAGTTGGAGCTAAGCGATAAGGTGCTCGAGCTATGGGTGCTGCTCCTGGAGCTAGCTCGATCTGAAATTCAACCTGGCGATGAGGCGGTAACCCAGGTAACTCTTCAGGAAACACTTGAGGAAAGTCGCGTACCACAGGAATATCCTCAATCTTTTTCTCTTTCTTCGATGTATTAGTAACGAGTGCTAATATAGCTGTGTGGCCCTTTCGCAAACACTTATGTGCCTTCAAGAAGGATATGATGCCACTCACGACACAACTCTTGTCGCCTTGAACTTCAAGAGGTTCTTTGCCAGAACGAGGAATACGAATGATCTTCTCCTTGCGTAAGATCTCTGCTTGCTGTTGGGATAACCAATCCATACCAATGACGATGTCGAAACTACCCAGCATTATAGGAATGAGATCGATAGAGAAAGTCTGACCAGCGAGGATAAGATTACAACCCTGAACTATGTGTGTGGCCTCTAAACTTTTACCGTTAGCTAACTCTACGACATGCTTGGTGTTCAAAAGTGTTGGCACGCGTTTAAGCATTTGACTAACTTTTAGAGACATATAACTTGTATCCGCACCCGAATCAAACAATACAGTAACATAAAAGTTGTCGAGGAGAAACTTACCCATAACTACATTGGGATCATTCCTCGCGTCACCCTGACCAATCACAAAAGCACGACCCCTAGCACCATTGTTGTTGTTGTTTCCCCCATTGTTGTTTCCGTTGCCTTGGTTATTGTTGTTGTTGTTATTGTTCTGGTTTCGGTTTAACTGAGGGCAGTGTCTTTTGAAGTGACCTTCAGCGCCACAATGAAAACATCCTTTGTTGTCCTGTTGCTGATTCTGCGGTGTTTGTTGTTGCTGCTGATTCTGATTAGCAGGCCGCGGGCTCCTACAATCCTTGGCCTCATGACCCATCTTGAGGCACCTCTGACAGCGACCCTTGTTGCACTGGCCACTGTGGTGTCTGTTACAGTTGTTGCACCTTGGGAGGTTCCCTCGATAACCACCCTGCCTGTGATTGCCCGAAGATTGCTGACTAGGGCTCTGATAGTTGTCAGTCTTTCGCTGCTGAACTTGGTGAGCCGCCGCCTGATCAGTGAGACGGTGAGCCAACTGAACAACCTGCTGGTAGGTGGCAAGGTTTGCTGAAGTTACATGACTTTGGATCTCTGGCACTAGACCCTTAAGATAAAGTTCGATACGCTTAATTGGAGGGTCCACCATAGTAGGACACAGTAATGCAAGCTCATTTGATCTCTTTATAAACGCCTCAATTTCTGACCCCGTCATCTTGAGGTTGAAGAACTCGACTTCCAGCTTATGAATGTCGTCACGACTGCAGTATTCCTCCTTGATCATCTCTTTGAAGTTGTTCCATGGGGTGGCATTAGCAGCAACCAACCCCAGCATTTGGACCTGAGCTTTCCACCATGTGAGGGCTAAACCCTCGAGAGTACCTGTAGCATAATTTACCCTGCGTGCCTCAGGGCATTCACACATTTCGAACACAGATTCTAGTTTCTCAAACCAGTGGAGGAGACCTACGGCTCCTTCAGTGCCGCTGAAAGTAGTTGGACGACAGTCCATGAAAGTCTTGAAGGTGCAAACAGGTGGTTGACCTGTTGTGTATAAGAATCAGGACAAGGTTAAACACAAGAGTTGGTTTAGGAATGTAGGATCTAATGATCCTAGTGTGAGTTACAACTGCAGGGTATACCTCCTGCTTGTGCGGCTGCAACCGCCGCAGCAACTTGTTCGTTAGTGAGAGCCGTCAACTGGGCTTGTGTCATGTTAATACGTCCAGCCATGATCTTCATAGCAAAGATAACATAAGTAAGAGAGATTCACGAATAGTGCGATAACAGAAGAGAGTGAGCACACAAGTATTCTCAAGCAATAAGGGTTATGTATATCTAAGCATACCATGAGCAAAGTCCTATGTAATTCTAGCAAGTAGGCATTAAAACATGTACCATATTACCTAGGATGTTGAGTCTTGCACGTGGAGCGAGGCGTCGTTGTGGATCGTTGAGCACTGTACTGGTTATAGTCTGGTTTTAATTAAAACGTTTTCCCCATATTAAAACCAAGTTCTCTATAACCAATGGCTCTGATACCAATCTGTCACACCCCCAAAATCCACACGCGGAGTATCACCGCTTGGGAGCCTGACTGACCAAGATCAAGCCACCAATCATATAGAACAATGTAATAGTAACAGTAAATGTAACCAAACCAATCCATATGAAAGGTGTTCAAAACATAAGTATAAATTCAACGTTTAGCGGAAGCATATGAGTAAAAGCCCAACATAAATAAAGTGTGTAATGACATAATGTCTAATCAAGCATTCACGATCCTTGTCCACAACGAACGCGCCTCCCAGTGCAAGCTCCATGTATACCTAACGACCTGCAAGGCATGTAACAGAGAGTCAACAACTAGTTGAGCGAGTTCACAGTAAGTAAGTTCGTTATAGTAAGTTTGTTTCGTAACATGTGGCGCTACTAGGCCGATAGTATGTTCTATTAGTGGGGGCTTCCCATGTTTGCATTTACACTAGACTATTTGTAACCATAAGTGTTCTTCTTACCGAGAACAGTAGTACGTACAAAGTTTACGTAGGTTTTACGTAAGTGTCCTTCACAACCGAGGACAGGGGTACGCGGGGGTTTACGTAGGTTTTACGTAAGTGCCTGACACAACCGAGGCAGTCGTGAGTATAAGTTCACGTAGGTTTTACGTGAGTGTCCTTCGCAACCTGAGGACAGTGATGAGTACAAGTATACGTAGGTTTTACGTATGTATCCTGCGCATCCGAGGACGATGGTAGATAGTCTAGTAACAGTGTAAGTACGAGTATCTATTCAAATCTCATTCCTTTAATCCCCATTCCCACACCCTGGGAATCCCATGCCTTAGTAAAAGTGTGAACTCACCTTGGTTTGCTCGGTATGCTAAAGTATGTGCTTGCAATTAATCAATCACGTCCTAAGGTACGCATATGTAGAGAATCAGTTTGTATTCACAAAGTTCACGTACAAGCACATTCATAGTGGATACTGAATCAATGTTCATCACATAGTACAAAGCACGTATACAAACTTGTACAAGTCATGTTTAACCTTTAACGGCAGTTAGTTAGTTCAGTTAACACTTAACAGAAAATAAATAAGTTACTATGCCGATTACCCATTTGGCGAAACACCCCTGTTTCGCCATATACCCCTTCGACGAATCACCTTGGTTTCATCGTGACTGTTTCGTCGTCAACGATCTTGGCGAAACACTTGCGTTTCATCATAATTGCGTTTCGTGAGAGTATCATTTACGATTTTCAGAAACCCTAATCATGCTAGCAGCCGTCATCAATCATGCAATCATCATACAGCAAACATGCCACACAGTAATCATACAAAGATCGTTCATAATCATTCATCAGGGCACACCACATCTAGCATAAACCCTAATCATCCTTCCATTATTGTCGGCTATTACATCAAAGTTTATTAATATTAAAAACTGTGTTTTGAAACAGGTTATCACATGACCCATTATAGATCACTCTACATTTAATGTTTGCATGTGAGCATGTGATTCTCGATCAAATGGAAGCAACAGTTGTGTGGTCATTAGCTTTTGGATTGAGGTCCAATAGAAATTTAATCTACTAAATTGATATCAGCCATTTAATAAATTGATTTGATCAAACAAGTTAGATTACCAGCATCACGTGAAATAGCAATGAATCATGTGATCAGCCTATATAATTACAAAAGGGATTCGGTCCACTCACAATTGAAGGAATCGTTATATGTATATCATAATCACATATTCAAGAGATCACATATTAAATACTAACATACATCAAACAAATCATGCAAGGGGTTAAACACTAACCATGAAGAACAGATTAATAACTTGATCGAATCGAGAGCTTCGGGGACACAAGATCGCCGTTCACAGAGGAGAGGAGCTTTAGGGTTTTGATTTGGTCAGTTGTTTCCCGAATGTAACAGTTTGCGTAAAAATTATAACACGTAAATGAACTGGGCCCTTAGTGGGCTTTGGCGAAACAACGGGCCGGTGAAACACGTTTGTTTCGTCAAGATAGGTATGACGAAACGGATTCCTGTTTCGTCGGTCTGGTCATGGCGAAACACACTCTGTTTCGTTGGGTCGTTCAACAGTTTACGTTTTCTGCTAAGTTAAATCTTTCTGATAAGTTTCATGTTATAATCTAAATCACATAAACATGTAACAATCATAGTGCCTTTCATTATAACATAACGTGTATAGTTACAAGTCAAACAAGTCAGACAACTAAACAGTCAAAGTCAACGCGCAATAAATACGAAAGTGAAAGTCGGAAACTCGAGTTGTCACAAAATACACGCTCACAAATAATCAATCACGACCTATAGCACGCACGTATATACAATCAGTTTCGTGTTGGTAAAGTCTCACATGCAAATCGAAGTCACTAAGTGTACTGGATTGTTAACGTCAAATAACACGTAAACAGTTATTCAATTTCACACAACTCATGTTTCACGTAGTTGGGTTTTCAGTCTAATCTAACATGAATATTCATTAATAGTGCGGGCAAGCTTAACAGTGCTAACAGCATTAATCAGGATTAACAGAGTTAACATACGTAGCAAGGTTAACATACTTAACGTGGTTAACATAACTCAGTGAACATACTTTACATATTTGACATGTTTAACATAGTTAATAAGGTTAACATAGTTAATAAACTTAACTCGGTTAATAAATTAAACAAGGTTAACAAGCTAACAGAGTAGATGACCAGATCACTCAACGAAAACCACTTCAGGCGAAATCCCCCTTTTGGCGAAAACCCTTTTGGGTTTTCGTCGTGTTAGTGTTTTCGTCGGCTATGGTATGACGAAATCACTTATGATTTTCGTGGCATGTTCATCCTCAACAGTTATACACCCAGAACCCTAATGATTGTCTAATTGATACATCGACTATAACAACTTTTGCTTCAACAGATCTATTCATGAAACCATGTAAATTACTTAACCACTATACAATCAGATTATCATTCAATCATCATACCAAAGCATCACAGTATTCAACATCTAACATGAACCCTATTTTGCGTATTCATCAAATCGATTCACATAACATAACACATATTCAAACACTATTAATATGGTTATCATAAATTAAATTAAACATGAACTGAGAACTATCCAAATATTATCACAATATCATATAATATAGTATCCCATGTTACTTCAAATTATATTTCTGTTTGTGTGGAATCTCTAGTCATTGACTAATGATAGTACCTAGCATATTAAATCTAATTTAAAAACACATATAACATATGACTACTGACAATCACATGCAATTATGAGAACAATAGCCGACAAACATGAAGGATCCTTATCCGATTGATTGCATTTTCGAGACATCACACATGCATAGCTATAGGTTATATATCAACAGGAATGAAATAAGCAATGATGTTACTGACCGAGGTGTATTGTGACCGGAAAAAGGAATTGGGATGACTCCAAAATAGTGATGATTGCCGTCGCCCACTTAGAGAGGATTTAGGGTTTGGTAACTAATCATGTACACAACCTATTACGGTAAAATAGGTAACTGATATGAGGTTGGGCCCTAACTGGGCTTTGGCGAAGACTGGGTCGACGAAATCAGTTGATTTCGTCTAGAGAGTGGTGGCGAAAACCCTTGGTTTTCATGGGGAGGGGTTTTCGGCTAGGAGTGATTTCGAGTGGGGTGTTTTCGGCAAGAGCTTCATTTTAATAACAAGCATAAATCATATAACAACATATAAACATGTATCAACAAATACAATTATGTTTCACATCAAATATATATATAAACACGCTATGCAATATATACAAGGTTAAGTCAATTAGGGACCTTGAGAACTCGGGTTGTCACATTATCCCCAACTTGAAAGAAATTTCGTCCTGAAATTTAGCACGTGGTTACTGAGGAAGCTAGTTGTGTTGTGTTGTTTCCTGGTTTTCCTGGGGTGTCACATCATCCCCCCCGTTGATTTGGAATTTCGTCCCGAAATTCTGTAGTAGCTTCAGCCTCAGTAGTGGTTGCACTGTTTCCGAACAACTGGGGATATTTGAGTTTCATTTGATCTTCTCGTTCCCAGGTGAACTCTGGGCCATGACGGGAGTTCCAACGAACTCGAACAAGAGGTATTCTGGTGTGCTTGAGGACCTTAACATCCCGGTCCGTGATTTCAACTGGTTCCTCGACGAATCGCAACTGATCGTCGATAGTGAGCTCCTTCAAAGGAACTATGAGGGTCTCATCTGACAGACACTTCTTCAGATTTGACACGTGAAAAACGTTGTGAACTGCACTGAGTTCTGCGGGCAGATTTAGTTTGTAGGCCACCTTGCCTATTTTCTCAATGATTTCGAACGGTCCGACATATCGCGGATTGAGCTTGCCCCGTTTGCCAAAACGAACCACACCCATCCAGGGTGAAACTTTGAGTAGCACTCGATCCCCAACTTGGAACTCGAGTGGTTTCCGGCGCTTGTTTGCGTAGGCTTTCTGATGGTCGCGAGCTGCCGCCATGCGTTGTCGTATCTGTGCAATTCTTTCCGTTGCGTCTACCACCAGTTCTGGACCCGTGATCTGACTGTCACCCACCTCTGCCCAACAAAGAGGTGATCGGCATTTACGCCCGTACAATGCCTCGAATGGAGCGGCTTGAATGCTGGTGTGGTAACTGTTGTTATACGAAAACTCCACTAACGGGAGGTGTTTTTCCCAGTCGTTGACGAAATCGATTATACATGCACGAAGCATGTCTTCTAGAGTTTGGATGGTGCGTTCAGACTGCCCATCTGTTTGCAGATGATAAGCTGTGCTCATATCTAACCGAGAGCCAAAAGATTTGTGCATTGCTTGCCAAAGTTCTGAAGTGAAACGTGCATCACGATCTGAGATAATAGAGGTTGGCACCCCGTGCCTCGAAACTACTTCCTTAAGATAGATGTCTGCTAGAGTGGAGAACTTATTCGTTTCCTTAATAGCCAAAAAGTGTGCAGACTTTGTGAGTCGATCCACGATCACCCAAATAGTATCATTCCCACGTTGAGATCTAGGCAGACCAGTAACAAAATCCATGGAAATTTGCTCCCATTTCCATTGTGGAATCTCTGGTTGTTGGAGTAGGCCTGATGGTTTCTGGTATTCGGTTTTGACTCTCGCACAAGTTAAACATTTGCTAACGTAAGTTGCTATGTGAGCTTTCATGCTAGGCCACCAATACGTAGTTCTGAGATCGTGGTACATCTTATCCGAACCAGGGTGTACCGAGTAACGAGACTTATGCGCTTCATCCATCACATGCTCGCGTAAGTTTCCATAGTGTGGGACCCAAATGCGCCCTGTAACGTAGTAGGCGCCGTCTTCCTTTTGTTCTAACCGTTTCCTTGAGCCGCGTAGAGCTTCAGCCCTGACGTTTTCTGGTTTCAATGCTTCTACCTTAGCATCTCGTATCTGTGCAGGAAGACTAGACTGGATGGTGAGTTGTAGTGCTCGCACACGCCTAGGTGTGCTATCTTTTCGACTGAGGGTGTCAGCCACAACATTTGCCTTGCCCGGATGGTACTTGATGGCACATTCATAATCATTCAGTAGCTCGACCCATCGACGTTGTCGCATGTTCAACTCCTTTTGCTTGAAGATATGCTCGAGACTCCTGTGATCGGTGTAGATAGTGCACTTGGTACCGTACAGGTAATGTCTCCATATCTTAAGCGCGAAAACAACAGCTCCCAGCTCCAAATCGTGTGTAGTGTAATTCCTTTCGTGAATCTTAAGTTGGCGCGAGGCGTAAGCAATGACCTTATCCCGTTGCATCAATACACAACCAAGACCCTGAATGGATGCGTCGCAATAGACCACAAAATCGTCTGTGCCCTCTGGCAATGAAAGAATAGGTGCGCTACAAAGTCTATCCTTTAAGTGCTGAAATGCTATTTCCTGTGTATTACCCCAATGATAGATAACACCTTTCTGAGTTAGTGAGGTGAGGGGTAGCGCAATCTTGGAAAAATCTTTGATGAACCTTCTGTAGTAGCCTGCCAAACCCAAGAATTGGCGGATTTCTGTTGGTCTACGGGGTGCAGGCCAGTTCTTAATCGAGTCTACCTTAGATGGATCAACATGAATCCCATCCTTGTTTATCACGTGGCCTAGAAAGTGGACTTCACGAAGCCAGAAGTCACATTTCGAAAACTTGGCGTACAACTGTTCTTCTCGAAGGAGTTCCAAAATGAGTCGTAAATGCTGCTCATGTTCCTCCTGACTCTTGGAGTAGATCAAAATGTCGTCGATGAATACAATCACGAACTTATCCAA
Source organism: Helianthus tuberosus (assembly GCA_030545235.1). NCBI lineage: Eukaryota > Viridiplantae > Streptophyta > Magnoliopsida > Asterales > Asteraceae > Helianthus > Helianthus tuberosus. Next base: position 32,055,213 of record CM060435.1, read on the forward strand.
GTAAGGCTTGCACACTCTGTTCATAAGATCCATAAAGACTGCAGGCGCGTTTGTTAGCCCGAATGGCATAACCAGAAACTCATAATGGCTGTAGCGTGTTCTGAATGCTGTTTTGGAGACGTCCTTATCCCGGACTCTCAGTTGATGGTAGCCTGACCTCAGATCAATCTTTGAATAGTAGCTCGACCCTTGCAGCTGATCGAACAAGTCGTCGATGCGTGGGAGAGGATAGCGATTCTTCAAGGTCACCTTGTTCAGTTCGCGGTAATCTATGCACATGTGGAACGTACCGTCTTTCTTCTTCACAAATAATACTGGAGCTCCCCAGGGCGAAGAGCTAGGACGAATGAAACCCTTTTCCAAGAGTTCTTGCAATTGTTAAGACAGTTCTTCCAGTTCGGTTGGAGCTAAGCGATAATGTGCTCGAGCTATGGGTGCTGCTCCAGGAGCTAGCTCGATTTGGAATTCGACCTTGCGATGAGGCGGTAGCCCAGGTAAATCTTCAGGAAACACTTGAGGAAAGTCACGTACAATCGGAATATCCTCAATCTTCTTCTCTTTCGTTGATGCGTCAGTAACAAGTGCTAAGATAGCGGTGTGACCCTTTCGCAAACACTTCTGGGCCTTAAAGAAGGAGATGATGCCCACTACAGCACCACTCTTGTCGCCTTGAATTTCGAGAGGTTCTTTGCCAGAATGGGGAATACGAACAATCTTCTCTTTGCATAGGATCTCTGCATGCTGTTGGGATAACCAATCCATACCAATGACGATGTCGAAACTACCCAAAACTATAGGAATGAGATCGATAGAGAAAGTCTGACCAGCTAAGACGAGATTACAACCCTTAACTATGTGTGTGGCTTCTACACTCTTACCGTTTGCTAACTCTACGACATGCTTGGTGTTTAAGGGAGTTGGTGTGCGTTTTAACATTTGACTAACTTTTAGAGATACATAACTGGTATCGACACCCGAATCAAATAAAACAGTAACATAAAAGTCGTCGAGAAGGAACTTACCCATCACTTCGTTAGGATCATTCCTTGCGTCACCCTGACCAATCTCGAAAGCTCGACTCCTGGCACCGTTGTCACCATTGTTTCCCCCATTATTGCTTCCATTCCCTTGGTTGTTGTTCTGATCCCGGTTCAGCTGTGGACAGTGCCTCTTGTAATGATCTTCAGCACCGCACTGAAAACACCTTTTATTATCGTGTTGTTGCTGTCGCTGGTTCTGTGGGGCTTGTGGCTGCTGTTGTCGATTCTGGTTTGCAGGACATGAGCTCCTGCAATCTTTGGCTTTATGGCCAAGCTTACACTTCTGACAACGAACTTTGTTACACGGCCTGCTGTGGTGCAATTTACTTCGACTGTACTTAGGGTGGTTTCCCCGGTACCCACCCTGACTTCGATTACCAAAAGATTGCTGACTGGGACTCACGTACTCATCCGTCTTTCGCTGCTAGGATTGAGACTGAACCGAAGTGGGACCGTTGCCCAAATTTCCATCCCACTTACGTTTGTTGTCACTAGGAGTATCCGAAGTGGCCGTAGCAGCATTAACACGTTTTGGCAATTTGTTCTGCTCCACCGCATGATCAGTGAGACGGTGAGCAAGTCGAGTGACTTGCTGGATGGTGCCCAAATTAGCCGCAGTCACATGGCTCTGAATTTCTGGCACAAGACCCTTGAGATACAACTCGATTCGTTTGATGGGAGGGTCTACCATAGTGGGATACAATATTGCCAGCTCGTTTGATCTTTTCGTATATGCCTCGATTTCTGACCCCGTCATCTTTAAGTTGAAAAACTCCACCTCTAGCTTGTGGATGTCGTCGCGGCTACAAAACTCTTCCTTAATCAGTTCCTTGAAGTCGTTCCATGGGGTGGCATTAGCAGCTGCCAACCCTAGCATTTGAACTTGCGCCTTCCACCAAGTTAACGCAATGCTTTCGAGTGTTCCCGTAGCATACACCCTACGAGCCTCAGGGCATTCACACATCTCGAAGTCAGATTCGAGTTTCTCGAACCAGTGGAGGAGGCCTTCAGCTCCCCCAGTGCCGTTGAAAGTAGTAGGTCGGCCGTTCATAAAAGTTTTGAAAGCGCCCACAGGAGGTTGAACAGGTTGACCTCCTGCCTGAGTGGCTGCGAGTGCTGCAGTAACTTGTTCATTGATCAAAGCCGCCAACTGGGCTTGAGTTAGGTTAACGCGTCCACTCATGATCTTCATATCAAAGGAAACATGAGTGAGAGAGGTTCGCGAAAATGCGATGACAGAAGAGAGTAAGCACACATGTGTTTTCAATCAATAGTTGTTACGTTTATCTAAGCATACCATGAGCAAAGTTCTATCTAATCTAACAAGTAGGCAATGTAAACATAAATCATATCACCTAAAATGTCGAGTCTTGCACGTGGAGCGAAGCGTCGTTGTGCATCGTTAAGCACTGTTCAGGTTATAGTCTGGTTTTAACAAAAACTTTTCCCCTTATTAAAACCAAGTTCACTATAACCAATGGCTCTGATACCAATCTGTCACACCCCCAAAATCCACTCGCGGAGTATCACCGCTTGGAGGCGTGACATGACTAGGATCAAGCCACCAATCATATTGAACCTAACAAGTAATACGTAAAATTCAACCACACGATATGAAAGGTGTTTCAAACCAAAACGTAGTTAAGTGTTTAGCGGAAGCATAATTGTAAAACCCAAGGTAAGTATTAAGTATGAAATAAAGTAATGTTTATAGCATGGCACACACTGCCATGTCCCACAACGACTGCGCCTCCCTGTGCAAGCTCCATGAGTACCTAACGACCTGCAAGGCATGTAGCAATGAATCAAAAAAAAAGTTGAGCGAGTTCACAGTTGGTTGTTTAGTTATTGCGTTCGTTTCGGAAATCATACGTTCGTTTTGTAAACCCTGTATCGTATTAATTCGTATCGCGGTCTCCCAGACATGTTTGCGAAGATTAGTGGGGGCTTCCCATGTGTTACTAGACCACGCGTATCGACTGCTACGAAAATGTAAGAGGTGCCCTAAGTCAATGTCTATCAACATTGACCCTTTGCCCATAGTCCATTAGTACACGCCCGTTCGGACGACACGGTGTGAGGTTTGTTAAACCTAATAGCGCTATCTACTAATGACCCGCTCGCCATAGGCCTCGGCGATTAAGTCGACAAATGAGGGACTTAAAGTGATAGAGTGATGGTCTTATGGTCGTACGTATCCTGTTGTATGGGGAATACACAAGTTTGTAGTTACCGTTCAGTTCTTTAACCCATTCCCAACCCTTGGGAATCCCATGCCTTGGATAGAGTATGAACTCACCTTGGTTTGCTCGGTATGCTAAAGAAATACACGCTCACAAATAATCAATCACGACCTATAGCACGCACGTATATACAATCAGTTTCGTGTTGGTAAAGTCTCACATGCAAATCGAAGTCACTAAGTGTACTGTATTGTTAACGTCAAATAACACGTAAACAGTTATTCAATTTCACACAACTCATGCTTCACGTAGTTGGGTTTTCAGTCTAATCTAACATGAATATTCATTAACAGTCCGGGTAAGCTTAACAGTGCTAACAGCGTTAATCAGGATTAACAGAGTTAACATACGTAGCAAGGTTAACATACTTAATGTGGTTAACATAACTCAGTTAACGTACTTTACATATTTGACATGTTTAACATAGTTAATAAGGTTAACATAGTTAATAAACTTAACTCGGTTAATAAATTAAACAAGGTTAACAAGCTAACAGAGTAGATGACCAGATCACTCGATGAAAACCACTTCAGGCGAAATCCCCCTTTTGGCGAAAACCCTTTTGGGTTTTCGTCGTGTTAGTGTTTTCCTCGGCTATGGGGTTTTCGTCGGCTATGGTATGACGAAATCACTTATGATTTTTGTGGCATGTTCATCCTCAACAGTTATACACCCAGAACCCTAATGATTGTCTAATTGATACATCGATTGTAACAACTTTTGCTTCAACAGATCTATTCATGAAACCATGTAAATTACTTAACCACTATACAATCAGATTATCATTCAATCATCATACCAAAGCATCACAGTATTCAACATCTAACATGAACCCTATTTTACGTATTCATCAAATCGATTCACATAACATAACACATATTCAAACACTATTAATACGGTTATCATAAATTAAATTAAACATGAACTGAGAACTATCCAAATATTATCACAATATCATATAATATAGTATCCCATGTTACTTCAAATTATATTTCTGTTTGTGTGGAATCTCTAGTCATTGACTAATGATAGTACCTAGCATATTAAATCTAATTTAAAAATACATATAGCAAACATATGACTACTGACAATCACATGCAATTATGGGAACAATAGCCGACAAACATGAAGGATCCTTATCCGATTGATTGCATTTTCGAGACATCACACATGCATAGCTATAGGTTATATATCAACAGGAATGAAATAAGCAATGATGTTACTGACCGAGGTGTATTGTGACCGGAAAAAGGAATTGGGATGACTCCAAAATAGTGATGATTGCCGTCGCCCACTTAGAGAGGATTTAGGGTTTGGTAACTAATCATGTACACAACCTATTACGGTAAAATAGGTAACTGATATGAGGTTGGGCCCTAACTGGGCTTTGGCGAAGACTGGGTCGACGAAATCAGTTGATTTCGTCTAGAGAGTGGTGGCGAAAACCCTTGGTTTTCATGGGGAGGGGTTTTTGGCTAGGAGTGATTTCGAGTGGGGTGTTTTCGGCAAGAGCTTCATTTTAATAACAAGCATAAATCATATAACAACATATAAACATGTATCAACAAATACAATTATGTTTCACATCAAATATATATATAAACACGCTATGCAATATATACAAGGTTAAGTCAATTAGGGACCTTGAGAACTCGGGTTGTCACATTATCCCCAACTTGAAAGAAATTTCGTCCCGAAATTTAGCAGGTGGTTACTGAGGAAGCTAGTTGTGTTGTGTTATTTCCTGGTTTTCCTAGGGTGTCACACTCCACCACCATCACAACCCACATCCACCACCATCATCCATCATCCATCATAGAGTGTGTGTAGTAGTCTCGGGATCCAAGATTTATAGTAAGAGTTCTTGACAATCGAAGGCCATGTTTGCCTAAGTCTCTTACATCACTTGGTGAAGACACGCATTTAGTGTAATACTTTTGTTTTTTAATCTTTTCGCACTTTTTATTTGGTTTTGTATTAATGACATTAATAACTAGTTTCTTATGTTGAAGGTGAAACTTCCTTATCATTTGTCTGTGGTGTCTTGGCGTTATTTTACTGTCTATATAAAATAAAAGATTTACACCATTCATATCTCTACGTTCTATATAGAGATATGTTGGCTACCTGGTCGGGGGTTAAGGGAATGGTTTGGTAAGGTTCTTGCCTTGTTCAGTGTATAGATCTTGCAAGGACCTGGGTCTAGCTTACTAGGACCTCCTTCAATACCCATTGGTATTGGATGGCGGGGGTGCGAATGGCTTGATCCCCTCATATGTAAACTACTATTAATACATTAACCCGGCTACTTGGGATTGTATCCCTGCTGACTCAAACCACTTAGCCGAGGGTAACGTCACCTTCAAAAGAGGGGCCTACCACATTACGCATTAAAAACTTAATTAATTATCTTTCAATAATCCAACCCTTTAGGAATGTATCCTTGTTGACTCAAACTACTGGGTTGAGGGTAACTTCACCTTCAAAAGAGCGGCCTATTACTATAACTAAGATAATCTCTTAAAAAGTGCAAAAGTGCGAAACTCATCAAAGGTTACACTAAAGGCGAGTCGGATCCAACTGATTCATCTTGTCTATCTGTTGTTTATCTTATTTTTATTTTCAGCATTTTTAGTTTTTATTTTCAAGTTTAAAACCTTTTTCTAAACTTTTGATTTGATTAGACGTTGAGGATAAACAGGTACTAAAAGCTCTTGTGTCCTTGGACGACCTCGGTATCTTACCAACGCTATACTACGCTCACGATGGGTGCACCTGCCCATATGTGTGTTTGGTGTTAGTAAAATATCGTGTTTTATAAATTTAAAACTTGACTAAAGTGTTAGAAAGGGCTAAAATATATATATATAAAAATATATCACACCGCACGCACATCAAGCATCCTCTCCTTGCGATTTGGTTATTTTTTGTGGGGGTCTTGGTCCTTCAATCCTCCGGGTGTAACTTGGTTTTGCTCCCCCCACCTATATTGTCATCAGGTTCTTTGACTACGGGTTTATTAGGGCGTTTTTATTTAAGATCGATCAAGCCTTCAGCTACGGCGATGGCAGCAGCTAAATCTTGAACGTTGAGACAGTCCATTTCTGTTCTAGCCCAATATTGTAACCTTTAGAGGAAGTAGAAAAGGGAATCCTTTTCCGACAGATCGGGGATTTCAAGGACAAGTGTTGTGAATTCTTTGACATAGTCCTTGAGGGTTCCTGTATGCTTAAGCTTTCTCAGTTTTCTCCTAGCTTCGTGCTCAGCATTGACCGGGTAAAATTGTTTCTTTAGTTCTTGGACAACTTCAGCCCAAGTGTTAATAGTGCACGTACCTTTGGTGATGTCTGTGTATCGACGTCTCCACCATAGTAATGCCGTGTCTTTTAGGTACATGTTGGCCATCTTGATTTTGGTGGCATCGTCCTTGATTTGCACTCCACCCAAGTATTGTTCCATCTCCCATACGAAGTCATCAATCGCTCGTGCTTCTCTTTTGCCAAGGAATGGAGATGGTTTTGGGATCTCGGCCCTAGGGATGAAGAGATCGGTTGTCACACCCCAACCAATGGCGGAAACATCGGGGCGCGGCACTAAGCGTTCAGATTGCTCAAAAGATTCCATAACACTATTTGTTTCAATATAGATTCATCAAAATTTCATAAATATGTCTAAAAACGTCAAACACGTTCCACAACCTACATAAAACATCAAAATAACATCATGATTCAAATATTGTTCAAAATTGTGTAATTATCTAAGATGAGTTTCTAAGCATCATCCTAGCTCGATTTCTTGGTTTCCAACGACTATCAACCTGCAACATGTATTAAAACAAAATCAACAAAAATGTTGGCGAGTATACAAGTTTGAGTACATAGCATAATAGTTTCAAGTTTAAAACTCATATCCGACATGATAAACATATAAATAGTTTCGGCCATGCTAGTTCACGCAGTCCAAGTGATAGCCCAAGTTTCCCAACGCGTTAACTTTGCCTGTCCCAGGAGTCTAGCGGGAGGTTAAATGTCTCATCCTAACAATACCCCTCGACTACAAATGGGGGAGGTGCGTTACCCCTATAGCGCTACTATTGTTAAGGCTGAACTACACACAGGGATTAAACGTTCACATAGCACAAAATAGTTTCAAGTATCAATAGTTTCAAGTTTCAATATTTTCAAGTTTCATGTTTCACACGGATAGAGTATGTTTCGAATAAGTTTCAAGTGTCAAGTGTCTTGATATAGAATACATGTTGCATCCCAAAAGTGTTTAAAGCAAAAAAGGGATCGAGTATACTCACAGTGGGTGCTTAGAACCAAATACTGTTAAATTGGATCGAAGGGAGCGCTGGATTAGCCTAAGTATAGTATGGTAGCGTCAGCGTTGAACAGTATGTTAAACAGAATGTCGAATGAGTCAAGTGTCGGATGGTGAATCGAGTGAATAGGAATAACCCGGATGGCCTTCCGGTCGGATGGCCATCCGGTCGGATGGTCATCCGATCAGATGTCCATTCGGACAGCCGGTACTTGTTTGCTAGTTTTCCACCTCTGGTTCGATTCGCGAGCGAGATTAAGCGTTGTGTTGCGTATTATTGTGATGATTCATTGTTTCATAGTATTCGAGCATAAGATTCGTATAATCAAGAGCAAACTCGTGTTTCGAATATAGTTTAAATAAGTTTCTCGTTCCATATAGTTTAAACATGTTTCTCATTCCATAGTATCAAGCATAATAAAGAGTCAAGCCTCATATAGTTCAAAGATTCTAGTTTCAAATCGTTCAATTGATTCAAGTTTCACATCGTTCAATAGATTCAAGTTTCACATCGTTCAATAGATTCAAGATTCATATCGTTCAATCCGTTCAAGATTCATATCGTTCCAAATGTTCAAAAGTGTCACATAGAATTAAGATTCACATCGTTCACGCATCCCATAGGTTCATAGTTTAATATAATCATGATTAAAATAGTCTCGTTGCTAAAATAGTATCAAAATAAAGTACCACGAGGGTAAAAGAGTCATTTGACATGAAGCACAACGAGACTTGCTATTTATATGTTAACATCAAAACGCAGGGCGTTACAGTCTCCCCTGCTTTAGGAGATTTCGTCCCCGAAATCTGAGAGGAAGACTGAGGGAATAGCTGTGGATACTTGGCCTTCATTTCACTCTCGAGTTCCCAGGTGAACTCGGCGCCACACTTTCCTTCCCATCGAACCTTGAGAATGGAAATTTTGCTGCGCCTTAGTCGCTTGACACCTCGGTCCATGATTTCGATCGGTTTCTCCACAAAATGAAGAGTTTCGTTTATCTGCAAGTCGTTGATGGGAACTTGAAGTTCCTCGTCTGCTAAGCACTTCCCTAGATTAGAAACATGGAACGTCGGATGTACATTGCTAAGTTCCTGAGGTAAATCGAGTCGGTAAGCCACCTTGCCAATCCTTTCGAGTATCTTGAAATGACCCACATAGCGAGGAGCAAGCTTTCCCTTTTTACCAAAGCATATTACTCCCTTCCAGGGAGATACCTTGAGTAGAACGAGGTCTCCAACATTGAATTCCAGAGGCTTACGCCTTTTGTAAGCATAGTTCTTTTTTCTGCTTCTAGCCTTGAGCAAGTTGTCACGGATTTGAAGAATCTTATCTGTTGTTTCTTGAATGATCTCAGGGCCAGTAAGTTGCTTGTCACCAATCTCATGCCAACTAAGGGGAGATCGACACTTGCGACCATACAAGGCTTTGAAAGGAGTCATCTGAATACTGGAATGATAGTTGTTGTTGTACGAGAACTCGATCAATGGTAAATGTACATCCCAGTTACCACCAAAGTCAATGACACAAGATCGGAGCATATCCTCCAGGGGGTTTGGATAGTACGCTCCGTCTGTCCATCCGTTTGAGGATGAAAGGCCGTACTAAGATTCAAGTATGAACCCATAGCGGATTGAAAAGTTTGCCAAAGATGTGAAGGGAATCGACCATCACGGTCAAAGATAATGTTAATGGCTATACCATGACGACATATGATTTCATCAGTATAAACTCGAGAAAGTTTCTCCACTTTGAAATCTTCACGAATAGGAAGAAAGTGGGCTGTTTTGGTCAAACGGTCAATGATTACCCATATGCTATCATGACCAGCGGGTGTACGAGGAAGTTTGGTTATGAAGTCCATAGCCTAGACAAATCAATAGGAAATGCTACAAGCCATTGTTGTTCTTTTGACGATGAACCACTCCGGTACAACAAGCTAAAGTGACCTCTACGCTTCACCCCCGGTGCGTAGGGCCGATCCCCGTGTGCTAGAGGGAGGACCAGAAAGTTTGTGTTAAGCATATAGTTGGTTCTTGTCTTGTTTAGGCATTTGGTGCCCTCTCTGCCGGCCTGCTTAGTGGCAGAGCCACCTTCTTTGGGGTCAGTGAGGAGGACAGGACAATCCCCCACTCCGGCGGTTTCTTTCTTTCTTTCCAACCGGATTCTACCCGGCCCGGTCCTATTTCAAACAAAAGAAGCAAAGAAGGGAAATCCTCGTAAAGGCAGCAAGGCGTGTCGCCTTCGAATTGAGTAGTGAGTCTTCTTTCTACTCTACTTTTGTAATAGAAAGTAGACTCAAGCCTCACCCCTTCATGTATGTGAATTTTCCGATCTAGTTATATGGACTGCAATGCTATCCCATTTCCAAACAGCAATCTCGGGTTTCTTGAGAAGGCCTGTAGGATGTTGATGCTCATCTTTGACCTTTGAGCAAGTAAGACATTTCGAAACGTAAGCAGCTATCTCCTTTTTCATACCAGGCCACCAATAGGACATACGCAAATCATGGTACATCTTATCGACACCAGGATGAATAGAGTATCGGGATTTGTGAGCCTCATTCATAATGAGCTCTCGAAGATTGTCGCAATCTGGCACCTAGATACGATCGAGATAGTATTGAACTCCATCAAACTTCGTCACCAAATGATCTATAGAAGCACCTCGTACTTCAACGATTAGGTTTCCTTCGTTTGCTGATGTGTATTGAGCATCGCGGATACAAGCATGGAGATCACTAGAGATGTGAAAACAGTGGCTGCTACTAACATGGGTCTTACAACTAAGAGCATCGGCCACAACATTCGCTTTGCCAGGATGGTAGCGAATTTCGCAGTCGTAGTCGTTAAGCAATTCTACCCATCGTCGCTGGCGCATGTTTAGTTCCTTTTGATTAAAGATGTGCTGCAGGCTCTTATGGTCAGTGAAAACCACACACTTAGTACCATATAGGTAGTGTCGCCAAATCTTTAATGCAAAAAAAACGGCGCCGAGCTCAAGGTCGTGGGTACTATAGTTTTTCTCATGTATTTTAAGCTGTCGGGAGGCATAAGCTATCACCTTGTCTCGTTGCATGAGCACACAGCCAAGGCCACGATTCGAGGCATCGCAATATACCACGAAATCATCATTCCCATCCGGGAGAGCAAGTACAGGAGCATTACAAAGCAGATCCTTAAGAGTTTGAAAAGATTCCTCTTGCTTAGGACCCCAAGCAAAAGGCTTCTCTTTCTGAGTCAATGAAGTTAGAGGTACATCGATCTTAGAAAAGTCTGAGATGAATCGACGGTAATAACCCGCCAATCCTAAGAAGGAACGAATTTCAAACGCAGATTTAGGTGTACTCCAATTCTTCACTGCTTCGATTTTGGAAGGATCGACATGGATTCCTTGTTTGCTAACAGCGTGCCCGAGATATTGTACTTCCTTGATCCAGAATTGGCACTTAGAAAATTTTGCATATAAACATTTACTACGTAAAAGTTCTAGTATCAAGCGTAAATGTCGTTCATGATCAACTTGAGTTTTAGAATATATAAGAATATCATCAATAAAGACTATCACAAAACGATCCAGATAAGGTTTACAAACACAATTCATTAGATCCATAAACACTGCGGGTGCGTTGGTCAAACCAAAAGGCATAACCACGAACTCGTAGTGTCCATAGCGAGTGCGAAATGCGGTTTTGGGAATATCTTCCTCGAGAACACGGAGTTGATGACAACCAGATCGAAGGTCGATTTTGGAGAAGCAACTTGCGCCTTGTAGTTGGTCGAATAAGTTGTCAATGCGAGGGAGAGGATAACGATTCTTGACGGTGAGTTTGTTAAGCTCGCGGTAGTCTATACACATGCGGGATGAACCATCTTTCTTCTTGACGAATAGTACAGGAGCACCCCAAGTTGAGGTACTTGGACGAATAAAGCCTTTGTCGAGTAGTTCTTGTAGCTGACTATATAGCTCTTGCATCTCAGAGGGTGCAAGTAGGTAGGGAGCCTTGGCAACAGGAGTTGAACCAGTTACGAGATCAATACGAAAATCGACAGGTCGAGGTGGGGGAAGACCAGGAAGATCTTTAGGAAAGACATCAGGGAAATCACACACTACTGGAACTTCACTTATGCTCTTTCCCTTGCCCTTCTTTTCTACAATGTGGGCTAAAAAGGCAAAGTACGGTTTACGTAAGTATCTGTTCGCTTGGGTGCATGACATCAACTTCAATACTCTAGAAGGTCGGTCTCCATAAATGTGCAAGGTATTACCAGACAAGAGAGGTAAACGAACGTACTTCTCACGATAAGCGATTTCGGCATGGTTCTTACGCAACCAGTCCATGCCTATGATGATATCGAAGCTACCCAATTTCATGGGTATGAGGTCAATAGTAAAAACGTGATCGTTAAGAGTCGGGGAACAATCACGGAGAATAGAATCGACTAAGATAAACTTACCATCGGCAATCTCAACCGAGAATGACTTAGGAAGTTCGGAGTGTGTACAGTTTAACGAAGACTCAAATTCTACGGACACAAAGCTTTTATCAGCACCAGTATCAGATAGGATCGAAGCGTATAGATTATTGACGAGAAACGTACCATTAACGACGTCATTGTCGTTCTGGGCTTGCCTGACAATGATGTTGAAAGTGCGTCCTCTTGGGGCTTGCTGCTGCGACTGCTCTTGATTTAACTGAGGGCATTGAGGATGGATATGATTGGGATCACCACACTTGTAGCAAGCACGAGCAGGTGGAGCTTGTTGAGCTGGCGGGGCTTGGTTGGTCTGACGGCAGTACGCGGTGTCATGCCCATGACGGTTACAGGTAGTGCAAAAGCGGCAAGCAGAGGTTGCTGGGTAATGATAGTGGCAGGTGTTGTACTTAAGATGAATCCCAGTGTATGCCTTCTTTGTGTTGTCAGGTGCAGCAGGGTTGGGATTCGCAGCAGGAGTTGGGGTTACAGCAGGCACAATGGCGTTGCAGCCAGAGTTCTGAGACTTTCGTTTCTTACCCCGGCCACTACTGGGCTGCTGAGTGATCTGATTAGCTGGTTTAGAGGGAGCAGAAGGCTTGTTGAACTGTTTATCACGAACTTGGTTGTTGTACAAACTTGCAACTAAGCGGTAAACTTCTTCGATGTTGTTTAGCTACGCTGCTTCAATGGAGTCACGCATAGCAGCAGGTAAACCATGAATGTACTTCATGATCATTCGTTTCAGAGTTGACACCAAATGAGGCACAATGATGCTGAGTTGCTTGAAACAAGTAGTATAAGCCAGATTGTCACCACCCACTTGTTTCAGATGCCAGAATTCGTCCTCGAGTTTCTGCTGCTCATGAGGAGGGCAGAATTCGAGCATCATCAGTTCTCTAACTTCAGCCCATGGTAAAGCATAGGCTTCCTCATTGGATCGAATATTCCTCTCATTCGTCCACCATTCTAGAGCTCTTCCTTGAAACACACCAGTAGCACTCCTAGTCTTTAGATGGTTAGGGCATTCGCTGTTGATGTCACGACCCCCGACCCACCCTGGACGGAATCGGGAATCGCGAACAGCCCAGTGGTACCGGTGATTATTTTGAAAACGTTGCAGCGGAAATTTTATCAGGACCGTGAGTTAGGAAAAATATCAGAGTTTTAGAAACACCGGGTTTTATTTATTAAATAGATGGAATAAATCCATTGTTTTACAAAGGTAGCTTTAATAAAGATAAATTTTATTACATAAAACAATATTTCTTAATTTGATTTAATTAATAACTAAGCCACTTCTTGATGCCTTTCAGTGCTGTATCCATCTCTTAATTCAATCTGCTGTAATTACCTGAAACGCGTTTTAAAAAGGTTTTGTCAGCGGGAAATACTGAGTGAATCATTCATTTTGCTAAAACGACTCGTTTGTTATAATTTACAGTATTAAGAGAGATTACAATGTTTCTGATATCAACCAACTACCCACGGTATTTGTCACTCGACCGGATCTGTGACTATGGTCATATCACCATTGGCTGCCCCAATGATGACGTTATATCACTATTGGGTCATGTCACCCAATAGTGACGTATATCACAAATTTTAGGCTCGCCCACCTAAAGTGATAATACAGCAGTAATGTGCACAATACCCCACATACCGGCTGTAATTTGGTGATTACATAAACTTAATCACTGTAATTATAACTTTGAAAATAAACATGCTTTTGTAAACAAATTTGATAAAAAGAGAATGACTCACATTATAAGCATGCAGATTCATACTGGTAGAATTTAATCTACAGATAAGCCTTGATAGATTGCAGATGTATACAGGCAGAGCTTAGCCTATTGATTAGCCTTGTAACCTAGTGCACACGAACTAGGTAAATAACTAATACAGCATTTACGATAACTCACGAGATTAAAACCCTCACAACGAATGACAAAGTGCAATCACTTAAGCATCCATCGGATTCACAACGAATGACAGAGTATTCCCCGAGTTCGGGTGGTACTCAAACATCCGGTCGGAATCACGACTAATGACAAAGGATAGCGCTTAAACATCCATCGGATAGTTTCCATCGATCGGACATTGAATCGTAGCAGCGATCGAGTTAATACCCTGTATCGTAGCAGCGTTTCGTGCTATGTGTGTGTTTGGTATTAATCAGGGAATATCTCGGAATGTATAACGAATTTTAACGTCGCTCAAGTGCCAGAAATCAAGTCCCAGGCCCCTCTATTTATACCCAATTTTGGAGCCTCCCGCGAGTAGCGGAAGAATCTCCGGCACTTGCCGCGTGTCGCGGGGCAAGTCCCCCTAGCCTAGAGTAGGCTTGTCACCTGGGTAGCCCTGCTGAGTCGACGTTCGAACGAATTTCAAGTTTGACAACGTATTTCGAAGATAATCGTTAAGTAGGGAATACCCCCTTTGAGTTTTAGGGGTCCTGATCCTAATTCTGATTGTTATAAAAAGTTTAGGGTTTATGCAGAATTACTTGGGTGTCTCAATTAGGGTTTCTTTTTAGACAAAATATAAATAATAATAATAATAATAATAGTAAAATATAATAGTTTTGGTGAGAGTTGTTATGGTTTGGGACATTTTTGAATATAATTATATTACAAAGAAAAAGGGAATAAAATAGTGAGAAAAGAAAATGGACTCACTTTGTAACTTTAGGGTTCAACTAGAAAGCCTCCTGGTATAAATTTTGGGTATAACTTCTGAACTATAAAAAATATATTTTTGTAAATGGTATTAAGTATAGTACCCCTAATTCAACCTTGTCCCGAAGTCCCGAGACCGAATCCCAACAACTTAGTCGGGCAGAGCCCTGACATGAGTTATGGGTTCCAGATCAATCGGAAAGGGTAGCAGTGATCGGGAGTTAAAACACTTAAAACGAGGCAAAGCCTTATTATTATTATTATTATTAGTGGAAATAAGAAAATAATTTAAATATAGAAAGAGAGTAGGCGATAAGAAGGCTGAGCAACAAAAATGTTTGAAGCTACCTTCTATTTATAGTATTGCTTAAACTTGGGAAGTAAGTTACTTAATTGTTGCTGCTCCTTACATCCTACACGTACACATGAGAATTCATGTGTTGGCTTTATTAATTATTATTTTATTTAACTCCTCCACGTACACATGAGAATTCATGTGTTAGGTTTTTAAATTAATTATTTTATTTATATTTCGTATATATTAAATTTAAAATTCAAAGTTTTGTTTTATTATTATTTTATTATTTATATATTATAATTAATTTAACTGCTTCACTTATTTGGCGCTTATAACTTCTAAAATATAACGTTCTATAAAATAATAATTATGCCATTAGAATAAGAATATTTTTGTCTACATTTGGGTCTAAGTTTCATTAAAAATAGAGTAGGTTCAAAATACAATGTATTTTTATAGTTTAATTAGTAAACGGTTCCTGGGCCCGTCTAAATACTTCATATTTCTAATTTTCAACTTATCCGTAATCTACCCGTCTAATAATATAAATTCTTAGATATTTTTATTTTATTTAGAAAATGTCACCCATACACAGGCCAATATTATTTCAACCAGCTATATAAAATAGTGTTTAAAACTATTTGGGTTGAATATTTATATTAAAATAAACAAGTTACTAGTGGTTAATAAATTTGACCAAACCTATAATTCTTATATAAAAATAGGGATGTTACATTCTCCCCACCTTGTTTTAAATCTCGTCCTCGAGATTTGGGTTATGATATTTCTTTTAGACTTATGTCATCTTTTAGTTAATAAAAACAATATTAAGGTAGATGACACAGAATTAAAATATCAAATTTTGTGAATACGAGTTGTACAATAAGTAGGATTCAATGGTTCAACTGAATTAGTTCAAGAAATCGATGACAAACGAATAGGATGAAATGATATAAGTTCAAGGTGACTAGGTTCAAGTTAAAAGATATATGATCAATAGATATTTAAAATGAATGTGAAGGAATTTTAGAATAGAATTCTTTGTCAAAAGAAAGCTTACTTTGATTGGCAACTGAGGAAGACTTTAGAATTGACAGGTTCCAAAAGGAAATAAAAGCATGAAAAATGATTTGTCAAATATTTATGATATGAGAAAATCAAAAGTGTTGAGATGAGTGAATTTGTAAAGATATACCAAAAGATAATAGAATTAGTGTATCATTGTTTAGAGTTCCAAGTTATTTTAATTGTGAAATAATGTGATAGTACACTATTAGTGACCATTTTTTTTTCCTAGAGATCGAAATAAAATAAAACAAGTTGTTTTGACATGACCAACCATTATATTATATTTGTAAAGCAGATGTAATATATATATTATTTGTGTCTCTGTCTGAACCGTATCTTACATAAATATAAATACTATGTAATATATTTATTTGTTATGTATTTTTACTATATGTAAATGGTCACCACTTTTAAATAAATATTATTTTAGTATTTTACTATACGATGTAAAATAACTTATATTTACTATGTAATATATATTACAGAACACTGCAATAAAGTTATTACATTACAAAATATTATTTTGTAAAAGAAATCACTTATTATTTATAACGTTAAATGAAAATTGTAAATAACGGTGTAAAAATATTTATTGTACAAAAGATTTTGTAAATATATAACACTTAATGGGTCGATTCTATGTGATTATTTATTTTTATTTTGAGATCATATAACGTTGTGAATGTATTTACAAATGTTGTAAATAAGTGAAAACGGGACTATTCTTATATATTACAATGTTCACCTAACCCAACGTAGTTGATGACTACCATCTTATTCTTATATGGTTATTTTCTTGCCAAAGCATTATGGTACATAGTTACCACAAAACATGTGATAAACAATTATTTATATAATTTTATTCGTCCCTCTAATTCTTGTATTATTTTATGAAAATATGTCTTTTTCCTTACAGTATAAAGTATATATATTTTTATATATAATTAAAATTTACTAAATAAGTATGATGACTTAATTTATATATATTAACTAGTCATTATCATGGGTGAATATTGGTTAGTGCTGCCTTGTTTAAGCATTGGTGATCAGTCCATGCCTAACTAAGGCTAGACTATTCAATACATGCCCTTGACAATAATCCTAGTATCTGAAAATAATACTAACACTTCTGTTATTTACTAATAATAAAATTATTAATAATAAATAATTTAAACATAAACTTAAATGAGAGTATACCTTAACATAATTTATATATATATATATATATAAATATAAATTTTTCACCTCAATTGTTTAACAAAATTCATTGACTCGATATCAAAGAATCATCGTTTTGTAATAATGCAGTTTACAGTGCAAAAAGCAGAATTTGAGTTTGGATAAAATAACAAATCGGAATGAAGCCCTCCAGTGGTCTTCATAAAGCAAACGAATCACATGCGCAATAAACAGTGCATGTGTAATGTGTGGATTTACCAAGAAATGAAATAGATCAATATTTGCTACTATGAAAGAAATCCTCATGGTATGATGACCATTAGGGGGAATAGCAATGCAAAAGTCTATTCACAGAGGTCAGAATTTTAACAAAAGAAATTTAAGAATTTTATCTGGAATTTTGTGTGATAACCGTTGTTAAGAGATATTACCAGGGAATGTCGAATAAAATGAAATAGGGAATTTGCAAAGGTATGTGACTCCTTTTGCAATGCTAATAGTTATGATTCTGATTAAACTGTGCACCCATGGTTGTGAAATCTTGTGACAACGTACCTCAGCGATATTCATGTCGTTTTGTAGGATCGCGTGGCAAAGTGCTTCTTTTTTATTAGTAGTTCTTCTACTGACGGAATTAGTATTGGTGTCATCGTGCCCAATTTATATTTTCCAAAGGTCTTGCCTTGTGTGTGATATATTTCGACGTCTATGGAAGTATAATTTAAGTTTCATGTATTTTCTTGTGCACTAGCACAACTTTACATGCTTCTTACTTGCGTTAATAGTTTATGGTAATGCATTGAAATTCTTTTGATGGCTTTTTAACTTAAAGGGTTTCCATTGTTTATTTTATCACACGAGTTACAAGACAGATGATCAAACGAAATAATGGTTGATATTGGAAAAGAAATTCCTGATAAAGGAATCTAGACACAGATGCTTGTGCTTTATTCCTATTTGACTTTTGGAATTCTTTATAGATATATATATATATATATATATATATATAATCATATATTTCACATGCTAAAAAAAACATACCATTTATCAGGTTAATGTATTTAACAGATTCATATTTCCAAAAACCAGTCAAATATCTGGTCATGATACTATTTAGGGAAATCTTGTCACTTGTTTGACATATTATCTATCCCGTCTTATCCGATTCGCGCCGGAGCGGTAACCTCAGTATATCTGGACAAACTGGAGAGTCTACTACACCATACCCAGTCTTGCCAGAGAAAATTTTCTATTTCCCATAAATAGTATCTTTTCAAAAGTGCCTCTTTCATTAGGGCTTTTATTCAGAATTAAGGAAATTTGTATTCCCGTAACATATATTATTCTAGACCAAGTAATATCAATAAGCAATAATTACTATTAATTCTTGCTTATTTATCATATCTTGCAATATTCTAATTACCATTCTTATGGTATACAAAACTCATCATAATTTATTCACATAAGTACTTAGCTTATCTTGAAGTTTATACTAAGGCATCTTTTCTTAAGTTCAAGTCTAAATGCTATCATGTGTGCTACCAGTTAACAGCAATCTCCTAACTCTTTTATATAAACTTAGATTTTATTATTACAACATTTATTGGCTTCAAGCAGTGGCTCTGATACCACCTTCTGTCACGACCCCCGACCCACCCTGGACGGAATCGGGAATCGCGAACAGCCCAGTGGTACCGGTGATTATTTTGAAAACGTTGCAGCGGAAATTTTATCAGGACCGTGAGTTAGGAAAAATATCAGAGTTTTAGAAACACCGGATTTTATTTATTAAATAGATGGAATAAATCCATTGTTTTACAAAGGTAGCTTTAATAAAGATAAATTTTATTACATAAAACAATATTTCTTAATTTGATTTAATTAATAACTAAGCCACTTCTTGATGCCTTTCAGTGCTGTATCCATCTCTTAATTCAATCTGCTGTAATTACCTGAAACGCGTTTTAAAAAGGTTTTGTCAGCGGAAAATACTGAGTGAATCATTCATTTTGCTAAAACGACTCGTTTGTTATAATTTACAGTATTAAGAGAGATTACAATGTTTCTGATATCAACCAACTACCCACGGTATTTGTCACTCGACCGGATCTGTGACTATGGTCATATCACCATTGAATGATGACGTTATATCACTATTGGGTCCTGTCACCCAATAGTGACGTATATCACAAATTTTAGGCTCGCCCACCTAAAGTGATAATACAGCAGTAATGTGCACAATACCCCACATACCGGCTGTAATTTGGTGATTACATAAACTTAATCGCTGTAATTATAACTTTGAAAATAAACATGCTTTTGTAAACAAATTTGATAAAAAGAGAATGACTCACATTATAAGCATGCAGATTCATACTGGTAGAATTTAATCTACAGATAAGCCTTGATAGATTGCAGATTTATACAGGCAGAGCTTAGCCTATTGATTAGCCTTGTAACCTAGTGCACACGAACTAGGTAAATAACTAAAACAGCATTTACGATAACTCACGAGATTAAAACCCTCACAACGAATGACAAAGTGCAATCACTTAAACATCCATCGGATTCACAACGAATGACAGAGTATTCCCCGAGTTCGGGTGGTACTCAAACATCCTGTCGGAATCACGACTAATGACAAAGGATAGCGCTTAAACATCCATCGGATAGTTTCCATCGATCGGACATTGAATCGTAGCAGCGATCGAGTTAATACCCTGTATCGTAGCAGCGTTTCGTGCTATGTGTGTGTTTGGTATTAATCAGGGAATATCTCAGAATGTATAACGAATTTTAACGTCGCTCAAGTGCCAGAAATCAAGTCCCAGGCCCCTCTATTTATACCCAATTTTGGAGCCTCCCGCGAGTAACGAAAGAATCTCCGGCACTTGCCGCGTGTCGCGGGGCAAGTCCCCCTAGCCTAGAGTAGGCTTGTCACCTGGGTAGCCCTTCTGAGTCGACGTTCGAACGAATTTCAAGTTTGACAACGTATTTCGAAGATAATCGTTAAGTAGGGAATACCCCCTTTGAGTTTTAGGGGTCCTGATCCTAATTCTGATTGTTATAAAAAGTTTAGGGTTTATGCAGAATTACTTGGGTGTCTCAATTAGGGTTTCTTTTTAGACAAAATATAAATAATAATAATAATAATAATAATAGTAAAATATAATAGTTTTGGTGAGAGTTGTTATGGTTTGGGACATTTTTGAATATAATTATATTACAAAGAAAAAGGGAATAAAATTGTGAGAAAAGAAAATGGACTCACTTTGTAACTTTAGGGTTTAACTAGAAAGCCTCCTGGTATAAATTTTGGGTATAACTTCTGAACTATAAAAAATATATTTTTGTAAATGGTATTAAGTATAGTACCCCTAATTCAACCTTGTCCCGAAGTCCCAAGACCGAATCCCAACAACTTAGTCGGGCAGAGCCCTGACATGAGTTATGGGTTCCAGATCAATCGGAAAGGGTAGCGGTGATCGGGAGTTAAAACACTTAAAACGAGGCAAAGCCTTATTATTATTATTATTTTTAGTGGAAATAAGAAAATAATTTAAATATAGAAAGAGAGTAGGCGATAAGAAGGCTAAGCAACAAAAATGTTTGAAGCTACCTTCTATTTATAGTATTGCTTAAACTTGGGAAGTAAGTTACTTAATTGTTGCTGCTCCTTACATCCTACACGTACACATGAGAATTCATGTGTTGGCTTTATTAATTATTATTTTATTTAACTCCTCCACGTACACATGGGAATTCATGTGTTAGGTTTTTAAATTAATTATTTTATTTATATTTCGTATATATTAAATTTAAAATTCAAAGTTTTGTTTTTATTATTATTTTATTATTTATATATTATAATTAATTTAACTGCTTCACTTATTTGGCGCTTATAACTTCTAAAATATAACGTTCTATAAAATAATAATTATGCCATTAGAATAAGAATATTTTTGTCTACATTTGGGTTTAAGTTTCATTAAAAATAGAGTAGGTTCAAAATACAATGTATTTTTATAGTTTAATTAGTAAACGGTTCCTGGGCCCGTCTAAATACTTCATATTTCTAATTTTCAACTTACCCGTAATCTACCCGTCTAATAATATAAATTCTTAGATACTTTTCTTTTATTTAGAAAAGGTCACCCATACACAGGCCAATATTATTTCAACCAGCTATATAAAATAGTGTTTAAAACTATTTGGGTTGAATATTTATATTAAAATAAACAAGTTACTAGTTACTAGTGGTTAATAAATTTGACCAAACCTATAATTCTTATATAAAAATAGGGATGTTACAGTTGATGAAGGTAACCTCAATGCTGTCAAACCACTCCAGCATAGCAGTTACTCCATCACTGCCCGTGAAAGGCTTAGGGTTGCAGGAGACAAAGTGTTTGTAGTTGAAGCTCACAGGCTTAGGTTGAGTTTCTTTCGAATCCGCAGAAGATTGAGGAGTGTTTGAACCCTGGATTTCAGTGACAATCTTGGGCACAATTCGTGCGATTTGATTAGCCATAAAAGACATCATCTTCTTCTGAGTCTCAGACTTAGACTTCTTGTTCGGGTTGGAGAGTCGTCTGGCCGACATCTGAAGATCCAAACAGAAGGTAGATGAGACTCGATCATAATGTTTAAGTTGACTAGTATCACATAGTATACCGTATAGAATACAAATGTTTTAATTTGTTTCACATGATTCAAATAGTCTAACAGGTTTCAAATAGTTTTACGTGTTTCGAATAGTTTCGCAGGTTTCAAATAGTTTCATGTGTTTCAAATAGTTTCACATGTTTCAAATAGTTTCTCATAGTATATCAAGTTTCCACATTGTTTCACATAGAATAACGAAAGTATCATAAATTTAGTTTGTTCGCGAGAGATTATTATAGCTTTAGATTGCGGAGACACGTGCGATTTGTGTAACGTTTTCGAATAAACGACACATCAAGTATAAAACCACATGTAAATCGAGATAACATAAAAGATAGGCTTATAAACCATAGGATTGTTTTGGGTAGAGAAACGTTGACTAACCAAAGTAAGTCGAACCCTTTCGACTTAAGGCAACATGCTATGGCCTGCTAGACAAATACGTTCATCGATGTTAGGCCTACGATATTTGTCTTTTCGGTTACTACACGTCCTTAATCGATTAGGAAAATTCAAGACTTTCGCGAGACTGAAAATCAAAGAGTGGGACTAGTTATCAAGATGTGAGTTTCACCTCTAACTTGGTAACATCGTACCCTGATGTTGTTGGTACTTATCAAAAGATAAGACTCACTAGAATATGAAATGGAAATTTCCCTTCCAGGTTTGGATGTCACTCCTAACTTGAGGGTAGATTTCGTAAAAAGTACAAGTATAGCTGAATGAAAGTCGTCATCAAAGGCGGGAATCACCCCTATTTTGATGAGTTCGATTTTGTTACAAGAGTGTCTTCAAAGTATCCAAGTGTGTATTATGTTAGACTTAGGAAAGGCATGTAAGTTTAACAAGGAAGTATTACTAGGAAGCATATAAGGCAGAATACAAAAGTTTTAAACAACAGATAAGAGACATGATTCCTAGAACTATAGACTAGGCAAAAGCATTCCTACTTTCCCCTAATTCGCTATAGTTATGGCTCTGATACCAATCTGTCACACCCCAACCGATGGCGGAAACATCGGGGCGCGGCACTAAACATTCAGATTGCTCAAAAGATTTCAAAACACTATTTGTTTGAATATAGATTAATCAAAATTTCATAAATATGTCTAAAAACGTCAAACACGTTCCACAACCAACATAAAACATCAAAATAACATCAAGATTCAAATATTGTTCAAAATTGTCTAATAATCTAAGATGAGTTTCTAAGCATCATCCTAGCTCGATTTCTTGGTTTCCAGCGACTATCAACCTGCAACATGTATTAAAATAAAATCAACAAAAATGTTGGCGAGCATACAAGTTTGAGTACATAGCATAATAGTTTCAAGTTTGAAACTCATATCCGACATGATAAACATATAAATAGTTTCAGCTATGCTAGTTCACGCAGTCCAAGTGATAGCCCAAGTTTCCCAACACGTTAACTTTGCCTGTCCCAAGAGTCTAGCGGGAGGTTAAATGTTTCATCCTAACAATACCCCTCGACTACAAATGGGGGAGGTGCGTTACCCCTATAGCGCTACTATTGTTAAGGCATAACTACACACAGGGATTAAACGTTCAAATAGCACAAAATAGTTTCAAGTATCAATAGCTTCAAGTTTCAATAGTTTCATGTTTCACACGGATAGAGTATGTTTCGAATAAGTTTCAAGTGACAAGTGTCTTGATATAGAATACATGTTGCATCCCAAAAGTGTTTAAAGCAAAAAGGGATCGAGTATACTCACAGAGGGTGCTTAGAACCAAACACTGCTAAATTGGATCGAAGGGAGCGCTGGATAAGCCTGAGTATAGTATGGTAGTGTCAGCGTTGAACAGTATGTTAAATAGAATGTCGAATGAGTCAAGTGTTAGATGGTGAATCGAGCGAATGGGAATAACCCATTCGATCGGATGGTCATCCAAACGGATGGTTATCCGAGCGGATGACCATTCGAACGGGTGGCCATTCGATTGAGATGTGGATGTTTGGAAATTGTTTTGAAGTCTTTTGAAGTTTTCGTTGTAGTATTCAAACAAGTCATCCGGTCGGTTGGTCATCCGGACTGATGGCCATTCGATCAGATGGCTATTCGATCAAGAGTTTGAAGTTTGTAAAGGAGACTGATCACCTGGTCGAATGGTCATTCGATCGGATGGCCATTCGATTGGCAATCTGCTGTTTGAAAACTTTGTAAAATTTGCTAAGTTTAAGTTTCGAGTTGTAACGGAGACAACGTGACGACGTGTCAAACAACGGAAAATCTACCAAGGTTCAGTTCCTTCGATCGGATGGGAATCACCCCATTCGATCAACTTCACTGTTTCTTGACGGAGTTTCATGTCTGACCCGTTAACCGGTCATCTCTTCGGTGGAAAACCATTTTCAAGCTGGCTCTCAACTAGGAAATAAGTAGAGAGTCTGAATGAGCCGAGATTCCATCTGTTTTGTATAGAAAGTTGAAGAAAAGTCGGAGAAACGTTTGAAAACAGTGATAACCTGTGGAAATATGTCGATATCAGTGAGAATATGTTGAAATATGTGGAAGTCTCAACAAGATTTCAAGTTATGAGTGTGGAAATCCTTTAGATCTGGACCAAACTTGATGGGATGATGTCACCAAGTGAACACCACCTTCAAGCAGTCCAAATCAGGTGATTTCGGGAAGAAAATCAGTGTTTTTGATGGAGAAGATGATGTAAAAGTGTGTAGTGATGATGATTGTACAAGATTTGAGTGGAAATACTTACCAAATGAGCTTGAATCGAGAGAAAAGTGTCTGGGAATGACTTGAGAGCGAGTGGATCAGATAGAGCTGTCACATCAGTGAACAGTAGAGTGTGTACGGGTATTTATAGTGTGAGAGAGGAGTTGAGGCGGTGCAAAGTGAGGGCAGCGGTCGGATGTCCATTCGGACAGCCGGTACTTGTTTGCTAGTTTTCCGCCTCTTGTTCGATTCGCGAGTAAGATTAAGCGTTGTGTTGCGTATTATTGTGATGATTCATTGTTTCATACTATTCGAGTATAAGATTCGTATAATCAAGAGTAAACTCGTGTTTCGAATATAGTTTAAACAAGTTTCTCGTTCCATATAGCTTAAACATGTTTCTCGTTCCATAGTATCAAGCATAATAAAGAGTCAAGCCTCGTATTGTTCAAAGATTCAAGTTTCACATCGTTCAATAGATTCAAGTTTCACATCGTTCAATAGATTCAAGTTTCACATCCTTCAATAGATTCGAGATTCATATCGTTCAATAGGTTCAAGATTCATATCGTTCCAAATGTTCAAAAGTGTCACATAGAGTTAAGATTCACATCGTTCACGCATCCCATAGGTTCATAGTTTAATATAATCATGATTAAGATAGTCTCGTTGCCAAAATAGTATCAAGATAAAGTAGCACGAGGGTAAAAGAGTCATTTGACAGGAAGCACAACGAGACTTGCTATTTATAGGTTAACATCAAAACACAGGGCGTTACATCGATGTTGTCTGAATGCACAACTACTTGCTTGTTTTCCTTCATTTTAGCTTCCAGGTCCAAGAAGCTTCGGTGACAATCACAAATGCTATTCTCCACCTTGTTCCGTAGCTTCGACATTTCCTCCTTGAAAAATGTCGTAAGCTCGTGGCGCCAAACGCTCATGAGAGACATGACGTCGTCCTTGAAAGCTTCAAAATTAGTTTCCAACATTTTTAATCATTGGAATGCATGGTCGAGTTTCGCACCCAATCTGATGACCGCTGCCTCGGTGTCGCCAATGCGCTTCTCATATGTTGCCTCTTGTTCTTTCTTAGTTGTGTGTCTTTCATTGCCCTTTGTTTCGGTTGCCATCCCAAATGAATTGTCCCGCTCTGATACCACTTGTCATGGAGTAACTTCTGACTCACGTGCAGCTTTTGTGCCCAACGATGATAAGGTTTTGTGGGAATCAAGTGATGATTGCAAGTGTTGCTTACAAAGAAACAACTTAGTATTGATTACAACAAGGTTTACAAGAGTGAGCTATGAGTACAAGTATACAAACTTGCTAAAGTGTTGGGTGATCGCAAAATGAGATGTAACACCTCGAAAATTTACGTCCAATAATGTATTGACACGTGTCATAAGCTTTACATATGCGAAAACATACTTTAGAGGGACTAAAGTTGACAAACAGTGAAAACTATGGAACGTAAGGGTCCAAAGTGTCAACAATGGATAAATAGACTCTATAATAACCCTACATAATGTTTATAACCTTAAACGGATGGATCATGGATCATACGAAGCGGAAAATGCACGAAAGTGAGGAATTACAAACTATAGGGACTAAAAGT
The DNA here is from genome assembly GCA_030545235.1 of Helianthus tuberosus. Taxonomy (NCBI): domain Eukaryota; kingdom Viridiplantae; phylum Streptophyta; class Magnoliopsida; order Asterales; family Asteraceae; genus Helianthus; species Helianthus tuberosus. The sequence continues at coordinate 32,081,493 of CM060435.1, forward strand.
GTCAACATGTTGAATTTATACCTCTGAGTGAACTTTTGGCAGCCCCGAAGCTTTTTAATACTAGAATATACTCACTAGAATATGTGGTAAAAATTTCATGAAGTTTCGTTATCGTATGAGAAAGTTATGGCCAAAACCGTACTTGAGGGGCTAAAAGCGTCAACGTCGAATTTCATGGCTTTTCGGGTGAGCGCAAAGTTATCAGAGGACATTACCATGTTGGTAAATGTCCCAAGGTTCTTAAAAACCAAGTTTGGGGGTTTACGAGTCAAAATAAATAGCCAAAACCTCGCGTGCAAAGACAGGGACCAAAGCTGCCATTTTTAATTAAAGTTTGGCAGCCCCAGGTGCAGAATTGCGATCAGCTGCTGTTTGGGTCCGAATTTTGAGTGCTTGACAGCTGGTATCACCTCTAAAACTCACCAATCAGCCCTCATGCATGTTGGGACACCTGTTGCACTCTTGTAACATCTGAATTCACCATAAATTAGATCAAAAGCTCTCATTTTTGAGGCACTTGCATTGTGATCAAGAACACCCACAACTTGCAAAACTCTCAAGGCAACTTCTGGAGCATTTCTGAATGACAAGGCAGCCTCTAAGTGTTAACTAAGCTTCATTAGGACCTTTGTAAGCTTCCATATCAGTTTATAATTCGTTCTTGCTTTGATTATTAGTTAAAAGTCATACCGTTGTTCATATAGTTTGACTTTTCGATTAAACGAGTTTGGCTCTGTCATTTCTCAATTGAAACCACTGATATGTTGGTATTTATGTGGGAAACAAACCCTCCAAAGGGTATTCTCTGATTCCCACTCTAAGCATGCTATTTGTCGAGTCAAAGATGTTCTTAAAAAGTCAACAGAAATCGTTTTTGCGAAATATAGCATAAATGGTAATGTAGATGACATGCAATCAGTTTGATCATCAAAAATAACTTATAATGAATATAAGAATGTTTTTTTTCATAATCAACTCGACAATCTTTAGTATAAACTCGGATCGGAACCGAAAGTCTTATAAAACGACTTTTTCGTAGACTATCGATTCGGATCCGTGCATGCATGTTCGAGATCTGTATTGGAGTGTATTTTTGACCATTTTTATTTATGTATAACTTTCTGGAATTTTTACATCTTGAGTCTATGCTTAACCGATTCATATGCGTGTTTCCGATTATGCTTAAAAGTTGACTATTTTGCCCTTTTTGATATAAAACGTGATTTTTGGAAAAGTGAAAGAGTAGAAATCTTTATTATTAATTTATAAACTTGCACCGAAAATTTGAGATCAGTTGGTGGTCCAGATTTTGAGTTATGGCCGATAGCGTAAAACTATATCTTTATGTTAAATAAACGGCGCATTTAGCGTATAACCTATTTCAGGCCACTTTTCGATATAAAACTTTTTACCCACTGACGTTATATAATATTCTGGGATTTTTGAAGATTTTTATTTAATTTTTGGCTGATCGGATCATACGTCGCTAAGTCGATTCGGTTAATGCCGGTTTTGACCGTTTAAGCCATAAAATGAGTTTTATACATTCTTTTGACCCCAAACCTTTTTCTACTGATTTTATTTGTTAAATAAATTATTTTGGGCATTCTGGAAATATAAAAAATCTCAGCCTTCTTTTAAAAACCCGGAAACGGCTCTAAATCGCATTTTTAGCGTTTTTAACGCATTGTAAGCGTTATACTCATATTAAACATATAAGACTCATACCTACTGATGTATTTAGCATATTTTCATATAATAACAGTAAGTATAAGATTTTGAACTCAGATTTCCAGTTTTGACGTTTTTTTTAGCCCTTGTGAAATTACTAAAATACCCCTACGGTGTATAGTTTGATTTTAAATGATAAGTTTTGTCTACGGGTCATACCCTACTGTTATAACATGAAAAATTAAGTATATTTACTGTATAATTCAGACCCGTAACTCAGATTTCCAAATTGACTCTTTTATAATCTTTTAAATGACCAAAATGCACTTATGAGGCGTAAATTGAGTTTAAATCCATTCGGGGCATAATAGAACATAACTTGCTGATATTATATCATATTTAAAGCATATTATCTCAGGGAACTTGCATATGACTCTCATGGTCGCCCGTAACGCACTTTTCGCGTTCGGTCCGGTTTATGTAACTAGTTTACATAAATTGGCCGAAACGGGTCAAACATTATCATTTTTGTCTCAAAATCCAGAATGTGTTTAGTAAACCCATATTATACAAGTCTTCAAACTTGTCGGGTCAAATTCGCATTCCATCCGGTCTTCGCTTAATCGTGCGTGAACCGTATCGTCATTTAAAACTAACCGGTCTAGGCTTAAATAAAGACCCGTTAGAAATCTAATAGGTTATTATAAACCTTTGTTCCAGACTAGGAGCACCAGTAAAAGATACTTGCATTTTCTTGATTGTGATTGATACTTATTCAGGTAAATACTCTTTGGCTTATTTTCCCTATACGGGCTTGGGTTACGGTATATAGAATACCGCTTGATCGAGCGTTAAATCCTACACCCTTGGGTGTTTAGTTTGAATAATTTGTTCGGCTCGTTTAAACAGTCTTGCTTACTTAAAGCCTTTGGGGGGTTAATGACCATGTCCCGGATATCCTTGGCATCATCTTACGAGATGGCCACGACCAGAGCACGGGGTGTAGGCGTGCACCCGTCAGTGTATAACTCGCTTATGTGGTGTGTCCATTGATCTTTAGCCCGGACTAGATCCGGGCCACTGAACGCAAGTAACATGTAATTCGTTCACATGATTATTATATTAAATAATTGACCCAAGTTAATAAAAATGTTTTGTGCCTTGTGCATTTAAATCAATTTTCAACCTTTTCAAAATGAGTCAGTCGAATTGTATTTACCAGTGTAAACTGACGTATTTTTCCCAAAAAGATTAAGTGCAGGTACTACACGTAATAGGCTGGCAGGCTTCTAGAGCGTCCACAATAGGTCTCGCAGCTTGGACGACAAATAAACTGTTGAACAATTATCCTATTTATTTTTCGATCCGCCTGTGGATCCGTTTCGACTACTTGTGATGATTAATATTACATTTTTATTTAAAGTTGAAACGAATCTATCTTTTGCTTCCGCTGTGCATTATTATATTGTGTTGTTTGTCTATGATGATATCAACTACGTCACGATACTCCCCACCGGTGACACGTGGAAAATAGGGGTGTGACATGAGACCTTCATCACATATTTATACTAGTTCATACTAGTTCTAGAGAATTCTTAACTAGAGAATTCCATATAAATATTTATACTATTTATACTAGTTCATACTAGTTCTAGAGAATTCTTAACTAGCTGAATTCTCATTACTACAAAACTGGGCAATTGCGACTAAAATTTGCCACCGAAAGAACAAGTGGCAAAATTAGCAACCGATTTGCATCCAAAATTTAAAAAGGTCACGTACAACCCATATTAAGTAACAAAATGGTGGCAAAACTTGCTACCTTGGTAGCAAATTGGTGGGAAACACGATAAAAACCAATAAAAAAGTTAATTAAATATAAACACATTAAATTGTGACCGGATTTGTGGTACAACTTGAAAATCTAATTTGGCAGGCCAATTTTACGAGTTCATGCGTCTCAAATATCAACTATTAGGGTTTTTATAAAAATAACTTCTCTCTCCAACATTTACTGTCCTACATCGTATGATCGCAAGAACTTCAGCTCCGATCTCTTTTGATCGTCATGGTTACAGGTTCATACATCTGAATCAACTACTCTCCATTTCATGATTGCAGTTATTTGGCTTTAAAGCTTCATTCATCCGTCAGTAGTTCTTTAGCGGCTTGATTTTAGTTTTAATTTCGATATTTAATTGGGTTTGGGGATCTGATTCGTGTTTATTTTTTATTTGTAACTAGGTTTGAGGATTAACAATCTCTCCAATCTCCTTCGCCAGCCGATCATAAGTTGGGCAGGTTTTTTCATTCTTTTTTTAAGTTGTTTTTCCAACCCTAGAACTCGAATGACTAATGTTTATTGTAAATTGACCTCTATAAGATGTTTCGAAATCACATAGTCAAGATTTGGTAGTAAGTTTCGTTAATTAATGGTGAAAATTTAGGGTTTATTATGAGTATTTATCTGCAGCAATAGTTATGTCTGACTAGTTTGGGGCTATTTGTTAGGTTTAAAATTCGTGAGTTTGTTGTTGCTGGTAAGTTACTCCTCATTCACCCATTCACAACTCATTATCATTCTCTCTACTTACAATTTCACTCAAATTTGTTGATTTAGTGGAGTTTCAGGCTTGAATTGTCACACCCCAACCGATGGCGGAAACATCGGGGCGCGGCACTAAGCGTTCAGATTGCTCATGAGATTCCATAACACTCTTTGTTTTGATATAGATTAAATCAAAATTTCATATCACACTTAAATTGTCATACAATCCAAAACACGATCGAAATAGTATCAAAGTATCATCGACATTCAACAAGTTTCAAAATATTATCTTTCTAAGATGAGTTTCTAGGTCATCCTAGCTTGATTTCTTGTTTTCTTTGCCTATCAACCTGCAACATGTATTAAAATACAATCAACAAAAATGTTGGCGAGTATACAAGTTTGAATACATAGAATAATAGTTTCAAGTTTAAAACTCATATCCAACATGAACAACATGTAAATAGTTTCAGCCATGCTAGCTAACGCAGTCCAAGTGATAGCCCAAGTTTCCCAATGCGTTAATTTTGCCTGTCCTACAACGACGCATCGAAGAGGATGTAATAGATTCGAAACTTAACAATACTCTCCAAGACTCAAAGAGAGGTGCATTACTCCTATAGCGCTACTATTGTTAAGGCGAAACTACACACAGGGATTAAACGTTCACATAGCATAAAATAGTCTCAAGTATCAATAGTTTCATGTTTCATGTTTAACACGGATAGAGTATGTTTCGAATAAGTTTCAAGTGTCAAGTGTCAAGTGTCTTGATATAGAATACATGTTGCATCCCAAAAGTGTTTAAAGCAAAAAGGGATCAAGTATACTCAAAGTGGGTGCTTAGAACCAAACACTGTCTAATTGGATCGAAGGGAGCGCTGGATCAGCCTGAGTATAGTACGGTAGTGTCAGTGTTGAACAACGTGTTAAATAGAATGTCAAATGAGACAAGTGTCGAATGGTGAGTCGAACGAATGGGGATAACCCATCCAATCGGATGGTCATCCGAGCAGATGACCATTCGAACCGGTGGCCATTCGATTGAGATGTGGGTGTTTGTAAATTGTTTTGAAGGTTTGAATTTTTCGTTGTTGAGTTTTAAACAAATGTATAGTATAGATGCCAAGTCATCCGGTCGGATGGTCATCCGGCCGGATGGTCATCCGGCCGGATGGTCATTCGGTCAGATGGCCATTCGGTCGGATGGCTATTCGATCGAGAGGAGTTATAAAGGTAGCTGATCACCTGGTCGAATGGTCATTCGATCGGATGGTCGTCCGATCGGATGACCATTCGAGTAGCAATCTGTTATTTTGAAAACTTTGTAAAATTTTCTAAGTTTTTGTCTCATGTTGTAACGGAGACGACGTGATGACGTGTCAAACATCGGAAAAACTCATCAAGGTCCAGTTCATTCGATCGGATGGGAATAACCCCATTCGATCAGCTTCACTGTTTCTTGACAGAGTTTCATGTCTTACCCGTTAGTCGGTCATCTCTCCGGTGGAAAACCGTTTACAAGCCGACTCTCAACTAGGAAAGTTGAAGAAAGTTGAAGAAAAGTTTGAAATCAGTGAAAAAGTGTGAAATCTTGCAAAGTTTAGTTGAGGAGTTGTGGAAATCTCTTAGATTTGAACCAGTCTTGATGAGTTGGTGCTCCACAACAGGTTGCATAAGCAAGATGAGTGAAGAACACCTTCAAGGGGTCCAACTAGGCGATTCCGAGAGGAAAATTAGTGTTTGTGTGTGATTTTGATGGAGAAGATGATGGAGAAGTGTGTAATGATGATGATTGTACAATATTTGAGGAGAAATACTTACCAAATAGACTTGAATCGAGAGAAAGGTGTCTGAGAATGAACTGTGAGTGAGTTGGGTCGAATGGAGCTGTCACATCAGTGAACAGTGGTGTGTACGGGCATTTATAGTGTGAGAGGAGAGACTTAAGGCGGTGTAAGTGAGTGCAGGCGATCGGATGGCCTTTCGGTTGGATGGTCATCCGATCGGATCTCCATTCAGACAGCCGACACTTGTTTGCTAGATTCTGCCTTTGGTTCGATTCGCGAGCGAGATTAAGTGTTGCGTTGCGTATTATTGTGATAAATCATTGTTTTATGGTATTCGAGAATAAGATTCGTATAATCAAGAATAAACTCGTGTTTCGAATATAGTTTAAACAAGTTTCTTGTTCCATATAGTTTAAAACATGTGTCTCGTTCCATATTATCAAGCATAATAAAGAGTCAAGGCTCGCATCGTTCAAAGAGTCTAGATTCACATCGTTCAAAGAGTCAAGATTCATATCGTTCCAAATGTTTAAAAGTGTCACATAGAGTTAAGATTCACATCGTTCATGTAATAAGCATCACAAAAGTATCACATTGAGTAAAAGTTTCACATAGTTTAAACAAGATTTAGGGTTCAAATTGTATCGTTCACATTATGATCGATCGTCCCGAGTTTAAAGTATCACAAGGTAGGAAATACGACAAGACTTGATATTTGTAGGTTAACATCAAAACGCAGGGCGTTACAGTCTCCCCTGCTTTAGGAGATTTCATCCCCGAAATCTGAGAGGAAGACTGAGCGAATAGCTGTGGATACTTGGCCTTCATTTCACTCTCGAGTTCCCAAGTGAACTCAGCGCCACGCTTTCCTTCCCATCGAACCTTGACAATGGAAATTTTTCTTCACCTTAGTCGCTTGACACCTCGGTCCATGATTTCGACCGGTTTCTCCACAAAATGAAGAGTCTCGTTTATTTGCAAGTCGTCGATCGGAACCTGAAGTTCCTCGTCTGCTAAGCATTTCCTGAGATTGGAGACATGGAACGTCAGATGTACATTGTTAAGTTCCTGAGGTAAATTGAGTCGGTAAGCCACCTTGCCAATCCTTTAGAGTATCTTGAAAGGACCCACATAGCGAGGGGCAAGCTTTCCCTTTTACCAAAACGTATCACTGCCTTCCAGGGAGATACCATGAGTAGAATGAGGTCTCCAACATTGAATTCCAGAGGCTTGCGCCTTTTGTCAGCATAGCTCTTTTGTCTGCTTCTAGCCTTGAGCAAGTTGTCGCGGATTTGGAGAATCTTATCTGTTGTCTCTTGAATGATCTCAGGGCCAGTAAGTTGCTTGTCACCAACCTCATGCCAACTAAGGGGAGATAGACACTTGCGACCATATAAAGCTTCAAAAGGAGCCATCTGAATACTGGAATGATAGTTGTTGTTGTACGAGAACTCGATCAATGGTAAATGTACATCCCAGTTACCACCAAAGTCGATGACACTAGAACGGAGCATATCCTCTAGGGTTTGGATAGTACGTTGTCTGTCCATCCGTTTGAGGATGAAAGGCCGTACTAAGGTTCAAGTGTGAACCCATAGCGAATTGAAAAGTTTGCCAAAGACGTGAAGTGAAACGACCATCACGGTCAGAGATAATGTCAATGGGTATGCCATGGCGACATATGATTTCATCAGTATAAACTCGAGCAAGTTTCTCCACTTTGAAATCTTCACGAATGGGAAGAAAGGGGGCTGTTTTGGTCAAACAGTCAATGATTACCCATATACTATCATGACCAGAAGGTGTACGAGGAAGTTTGGTTATGAAGTCCATAGCAATGCTATCCCATTTCCAAACTGGAATCTCGGGATGCTCGAGAAGGCCTGAAGGACGCTGATGCTCAACTTTGACCTTTGAGCAAGTGAGACATTTCGAAACGTAAGCAGCTATGTCCTTTTTCATACCAGACCACCAATAGGACATACGCAAATCATGGTACATCTTATCAGCACCAGGATGAATAGAGTATCGGGATTTGCGAGAGACGTGATGTCGTGGTCACAATCAAATTTAATCAAAATACAACTAAATAGATAGTGGCAAGTGGGTATCGAACACAGGGAGTTTGTGGAATATGTGTTATTTAAAAGTGTATCTAGATTAACTAAGATTAAACTAAATGAAATAAAAGTAAATTTCAAGAGTTGGTTTGATTGATTTGATTTTTAAAACTAAGATTACTATTCTAATTGCAAAATGAAAGTGTTGGTTGTAAACAAATTAGAGACAAATGACCATCTTTAGTTTCCGGTTTGCTTTGACATTTATGCTATCATTCCACTAGAAAGAACTACATAGATATAGTTCATGTACAATTACTTGTTGTGATAAAAGGGAACTAAGTACTCAGATTCCTAGAACGTGAGGTTGTTACACGATGACCAATTGACCCTTACCCAATCCTAGTTCTACCCATGATATCTCGATTGCCACTGGCACCAAGAACGTATGGTTTCAAAGTAAAATGATCATAAGCATCAACAATTTACAAACAAATAAGAACACACCATGATAAACAAAACATAAGTTCAATTTACCATTCTAGAAATATGAAATCTAGCACAATTGTCTTCACAAACCTTTAACTAAAGATGACCATAATGTACTTAGCCACTCATGGCTTGAAACAACATCATAGCAAAATTATTATTGTTCATAAAGATCAAAGACAACAAACTAATGATTTCCAAGTGTTCTTCAAGCTTCAAAGTCTCCAAGATGCTCCAAAATTCGTTCCCCAACAATGTGTAACCGAAAAACCAATGACAAGCCCCCATAAATCTCATGAAAATGGCTAATAAATGCGGAAGTTACAAAGTGAGGATGGTCGGCGCCGTAAGCTACGGAAGCCGCCGTAGCTTACGGTGGTCAAAGGTTTCAGAAGTCAACATATGGCGCCGTATCCTACGGTGTCAGACGTAGGCTACGACACCCATTGAAGCTTTACGGCGCGGGGCTATTGAGCTACGGTGGCATTTTTGGCAAAAAGTGGGAGCCGTAACCTACGGCAAGAGCCGTAGGTTTCGGTGCTGAGTGGGGTTCTTTTCCTTGTTTTCTTTGTGATATCTTCCAAACTCCATTTTTGTTCCACAACTTTCCACATCCTATCCAAGCTTCATAAAACCCGCATCTTGAACACTTTAACACCTGCAAATCCAAACATCTAGTGGTTACCAAGTTCAAACAATTAACCGGGCAAAGTATAAGATTTTAATCTATTTAAAGGCCTTAAGGGTTGTCCTATGGACCACCCGTTACATCCCCACACGTACCTGTTGCTTGTCCCAAGCAACTCATCAAACCATTTTTAAAACAAGCGATCAACATAAACCAAGCAAAAACATGTAATCCTTTTACTAACCCATATGGACATGTAAACGTGGTTTTGTGTTGGTCGCCCGGGTGAATAGCAATTTGGTTATATCCCGAGTACCCATCCAAAAAACAGTAATATTTTTGACCGGAAAGTTTTTCAATTATTTGGTCAATGAAGGGTAACGGGAAATGATCTTTGGAGGTAGCGGCGTTTAATTTTCTATAATCAATGCAAACTCGCCACACGGTGACTGGGTGGGTGGCAATTTGCTCACCTTGTTCGTCTTTTATTACCTGGATGCCGGACTTTTTAGGCACTACCTGAGTTGGACTTACCCACGCACTGTCCGAAATGGGATAAATGATCCCCGCATCCAACCACTTGATAACTTCTTTCTTGACCACTTCTCTCCAACCACTTGTAATGATTTTATGCTTCACAATGGATGGACTAATACCTTTCAAGTCGGCTATCGTCCACCCAATTACCACCTTGTGAGCCTTCAACACCCGTATCAACTCCTCTTCTTGAGCTACCGCCAAATTAGAAGCAATGATCACCGGTAAGGTGTCATTCTCCCCCCAAAAATGCATACTTTAAATGTTTTGGTAGCTCTTTCAATTCCACACTTGGTGGACATTCCAAAGAAGGCTTTGTACCCGAATCAATTCCCACCGGTAAAGTGTCCGTTTGGTGGGTCCATGGTGGTCTTCCTTCTTTCACCACGAGAGCCTCTTGCTCCTTGTCTTCCAATTCCAACTCACATGCATGAACCTGCAAAGACACATCACAAACACAAGAACCCAAAATCTCTTCCTCGAACTCCTTTGGGTCGTATCCATCTATGAAATCTGCTAGAAAACACTCATCACCATAAACTTTAGCACCTTTAGTAAAAAAATTTAATCTCATCTTTCTATTACCGAATGTCATGTCGACCGTACCATATCGATAATCAATAACGGCATGTGCGGTGTTCAAAAATGGCCGACCCAAAATAACATTTTGTTGTTGAATTGGGTCCGCGGATGAGTAATCTAGCACAAGAAAATCCACGGGATAATAAAACTCATCAACCTTAATTATCACATCCCGTACAATACCCCGAGGGAGTTTATGAGACAAATCGGCTAATACCACCGTTGTCTCAACCCGTTTCAATGGACCAAAATCGTATTGGTCATATAACCCCCCCCCCCCCCCCCCCCGCGGTAGGATACTTATTCCGGCCCCAAGATCCAATAACGCCCTTGCAGTTTGAAAATTTCCCACTTGGATGTTTATGAGAGGCGTTCCCGGATCTTGTAGCTTAGGAGGAAGATCTCCTTTCAAAACCGCACTTACCCTCTCCGTCAAGTCAACCAATTTAGGCACTTTTTGTTGCCTCTTTTGGGTACATAATTCTTTTAAAAACTTTGCGTAAGCGGGTACCTGTTTGATTGCTTCAAGTAAAGGAAGATTAATTTTAACCTGTTTAAAAACCTCCCACATTTCTTCCTATTGAGGACCCCGTTTTGAAATAAAAATTTTCTTACCCGGATCTAATAAAGCCGAGGGAAATGGTACTTGACTATATCCCTCATCCTCATTTTCCTTTTCTTTTTCTTTATTAATTTCGGGTTTTTCAAAATTGGGTTATTTAGAAAAAATAATAGGTGTTTCATTTTCTTCCTCACTATCTTGACCCCGTTATATCTTCAACCACCCCATCAACCAAATCCGGTGAAGGATTGGTTTTGTACTCTTTCCCACTTCTCAAAACACTTACATGATGAATATTAACATTATTACCTCTAGAAGTACTATGAGACGGGTTTACCTTAGTGTCGCTTGGTAATTGACCTTTGTTTTTCTTCAATTCCGACACTTCAGTTGCGAGTTGACCCATTTGGGTGGTCAAAGTTTGAATTGCTTTGTCTCGGGCCTCATCTTTTTGTATGCGAGCGTCATCCATTTGGTTTCTCTTTTGCATATCCGCTTGCATGCTTTTTAACATTTCCATCATCTCGTTTCCACCCGAAGACCCCCTTGCTCTTGACCCGTTTGGTATTGCCTTTGGTACCCTTGATTGTTCCCACCTCTATATCCACGTTGATTGTTGTAAGGTTGGCGCGAACCAAAGTTACCTTGGCTTCCTTGAAAATTCGGGTTTGCTTGATTTGAAGGGTTCCCGTACCGAAAATTTGGGTGGTTCCTCAACCCGGGGTGGTAAGTGTTAGAATTCATGTTGTAGTTTCTACCACCCCCTCCTTGACCTTGTACCACATGAACTTCTTCATATTGCCCTTCCACCATTCCTTGGCAATTTTCAGCCGCATGACCTATTTCATTGCAAATAGCACAAACATCATAAATTTGGTTAGAGGTTTGAGTATTACCATCATCTACCGCATGGACTTATGTTCGGGTAATGGCCAGTCGTGCTCTCCTTAATGCTTGAGCTTTTCTTTTTGATGTAATTGCCATTTGCTCCAAAAACTCCCAATCGTCCCGCTCATAATTTGTACCAAAAGTGCCATTTGTGATGGACATTAATTCGCGAGCATCTTCAGCACTTAACCCCTCGTGGAAAGCGTTCATCAATTCCCAAAGTTCAATTTCATGATGAGGACAATTCTTGATCATCATGTTGAAACGCTCAATGGCCTCATGAAACATTTCACCTTGTTGTTGTTGAAAACTCCTCAACCCCTTCCTAGCATCGTTGGTCTTTTGAGCGGTGTAAAATTCATCTAAAAAGATTTGTTGGATCTCCGCCTAAGTGTAAATAGATGATGAAGGTAAAGTGTAGAACCACTTCTTTGCCTTGTCTTCCAAAGAAAACTGAAAAAGTACTAGTTTGACATCATCGGCCGAAAAACCTTGACTCCCAAGAGTATTGCAAATCGAGTCATAGGCCTCCAAATGGAAATAAGGCTCCTCCATTGCTAGACCCTTATATTTCGGCAAACTTTGCAATGAATTGGTTCTCACTTCAAAAGTTCTTCCTTGATTGTTGTGAGGAATAACTACCGGTGAAGGATTGTGAGTAATTACCGGCCTAAAATGCGCTCCAATGCCCCTCGCATGTTCTCTAAGGTGTCTTCTTGGTACACCCAACCGACCCCTTGGACGAATAGGACCCATTGGTCTTTGCATAGGCCCTTGAGATACATGTGGTTGAAATTGTTGTTGTGGCATCGGTGGGTGTTGAATTTGTCTTTGGAATTGTGGTTGTGCATTTTGTGGTCGAACTTGTTGCAATGGTATAGGGCATTGCACTGATGGCCCTTGTGGCCTTGGCCGAATGTGTTGTGGAATAAGTTGTTTTTGTGGCATTCCACCAACATTTGGCATTCCTTGAAGTTGGCCTTGCACATAAGCAAATTCTCCTTGATCTCCATCACCCCCGTATGCATAACCATCTTCATCATAACCCTCAAAATCCTCATACCCCTCGTCATATCCATCTCCCCCTATACCCAAAGATTGCCCAAATGGAAGAGTTGAATATTGAAAACCCAACTGGTTCAATGGTCTAAAAGTAGAAGTAGCATGGACAATGGTTGAGTTTGGTGCTATGGTATAGCTTGAGTATGATAGACCCGCACCTGGGAAGAAATGGGTGAGAGGTGGAATTGTAGTAGAAGGGTTAAAAGTAATGGCCGGTTCTTCTTGAGTGGTAATGGGTTGTGTGGTGTTGGTTGGTGTAACATCGTGAGGTTGAGTGGGATTGGTAGTGGTAGTGGTGTTTGGAATGGTGGTATTTGGTGAAGGTTGAGTGGATGATGGTATGAATGGTGGTATAAGTTCACCCGTAGTAAGTGGTGTTGGTGGTGGATCCATGTATCGAATTGGTGTGATTAGTGTAGTTGGTGTTGTTGGTGAACCACTGATTCTATTCTCTCGTAACAAAATTCTATTTCCTCTTAAAGTTCACTCAATTTCCGGATCAAATGCCAATGGTGATAACTTGTGAGAGCTTCTAGTACGCATGCACCTGTAAATACCTGCACACTACCACACCCAGCGTAAACCAGAAAATAACAAACTTAAAAAGAACAAAAATAACACACGTTGCGCACTACTCCCCGGCAACGGCGCCAAAATTTGACGTGATGTCGTGGTCACAATCAAATTTAATCCAAATACAACTAAATAGATAGTGGCAAGTGGGTATCGAACACAGGGAGTTTGTGGAATATGTGTTATTTAAAAGTGTATCTAGATTAACTAAGATTAAACTAAATGCAATAAAAGTAAATTTCAAGAGTTGGTTTGATTGATTTGATTTTTAAAACTAAGATTACTATTCTAATTGCAAAATGAAAGTGTTGGTTGTAAACAAAATAGAGACAAATGACCATCTTTAGTTTCCGGTTTGCTTTGACATTTATGCTATCATTCCACTAGAAACAACTACATAGACATAGTTCATGTACAATTACTTGTTGTGATAAAAGGGAACTAAGTACTCAGATTCCTAGAACGTGAGGTTGTTACCCGATGACCAATTGACCCTTACCCAATCCTAGTTCTACCCATGATATCTCGATTGCCACTGGCAGAAAGAACCTATGGTTTCAAAGTAGAATGATCATAAGCATCAACAATTTACAAACAAATAAGAACACACCATGATAAACAAAACATAAGTTCAATTTACCATTCTAGAAATATGAAATCAAGCACAATTGTCTTCACAAACCTTCAACTAAAGATGACCATAATGTACTTAGCCACTCATGGCTTGAAACAACATCATAGCAAAAGTATTATTGTTCATAAAGATCAAAGACAACAAACTAATGATTCCCAAGTGTTCTTCAAGCTTCAAAGTCTCCAAAATGCTCCAAAATTCGTTCCCCAACAATGTGTAACCGAAAAACCAATGACAAGCCCCCATAAATCTCATGAAAATGGCTAATAAATGCGGAAGTTACAAAGTGAGGATGGTCGGCGCCGTAAGCTACGGCAGCCGTCGTAGCTTACGGCGGTCAAAGGTTTTAGAAGTCAACATATGGCGCCGTCTCCTATGGTGCCAGCCGTAGGCTACGGCACCCATTGAAGCTTTACGGCGCGGGGCTACTGAGCTACGGTGGCATTTTTGGCAAAAAGTGGGAGCCGTAACCTACGGCAAGATCCGTAGGTTACGGTGCTGAGTGGGGTTCTTTTTCTTGTTTTCTTTGTGATATCTTCCAAACTCCATTTTTGTTCCACAACTTTCCACATCCTATCCAAGCTTCATAAAACCCGCATCTTGAACACTTTAACACAGGAAAATCCAAACATCTAGTGGTTACCAAGTTCAAACAATTAACCAGGCAAAGTATGAGATTTTAATCTATTTAAAGGCCTTAAGGGTTGTCCTACGGACCACCCGTCACATCCCCACACTTACCCGTTGCTTGTCGCAAGCAACTCATCAAACCATTTTTAAAACAAGTGATCAACATAAACCAATCAAAAACATGTAATCCTTTTACTAAATCTCTCAAGCAAGCACTAGCAAAGATAAGCTAGACGCACAAAAGGAAAACGGGTGATTGCACAACTATATGCTTGTACCTAAATCGGTCCTCCTCCTACAAGTGCCAAACATGAATGCAATCAAAGGGGCTTTTACGGTTGTAACGAGGCTAAGCGAATGGGTAGGAAATGGAATATATATGAATTAGCGAAAACTTAACCCGGTCTTTTATTACACAATGAAACAAACTAACAAATACCCAACTTAAACTACTATGTACAAGACAATTAAACATCATTTTTTTTCTTTTTCATTGCTTTTTTTTTCTTTTCTTTTCTGATTTTTTTTTAGACTACCAAACATTCAACATAACATCAAACATATCTACATACTACTAAAACTACTAACACTATAAGACCGGGTCAAGTCGGGTAAATTTTTAGAAACTAGCTAAGGGGTAACAAATGATAGGCTTTAGGCACAAAATTAGGCAACTAAATGTACAAACCCCCGCCCCTCTCACAACCATGCTAATATATATAATTAATGAGGTCCAACCCACCAAATCCCACACTCGCACTCACCAAGACGAGGCTACCTAATTGCCCTTATCCTTTTTACATTCACATTCAACTAAGGACTCAAACCGTATTAAGGCACAAGTTCTAACACACCCCCACCCGTTGCCACTCTCATCAAAGACAAGCATTATTTATATACAAGTGTGGCTTCAACTCTCACCAAGAACAAAAAGTATTAAGGGTTGCCGGTGTGTCACTCGGGGTTAATCCAAGGTGTTCAAATTCTCACAATGTTTTGCTTGATTTAAATTTTTTTCAAAAACCTCAAAATTTCTCCCCATCCCCATACTTGGGATACATTGACCCCAATGTATGGTTTTGAGGAAACTTGATCGCTAAACCCTTCAACATTAACAAAAGCTTTACATCTCAAACCCCAAACTTCTTTTTGCATTTTTTTTATATTTATTTTTATGAAAATTCAAACACACTACCACTAACACATCCCAAAAGAAACACATCAACATCTAAACGCCACCCTACCTCCCAACCATAACATAAACATACGAGATAAAAATATACACAAATGTACAAAGGAGCAAGATACGACCTGGCTAGTAATACTTCGGCTGTGGAGGCCCGAAGATGGATGTCATCATATCATTCCACTCGCCAAAGCCAAATGCTCCGCTGCTACTGCTACCACCTTGATCACCACATTGACTCGCCTGCTGATAATTCATTGCGTGTGGATCCACCCATTGAGAATGGTGCAATGGTGGAGTGGGATACGTCACACTACCGTTATATGGTGGCAATGTGGTATAATCCACAACTGGCTGGTCCGCGTCGAGTGGTTGGCCCGCATGCCACTGATCATGCAAGCGTCTCTGGCGGTCATCTAGGTAGCGATTGTTCACTTCTTCATTATGGGCGTACATGTGAGCTCGATTCCATTGCTCGTTTCTGTCGTAGCTCTGTTTGAGAGCTCTTTCCATGCTAGCACCCATAAAAGTTTGTTGATCGAAGAGCATTTGGTTTGGTTCGGTCCATTCGCCAAAAGTGGGGGGTCGCCTTTGTTCAATAATCTGGCCCATATTCCCCGAATGAGCCCAATAGGGATCATAGGCCTGTTGTGCATAGTCGAATGCACTCCCTACATAACCAGATTGTACCCCTGCTCCCTGAACTCCACCTGGACCCGCGCCCCCTACCTGAGCATCTACCATAAACGTGTCTTCACGGTAATCATCGTCACCACTCACTTCTTCATCGGTCGTTTCGGGCTCATCAGCCTCACCCGGTCATAGTGGTCTCGCATCTGCTTTGATAACTCTCCATCTTCTCCCATCGGTCTTCAATTTATGATACCTTTCTGACTCCTTGTACTCCCATCCGGATCCCAAATTCTTTATGTCAAACGGGCTAAACCTCTTATAAGAGCCTTTTTCCTTGCCTTCAATTGCCCCATATTTCTTTAACAATGCCGTGATCAATCGGCAATGGGGTATAATTTTTCTTTCCCCACTATTCTGGCTTATCCAAATGTTGTTCAACACTAGAAATCGAAATGGAACCTTAGGAGAACCATGCATCAACATGTACAAGATTGGCACCTCTTGAAACCGAACCACCATCTTATCACCCCGCCTCGGGATGACATTGTGTGTACACAATACCAACAACAACTTCACCTCCATTCTCAAATTTCGTCTATTCAATTTCCCATGAGTCGTACCCGGAAGAAAGAGATAATCCAACATTTATTGCCATTGAGGATGTTTGTCAGGCTCGAAGTAGAGATCCTTGAGGCTTGGGTAAATATATTGGCCCGATGGTTGGTCATCAAACTTTGCTATTCGGCGCAATGAATCATAAGACATTTCGACTTTAACCCCGTTACACCATCCAACAAGCTTCATCTTTTGTGGGGCCTTAAACGGGGGACATTCGAGTGAAGCCATCCACTCTTGAATCTGAGAGTCATACATCTTCTTCACCTCGCCATCATAACACTTCAAAGCTGCCCCCCAACCCAATTCTTTAAACTTTGCCGTTGTCCCGAACGGCCCGAAATTGACTTTGCGGATCTCCTTTTCACAAATAAATGCCTCAGCGCTTTGCTTCAACTTGTTCATTTGCTCGTGGAACAAGTCCTCTCTCCATTCTGCGGGTTGGTTTAGTAATGAACCGGATGTCCAATCCGGCTTTGGACCCCTTGGAGGCGCATCCTCCTCCGAATCCGGGTCACCAACCCGTGTCAATCTCCTCATCTTTGGTTGCTCCTCTTCCACTTGAGGTTGTTTAGACGAACTTGACCCCGCTTTATCTTTTGTCTTCACCATACCTACACACATTCACAAACCAACCACGCAACAATTCAAGTTAGATAAACTCCAAAATCTTCCCTACACTTGCTTCATGTTATGGGTATAAATGAACAAAAACCAAAAATTCATCCTTTCGAACAAAAATTCGGCATGATGTCTCTACAATTCAGAATTTTTCCAAAATATTTTCACTAGACATCAAATACATTCATACCCAAACATTCAATAGTTCACAAAATCCTATCATCTATCTCATAGAAGCAAGTGTGCAAGCAAAAACCATAATGAAAACTTACAAACCTCAATGTACTTCAAAGAATGAAAAGAAATTGCATACCTTAGTGTCGCAACCCCCGATCCCTTATCTGTCCCGGGAACGGGCGGACGTGATCTCAGAGTTTGGTAGTATCAGTTGTTTAAATATTGCAGCGGAATTTACATCAGGACCGTAGTTAGGAAATGTTTATCAGAGTAAAACCACCATATTTCATATTAATAATCACATGGGCAAAACCCAAGTTTCTTATTACAATACATTTATAGGGATAATCCTTATTTTATTGAATTTAAAACATCGTTTATTAGGTAACTTTTATAGCCACATTTTTTTCCAAGCCTTCAGTGCTCTCCAGCTGGCTTTTTACTAATTGGCTGTCACATTGGGTTACCTAAAACGCGTTTTAAAAACATTTGTCAGTCGGAAATACTGGTGAGTGAATCCCAATTTAATCAAGAAACATTTTATTAATTAAAACAGTATTGAGAGCGATCACATTGTTTATTTCTACACAATTACTCCATTTGGTACTATCAATCCACTGACTTGTGGGTCATATTACACATTGGCTAACTCATTGTCCAATGGTAACGTACTGTCAACCTTGACTTACTACTCACAGTGTAGTAAATTTTGTATACAAAACCCCAACATACTGGCAGTAATTGAAGAACTACAAAGACTCAATCACCGCTTAATCACATTGTAAAACATTTAAGGTTTTGTAAAACAGTTCACAAAAAGTTAACAAGAAGAGGATAAACTCACATTGCTATCTTAGGCTTCTCGTAAGGGTTTCCTGGATATAATCTATAATTTATACAAATGTACATTGGTTAGTATCATAACCCTTTGAAAATATTAATGATACCTTCCCCGAGACGGCATTCCAACAACTACGTTGGGCAGAACCACGACAATTGTTACGGAACCCTAAATCAATCGGGCAGCGTATCTACTTATGAAACCGGGGTTATAATACTTGCAATGGAGCAGAACCTCGCTAATTAGGGGGTATAATACCCACGTATTATAACTCTACTACAGAAATTGTGATTTGAGAATTGAGAATGAGCGACGAAAAACGAAAACTGATGTGTTCTATTTATAGTGCTGAAATCTGGTTCCCAGGCGGCCCGCGTAAGAGTAGCCATAAGGCTACGCGGCCCGCGTCAACATGTGGTCAACGTGTAGCTTGTCCCGGTCACCAAGTAGACCCGCCACGATGTCGACACGTGTCGGCCTAGGATGTCTCTGCGTTTAATGATCTCTAGCGGCCCGCGTCAATGTAAGCTTAAGCTTACGCGGCCCGTATCAACTTAATAAATCACTGAAGTCCGGTCTCAACCTTGATACCGCCCGCGTGAAATGTTGGGGTGGGTCTACGCGGCCCGCCTCAACTCAATATTTTATGTTTTTCATTTATTTTAAATGTTATAACATACTTGGGGCTTGGTTTTCACATACGGGGTGTAATATAAGACATATTGAGACATTCTACAATATACTTAGAGTGTCGGAAATATTATAAGGGTGTTGGTTTTACCAAGGGTTGTTACATTCTCCCCCACCTTGTTTTAGAGCTCGTCCTCGAGATCTACTGAAACAAATATGGGTATTTCCTTTTGTAGGATCGAATCGCGACCTAAACGAGTCGTTCGGAAGAGCTCAAATCCGTTTCAGAGGCGGAAACAGAGAAACGGATGTAAAAACAGCTTGATTCACACTTTAAACCTTTTGTATATTGAATTAACAAAGTTTACAATCAAAGGATAAACCGGCAGCACCTCGGTATCACTTGGCAAATTATGTTACAAATGAAATGCACACTACCCTATTTATAACCTTCCTGATTTCGCTCCAAACCACACATGGCTTGTAGGAGCGAAATCAAAAATTAAATTGGAGCGAAATCTCTAAAAGCTATAACAATCTGATTTCACGTGAAACATGCCATATTGTTTTGTCTTCTTGTGTAATGATGCAATTGATGATGTCATCATTGTATAGGATGATTTCACACTTGTTCAGATCTGCAACGCAACTGAGACTCGATATAAGACGAAGTCGACAGATGAATGCACTAACAGACTCCCCCTTAGATGTTGACGAGTCTTAAGTGTCGAGTCTTCTCAATCTTCAGTCTTTATCAGTCTTTAGGCTTTTCTTTCCAATCAGCATCAACAGACTCCCCCTAACAATGTGCTAGCATTCCTTAAGTTTATCAGCATCATTTGCTTCAGGATCGTAGTCTGGCTTTAGCAACTTCCGATTTTCTCTACTTCGACAAGTTTCTCAACTTCGACTAATTTTTCAACTTCAACTATTTTTTCAACTTCAACAAGTTTTTCCACCACTTTCTCCATTTCAACGATTTTCTCAACTACTTTCTCAGTCACTGGTTCAACATTTGCTTCTCCAGCTTCTGTCTTTGTCTTTTCATCAACTTGCATTTTTGCTGCTTCCAGCTCTCTCCTTAATCTGGCAATCTTCTTCTGATTTAGCATTTCCATTTTATCTACAAAGAAGAAATTAAAACTGTCAGGATCAATGCCTTTTCTAGCTCTGTTGAGATGTTCTTCTTCATCATCGGTATCTACATCGCTTCCAAGATCTGAAAAAATCGGGATTCTTTTCTGATTAGTCTCATCTTCACCCAGAACTCTAGCAACAAGAGCTGAACCAGGTATGTATTTGTCCCAGCTAAATCCTTCAGCAACAAATTCATCATCTTGATGGATAAGTGAAGCTTTCTTCTTTCCATCTTCAATAGCATGAGAATGTGCAGTTTGTGATTGTTGAGCAATTTGATGGAAAATTGATTTCTGATAATAGTTGTTCTTTTCTTGATTCCCGATTGCTTCTTGGTTTTTGCATTCTCATTTAAAATGACATTTTCCTTTGCAACGGAAACATGTAACTTTTGATTTATCAAATCCCAACTGAGAAGTAGCCATTCCTCGAAATTCATCTCTGCCAGTAATTTCTTGAAACTTTTCAGCTCTTCTCCAAGCACTCGCTAAGCACCATTTTATATCCATCAGCTCAAGTTCTTCAGCATCAATTTGGTCGTAATCCTCTTTAGTAAGCATCAGATTACCAATCTTCCCACCGATCAAACTTTTGTAAGATTCTAACATAGCAACCAGAGATGCCATGTGTTGCTTGGCAACTTCCGGAGACAGATTCTGACCATTTTGAATGTTTAAGGTAACATTGCACTGAAGGTTTGTTGAGTTTTGTCGTTGAGAACTTGATGTTGTGCTGTTTGGATCAAAACTTGAGAATGATGAAGAATATCCACCACTTTGAGTCACATTGCTACTCTTTGTTCCAAACGAACTATCAGCACTGAAACCAGTTTGAATCTTTGGACTAGGGCTAGGAGTAGCCTCAAACTTGTTCCCTCTGTAATACAAACTGACATCTTGTTTGGCATTTGGATTCGTCATTATAGCAGTTTTCTGAATATCCAGCTCCTGCTCTTCAATCTTTTGAATGAATTGTGCCAGATTCATATTCTCAAACTTTCTTGTGTGTTTTAAAATCATCAAATAAGTTCCTCACTTTTGTTGTGGTAGTGCTTCAGCTAGTTTATCGACCCACTCATCATCATCTTTCTCAATGTTAAATCTTTTCATTTCTAAGACTAGATGACAATATCTATCAATGGTATGCTTTGTAGTTTCATGGTCGAAAGCTGAAAACATATCAAACGACTTCTTCAATAACGCCTTTTTGTTTTTAATCATATCTGTGCTTCCTTTGAATTTCTGAATCAATGCTTCCCAAATTGACTTAGCTGTATTACCATGTTGAAGCAAAACAAATATATCTTCTGTAATTGCCTGTTGAAGAATACTGATCATCATTTTCTCACTTGTAAATTTCAGTTTGTCACCCTCTGAATAGTCACAAATAGCTTTTTCTATCCCACGTTCATTCTTTGGTTTCTCATACTCTTTCAACAATGAACACCATGCATCAAATTTATAAGCTTGCACCCAATTCTCAAAACAATTTTGCCAACCTTTGAAGTCCTCAATATACATGAGCTTTGGCGGCTTTTGATGTGTTCCCGTTTCATTTTCACTGTATAAAGTCTCTGCAGCTGTAATGGGAGCGACTGGCGTGGCAAACGCATTGTAGAATTCCTCTTCCATGTCTTCGGAAAATTTGATATACTTTGGCAAAAACACCTGAATGACAAACAAGCAATCGATCAGTTTAAACGAATTGAAAATATGAATGTGAGTGACGATTGAATCAATCTAAGACTCGTGTCGTAGATTTGTGGACTTGTTTAATGAATTCCGCAAACTGAATGAATGAACTAGATCAAATGGGACACGAAATATGGGCTTCCAATGAATTGTAAACCATGAAGTTCACTTGGACTGCTTTATATAATTCTCGTGTAAAACAATATAATAAGGCCGAGAACTAATGATTGGGCTGAATCTTTTGGCAGTTCACATGCAACGTTAGAAGTCAGTGATTGGGCCAAAAATCTTTGGTCAGATTACATGCACTCTTGTGACCGACAACATTCTCGAGACAACAATTTAACTTTTAATACATCCCACATGCAAACTGACACACTAATTCTTTCAAACAAATCCGATTGGGCATCACTTTTGCTGACTATTACTCAATTGGAACAAACCTTTTAGAACAAGACAATTATCAATATGTTGGTGCTTTTAATGTTTCACATGGGTCTAGTATTAACCGAATAGGTCGAGTAAACAGTGGGCTGTCAACAACTTTCAACTTTTCACTCTATGAATTATCATTGGACCGTTCAATAACACTATGCCGACAACTTTAATTGATCAAATAAACTGATTGGGCCTATGAATCCAATAAACCGATATTATCAAATATGCATGAAATCAGATAAGGCTGCACTTTTTAATCACGTGAACGATAACTTCTAGACAATCAGTCAACAGACAATCGATGCACTTTCAAGCGGAATCAGATGATAAATTTTGCAGCAGAATCTATGATTTGGTACTCTGGAGCGGAATCAGAAAATAATTTTGGAGCGGAATCTCTGATTTGGTACTCTGGAGCGGAATCAGAAAATAATTTTGGAGCGAAATCAACACTTTTAAGTTGAAACAGACAACTTGGAGCGGAATCAGTCACAAAACTCGAGCGGAATTACAAGAGCGGAATCACTTCGAACATCAATTTTACCCATTTTTAAGCTGTATTTTAGCATGAAACTTTCAAGGATTTGTTAATATGCAATTTTACATAATCTGTGAAAATTTTGACCGATTTTAACCGTGAAAACTTGAAAAATTGTGAAAAGAATGGTGTAGAAACAGAATTTGCAGCTGAAATGTATAGAACTCTTCTTCCTGAGCTCTGATACCACTTGTAGGATCGAATCGCGACCTAAACAAGTCGTTTGGAAGAGCTCAAATCCGTTTCAGAGGCGGAAACAGAGAAACGGATGTAAAAACAGCTTGATTCACACTTTAAACCTTTTGTATATTGAATTAACAAAGTTTACAATCAAAGGATAAACCGGCAGCACCTCGGTATCACTTGGCAAATTCTGTTACAAATGAAATGCACACTACCCTATTTATAACCTTCTTGATTTCGCTCCAAACGACACATGGCTTGTAGGAGCGAAATCAAAAATTAAATTGGAGCGAAATCTCTAAAAGCT
The DNA here is from genome assembly GCA_030545235.1 of Helianthus tuberosus. Lineage (NCBI taxonomy): Eukaryota > Viridiplantae > Streptophyta > Magnoliopsida > Asterales > Asteraceae > Helianthus > Helianthus tuberosus. Next base: position 32,105,144 of record CM060435.1, read on the forward strand.
ATAACAATCTGATTTCACGTGAAACATGCCATATTGTTTTGTCTTCTTGTGTAATGATGCAATTGATGATGTCATCATTGTATAGGATGATTTCACACATGTTCAGATCTGCAACGCAACTGAGACTCGATATAAGACGAAGTCGGCAGATGAATGTACTAACACCTTTGCATTTCTGATTCAAGCTCCCATGTGTACTATGGTCCTCTTTTGGAGTCCCACTTCACTTTGACTAGAACTAGTCTCTTGTGTTTGAGATTCTTGACTTTCCTGTCTTCAATTTGTAGAGGTCTTTCTACAAACTTGAGTTGTTCATTTACCTCTATATCCTTAAGAGGTACTATCAATGATTCATCAGCTAAACACTTCTTGAGATTAGATACATGAAACACATCATGTATCCCTGCCATTTCCTCTGGCAGTTGAAGCTGTTAGGCTACAGGTCCTATTCTTCTAATAATCTCAAAAGGTCCAATATACCTGGGACTTAGCTTTCCACTTTTGATGAATCTTACCACTCCTTTCCAAGGAGAGACCTTTAACAATACTTTATCTCCTACTTGAAACTCCAATGGCTTGCGTCGGTTGTTGGCATAACACTTTTGTCGATCACGTGCTGCTTTCAGTCGTTCCTTGACTTGAATAATCTTGTCGGTTATTTCTTGCACAATCTCAGGTCCAGATAATTGCTTTTCCCCAATTTCTGCCCAACAGACTGGGGTTCGAAACTTTCGTCCATAAAGTGCTTCGAATGGTGCAGCATTGATACTTGTGTGATAACTATTATTATAAGAAAATTCTATTAAAGGTAAGTGATCATCCCAATTACCTCCAAAATCAATTACACAAGCTCTAAGCATGTCCTCGATTGGCTGAATTGTCCTTTCGCTTTGTCCATCCGTTTGAGGATGATAAGCTGTGCTTAACTTTAACTTGGTTCCCATTGCTTTTTGGAAACTTGACCAAAAATTAGAGGTAAATCGGCTATCTGTATCAGAAACAATTGATAAAGGAATGCCATGTAAAGAAACAATTTCATTTACATATAATTTAGCTAATTGTTCCATACTAAAAGTTTCCTTCATTGGTAGGAAATGAGCTGACTTAGTTAATCTATCTACAATCACCCAGATTGTATCATTTCCTTTCTTTGTTTTGGGTAATTTAGTAACAAAATCCATTGTTATCAATTCCCATTTCCACACTGGCATTTCTAATTGTTGTAGAAATCCTGAGGGTTTCTGGTGTTCAGCCTTAACTTGTGAGCAAGTTAAACATTTAGAAACATAGGCTGCTATGTCTTTCTTCATTCCTATCCACCAGAAATTTTTCCTTAAATCCTGGTACATTTTATCACTTCCTGGATGCATCGTATATTTAGACTTATGGGCCTCTTCTAGTATACAATGACGTAGGTTTCCTAATTTAGGTATCCACATTTTCTTTGCATGGAATCTCCAAATTCCATATGTTCCTTGTTTTAATTCTTTCAACATACCTTTTAATTTTTCAGAATCATCCTTGATTACTGATTCTTGTGCTTCTCTTATTTGATCATTTAAATCTACTTGCAGATTTAATTTAAGAGAACGTACCCTTTTTGGTTTTTCATGATATTTTCAGCTTAACGCATCTGCCAATACATTTGCTCTTCCTTCATGATACTGGATATCACAATCATAATCACTAAGCATCTCCATCCAGCGTCTTTGTCTCATATTCAACTCCTTTTGCTTGAAGATATACCTTAAACTCTTATGATCAGTGAATATGGTAAACTTACTACCATAAAGGTAATGTCTCCAAATCTTAAGAGCAAAAATTATAGCTCCTAACTCTAAATCATGGGTTGAATAATTCTCTTCATGATTCTTAAGTTGTCTAGATGCGTAAGCTATAACCTTTTGTCGTTGCATTAATACACATCCATAACCTAATTTAGAAGCATCACAGTAGACTACAAAGTCTTTAGTTCCTTCTGGTAATGCTAATATGGGTGTATGGGTTAATCTTTGCTTAAGGATTCTAAAGGCTTCTTCTTGTTTTAATCCCCATTCAAACTTAACAGATTTACAGGTTAACTTAGTTAAAGGAATGGCTATTCTAGAAAAATCTTGAATAAACCTTCTATAATAACCGGCCAATCCTAAGAAACTTCTAACCTCGGTTGGTGACTCAGGGGTTTTCCATTTAGTAATTGCCTCGATTTTTGTTGGATCTACATGAATTCCTTCATGGTTAACTAAATGTCCAAGGAATTGTACCTGTTCTAACCAAAACTCGCACTTAGAGAATTTAGCGTAAAGCTTTTCCTTTCTTAATAGACTTAAAAGTGCGTGCAAATGCTTTGAATGATCTTCTTTACTCTTAGAGTAAATTAGAATATCATCTATGAAGACAATTATGAATTTATCCAAATATGGCTTACATATTCGGTTCATCATGTCCATAAATGCAGCTGGGGCATTGGTTAAACCAAATGGCATGACAGTAAATTCATAATGACCATACCTCGTTCTAAATGCGGTTTTAGGAATGTCCTCTTCCTGTACCTTTAATTGATGATATCCTGACCTTAAATCGATTTTAGAGAAAAATCGAGCTCCTTGCAGTTGATCAAACAGATCATCGATTCTCGGTAATGGGTACCGATTCTTAATAGTGACCTTGTTCAATTCACGGTAGTCAATGCACATACGCATTGATCCGTCCTTCTTTTTAACAAATAATATCGGCGCTCCCCATGGCGACGAACTTGGCCGTATAAATCCTTTCTCCAACAATTCGTCTAATTGTTTCTTTAGTTCTTGCATTTCAGCGGGTGCCAAACGGTAAGGTGCTTTGGCAATTGGTGATGTTCCTGGTAGTAGATGAATCCTGAATTCAACTTCTCTGTCTGGAGGTAGTCCTGGTAATTCTTCTGGAAAGACATCCGAAAATTGAGATACTACTGGAATGTCTTTTAGTTCTTTTCCTTTAGTGTTAGTGATTATAGAAATCAAATACACTATAGAACCTTTTCTTATAGAACTTACAGTTTTCATCACAGAGATGAATTTAGTGGACCTATAGAGGGCTTATCTCCTTTAATTGTGATTGTTTTACCTTTTGGTGAATTTACTTGAATTGACTTTTGATCACATAAAATACTGGCTTTATTGGCTATTAACCAATCCATTCCTAAAACAACATCAAATCCTGCCAGATTCATGGGATAAAGATTTGCAATAAATTTCTGATCTAAAATTTCTATTCTTGCTCCCTGCAAGATTTCAGAAATCCTAACGGTTTCCCCATTAGCTGTCTCTACTAAGCATTCTTGTGGTAGTTTAGTTAATGTTTGATTTAAAAATTTGTAAAACGTTGTATTAATAAAACTTTGGTTTGCACCAGAGTCTAATAATACTTTAGCAAAAACATCATTAACTAAAAACGTACCAGCTATAACATCTGGAATCATCTTAGCTTCATCTGCAGTTAGAACAAATGCTCTAGCATTTTTAGTATTCTTGTTGTTTGTAGCTGAAGCTAATTTCAGACAGTTTGGCCTGATATGACCTTTTTCTCCACAGTTGTAGCATAGTCCATTACTGGATTTCCTCTTGCAATTTTCTTCCTTGTATCCTGGCATCTTGCAATAATTGCAGAGAGTGGAGCATTTTCCCGAATGCTTTTTCTTGCAGACCTTGCAATATGGTGCAGAAGTAGAACCCATATTCCTACGACTATAATTTCCAGAACGAAATTCTTGAGTAAGCCTTTGGGTTAGGTTTCTCCTCTGGTCTTCTTCTCTAGTACGGATTAATTCATCTGTCAAGGTATTTGCTAGTTCTACAGCTTTTTCTATAGTTTGAGGTCTAGCTGCCTTGACTACATGTCTAATCTCTCCAATTAATCCCCAGATATAACGGGAGATTAACACTGGTTCTGGTGAAGCAAGGGTTGGCACTATTCTAGCATATTCAAAGAATAACTTCGTGTACCCCTTACTATCCACACCAGTCATCCTAAGGTTTAGGAATTTGTTTGCTATCTGCTCCTTTTCATTTGGAGGGCAGAATTTCCTTTCTACCATATTCCTAAATTCTTCCCAATCCATAATATAAACCTTATCACTTCCTCTAGACTGAAGGATAGTGTTCCACCATTCTAAGGCTGCATTCTTAAATAGATTGGAAGCAAACATTATCTTGTCCTCTTCCGCACATTTACTTATTTTCAGAACAGCCTCAGTCTTTTCTATCCAGCGTAGAGCTGCAATAGGTTCTTCATTGCCCGCGAATTCTATTGGTTTACAAGACCAGAATTTTTGTAAGAACAACCGTAAGGCACGGTTCTTCTTCTTTTGGGAATGGGCATTTGAAGTACTGGTCCATTGTTCACGCTGTGTTCTGGTTCAATTGGTCACTTACTGCTATGTTTACTTTTATTATTCGCTTCTTGAACCGTTTGAAGAATAAATGGCATTGCATTTATAATTCCTTGTGCTACTATGTGTTGGATAGCACTATTATCCACTTGATTTCCATTGTTATTGATGCTTGGATTTTCATTAACCACATTAATGTTACTCTGATTATCGTTATTCAGATTTCCTTGATTTTCTTCGTCGGCCATCTAAATTTTAAACATTTACCTCATATTAATATCACAAATAATAGTTAATATAGTAAATCACATAACACGCAATCTAGCCAAAAACATCGATCATTGTGACTTGTACTCTATGTTCATATACTATGCGTCTATTACACACTCGTACTGAAATAAAGATTACAATGCCAACAGAAAGAAAATTACACTAATAGTCCTATGCATCCGTACACACATATTTTATTTTATTTTATTTTTATTTTATTATAATATTATTATTACTACTACCGTTTCCTCCATTCTCACATTCACAGATATGGATTTATCCAAAAATCCATATTACGCTCATCGTATTTCCATACGAGACGTTCTCCCACCTGACGCATTCTCTCACTGTTTTCTAAAATTTCCTCTCCGAAAGTCCTAAGTTCTTGCACGTTTTCTGCACTCATTGGGGGTGCAGGTTCTCGGACTGGGTTTGGAATCTGGGGTGCGGGTTCTTGATATGGGGGTGAAAGTTCCTGAAATCGGTAAGGATCTTCTAAAATCTCCCTAATATATTCTTCATGGTAATAAGGATCTAGAGGGTCCATACCTGGATAGGCTTCTATGTTCTGTATGGGTGGGTATTCCTGGATAGGGTAACGTTGCATAAAGTCCCTATTATCGTCCCACCAGGGGTCGTAATTTGGGTCTAGGGGATTTGGTGCAGGTATCCTAGGGATTTCTTCTGGGTTAAAGTCATGCATCTCCACTTGGTTTTCAGGAATTTCTATCTCCATGGGTTGTTCTGGGTTTTGTAGTTGTGGGGCTACTAGTTGTTCCAGACTTGGGTCAGCAGCAGTTGTAGCTAGGATATGGAAATTAGCTAGGCTTCTATTAAGCATATCCTGCGTATGGGCATCTGTTCTACGCTTAGCAGCTGCTAGAACTCTTTGCTGTTGCAACTTTCGCATTCTCTTTCTACGAGCAAAGGCTTCCTTATTGAACCATCCTCGTTTCTTATGAGGGAATGGCTCTTCTGACTGTGCTTTAAAAGTAAACATTCCTTCTTCCTGATCAGCAGTATACCCAGAGAGGGCAGGCTGTGAAGAGGTACCTTCACTCCTAGGTGAATCAGACAACTGACGATTTATGTCTGAGGGTCCTTGATCACTCATACTGTAAACTAACAGATAGTCAAATAACACATAACAATTAATTACAGTTATGCACGTATTTTCTTTATTTCCTAACACAAAATTTATAACTTAAGTGTCAGCAGAACACTTCTTTGGCTCAGACCAGTGGCTAGGCTCTGATACCACCTTCTGTCGCAACCCCCGATCCCTTATCTGTCCCGGGAACGGGCGGACGCGATCTCAGAGTTTGGTGGTATCAGTTGTTTAAATATTGCAGCGGAATTTACATCAGGACCGTAGTTAGGAAATGTTTATCAGAGTAAAACCACCATATTTCATATTAATAATCATATGGGCAAAACCCAAGTTTCTTATTACAATACATTTATAGGGATAATCCTTATTTTATTGAATTTAAAACATCGTTTATTAGGTAACTTTTATAGCCACATTTTTCCCAAGCCTTCAGTGCTCTCCAGCTGGCTTTTTACTAATTGGCTGTCACATTGGGTTACCTGAAACGCGTTTTAAAAACATTTGTCAGTCGGAAATACTGGTGAGTGAATCCCAGTTTAATCAAGAAACATTTTATTAATTAAAACAGTATTGAGAGCGATCACATTGTTTATGTCTACACAATTACTCCATTTGGTACTATCAATCCACTGACTTATGGGTCATATTACACATTGGCTAACTCATTGTCCAATGGTAACGTATTGTCAACCTTGACTTACTACTCACAGTGTAGTAAATTTTGTATACAAAACCCCAACATACCGGTAGAAACTGAAGAACTACAAAGACTCAATCACCGCTTAATCACATTGTAAAACATTTAAGGTTTTGTAAAACAGTTCACAAAAAGTTAACAAAAAGAGGATAAACTCACATTGCTATCTTAGGCTTCTCGTAAGAGTTTCCTGGATATAATCTATAATTTATACAAATGTACATTGGTTAGTATCATAACCCTTTGAAAATATTAATGATACCTTCCCCGAGACGGCATTCCAACAACTACGTTGGGCAGAACCACGACAATTGTTACGGAACCCTAAATCAATCGGGCAGCGTATCTACTTATGAAACCGGGGTTATAATACTTGCAATGGAGCAGAACCTCGCTAATTAGGGGGTATAATACCCGCGTATTATAACTCTACTACAGAAATTGTGATTTGAGAATTGAGAATGACCGACGGAAAACGAAAACTGATGCGTTCTATTTATAGTGCTGAAATCTGGTTCCCAGGCGGCCCGCGTAAGAGTAGCCATAAGGCTACGCGGCCCGCGTCAACATGTGGTCAACGTGTAGCTTGTCCCGGTCACCAAGTAGACCCGCCACGATGTCGACACGTGTCGGCCTAGGATGTCTCCGCGTTTAATGATCTCTAGCGACCCGCGTCAATGTAAGCTTAAGCTTACACGGCCCGTATCAACTTAAGAAATCAGTGAAGTCCGGTCTCAACCTTGATACCGCCCGCGTGAAATGTTGGGGTGGGTCTACGCGGCCCGCCTCAACTCAATATTTTAAGTTTTTCATTTATTTTAAATGTTATAACATACTTGGGGCTTGGTTTTCACATACGGGGTGTAACATAAGACATATTGAGACATTCTACAATATACTTAGAGTGTCGGAAATATTATAAGGGTGTTGATTTTACCGAGGGTTGTTACACTTAGTGTTGTAGAAGATGAGAATAGCAAGTACTTCACTTTTAAACAAAAACCCACAAAAAGCCCCAAATTTTCGGCTCCTAGGGTCCAAAAATCGGCCAAGAAAGTGTGGTTTTCTTTCAAATATTCACCCACAATCAGATTGTTCGTGAAATTTTAGTCGAAATCGACCCAAAAATCAGTTGATTTGGTCTAGAATTGAAGGAGATATGGAGGTTTGAAGGTTTTGGTTTTAGGGTTCTAGAGAAAGAAGAAAAAGATGGAGAAGAAGATAATGAATGGATGGAATCGATGGAATGAATTGGGTGGATGGGGATTAATGAGTTTTATTAAATGTATTATTAATAATAATTAATTGTTTTTTCGGTTTTATATATATATATATATATATATATATATATATATATGTGTGTGTGTGTGTGCAAACCGTCGACCAAACACCCCCTCTTTTCAGCACGGTGCCGTAGCCTATGGCACTTGCCGTAGGTTACGGCAAGAACTGGGCACAAAAGATCCGCCGTAAGACAGACCCTTGACGGCGTAGGATTTATTTTTGTTTGATAGCCGCCGTAAGCTACGCCCCCATCGTAGCTTACGGCGGGCACTAGGCAAAGGGGGGCGACCAAAAGCCTTGAATTTGCAAAATTTATATGTTTTATTATATATATATATATATATATATATATATATATATATATATATATATATATATATATATATTAGCTTTTCTAAATTTTTATTTTTTATGGTTTATAAATTTTTCAAAAACATGAAAGTTATCCTTACCCCCCGTTAAAAACCCGTGTTGTCCTCAACACTATGTTCGGGAAATTCGTACGGATTTCCCCACACTTGTTTCAAATACCGGCTTCAAACGGGACTTTATTCAAAACACAAAACTAATCTAAATATATACAAAATATCAAACCTGGGCCTCTTTCAAGTTTCCTCATCATCCAATGGGCGTAAAATGTAACCCACTTTGTCGAGCTCAAGAGTGTTGATGCCATTACCTTCCAAATACGGTTTGAGCCTATGCCCGTTCACCGTTTGTTGCTTATTGGTTTGTTCGTCTTGTATGTCGACATCACCAAATTTCCCACTCTTCAGATGATGTAAGGACCCATCCATTTGCTCTTGAGTTTGCCCGCGAACATTTTCAACCTCGAATTGTACAACCACACCTTTTGGCCCACTTCGAAGTTCTTTTTCTTTAGCTTTGCATCATGAACTTTCATTAGTTTGTCTTTGTATGCGGAAGCAGATTTGTAGGCTTCGTCTCTAATCTCTTCAATCTCATTTAATTGCAACTTTCTTACTCGACCCGCTTCATCATAATACGCATTAACAGTTTTGATGGCCCAATGCGCTCGATGTGCTAACTCCATTGGTAGATGGCACCCCTTCCCATACACCATCCGATAAGGGGTAGTACCAATTGGAGTTTTGTAGGCCGTCCAATATGCCCACAACGCATCGTTAAGTTTACTTGACCAATCTTTTCTATCTGTTCTTACCGTCTTCATGAGGATCTCTTTAATTTGACGGTTGGACACTTCAACTTGTCCACTTGTTTGCGGATGGTACGGTGTAGCCACACGGTGGTTCACATTGTATCTTTTTAGTAATTTCCCAAAATTAAAGTTCTTGAAATGTGAACCGCCATCACTTATTATCACCCTTGGCACAGTGAATCGAGCGAAAATGTTGGATTGCACAAACTTACACACCACGGAATGATCATTGGTCCTTGTAGCAATGGCTTCTATCCACTTCGTCACATAATCTACCGCAACCAATATATACAAGAACCCATTCGAGTTAGGAAACGGACCCATAAAATCTATTCCCCACACATCAAACACCTCCACCACCAAAATTGGTTGTAAAGGCATTTCATCCCGCTTCGATATGCTTCCAACTTTTTGACAATTGATACAATTTCGGGCAAACTCACAAGAATCTTTGAAAATGTGGGCCAATAAAACCCACATGATAACACCCGATAACCCGTCTTGTTCCCACTAAAATGCCCTCCACATGCCGAAGAATGAGCATGGGTCAAAATCTCTAGTACTTCAGTTTCGGGAACACACCTTCTTATCACTTGATCGGGTCCAATTTTAAACAAATCCGGTTCATCCCAAATGTATTGTTTTACTTGACTCAAGAATTGTTGTCGTCTCTTCTTCGTCCAATGATTTGGAATTGCACCCTTGGCCAAATAGTTCACGTAATGGGCATACCAAGGTGCAACAAAAGTAGAAACGGCTAACAATTGCTCGTCGGGAAACCGTTCATTAATTTCACTCGGGTCATCAACACCTTCCAATGGTATCCGGGACAAATGATCCGCAACAACATTTTCACACCCCTTTTTGTCCCGAATCTCTAGATCGAACTCTTGCAACAAAAGCACCCAACGAATCAACCGGGGCTTTGTATCCTTCTTTTCCATCAAATATCGGACCGCGCTATGATCCGAGTACACGATCACCTTGCTCCCCCAAATGTATGATCTAAACTTGTCCAAGGCATACACCACCGCTAATAATTCTTTCTCGGTTGTGGTGTAATTCAGTTGCGCCTCGGACAAAGTTTTACTTGCATAATAGATCACCACCGGCTTCTTATCAACCCTTTGACCCAAAACCGCTCCAATGGTCGTATCGCTAGCATCACACATAATTTCAAAAGGCTTCGACCAGTTCGGTGGTTGCAAGATAGGAGCCTTCACCAACTGTTCCTTCAACACATGAAACGCTTGCAAACATTCGTCAGTAAAATCAAATGGAACATCTTTCAATAATAAGTTACATAAAGGTTTTGTAATTACACTAAAACCCTTAATAAACCTTCTATAGAACCCCCTCGTGTCCCAAAAATGATCTCACCCCCTTAACATTCTTTGGTGGGGGTAGAGATGAAATTACCCGAATTTTTGCTTTGTCTACCTCCATTCCCCGGTCCGATATCACATGCCCCAACACAATACTCTCTTGAACTATAAAATGGCTCTTTTCCCAACTTAACACCAAGTTTGTCTCAACACTGCTTTTTAAAACTTTTTCTAATTCGTCAAGACAAGAATCAAAACTTGGGCCAAAGATGGAAAAATCATCCATAAACACTTCAAGAGATTCCCCAACCATGTCCGAAAATATACTCATCATACATCTTTGAAATGTGGTCCGGGCGTTACATAGTCCAAATGGCATTCGCCGAAAAGCAAATGTACCATATGGACATGTAAACGTGGTTTTGTGTTGGTCGTCGAGGTGAATAACAATTTGGTTATATCCCGAGTACCCATCCAAAAAACAGTAATATTTTTGACCGGAAAGTTTTTCAATTATTTGTTCAATGAAGGGTAACGGGAAAAGATCTTTGGAGGTAGCGGCGTCTAATTTTCTATAATCAATGCAAACTCGCCACCCGGTGACTGGGCGGGTGGCAATTTGCTCACCTTGTTCGTCTTTTATTACCTGGACGCTAGACTTTTTAGGCACTACCTGAGTCGGAATTACCCACGCACTGTACGAAATGGGATAAATGATCCCCGCATCCAACCACTTGATAACTTCTTTCTTGACCACTTCTCTCAAATTCGGGTTCAACCTTCTTTGTGTTTCACGGGTCGGCTTCGCATCTTCAATTGTAATGATTTTATGCATCACAAGCGATGGACCAATACCTTTCAAGTCGGCTATCGTCCACCCAATTGCCGCCTTGTGAGCCTTCAACACCCATATCAACTCCTCTTCTTGAGCTATCGCCAAATTAGAAGCAATGATCACCGGTAAGGTGTCATTCTCCCCCAAAAATGCATACTTTAAATGTTTTGGTGGCTCTTTCAATTCCACACTTGGTGGACATTCCAAAGAAGGCTTTGTACCCGAATCAATTCCCACCGGTAAAGTGTCCGTTTGGTGGGTCCATGGTGGTCTTCCTTCTTTCACCGCGAGAGCCTCTTGCTCCTTCTCTACCAATTCCAACTCACATGCATGAACCTGCAAAGACACATCACAAACACAAGAACCCAAATCTCTTCCTCGAACTCCATTGGGTCGTATCCATCTATGAAATCTACTAGAAAACACTCATCACCATAAACGTTAGCACCAATCTCATCCTTCTATTACCGAATGTCATGTCGACCGTACCATATCGACAATCAATAACGGCATGTGCGGTGTTCAAAAATGGCGACCCAAAATAACATTTTGTTGTTGAATTGGGTCCACGGATGAGTAATCTAGCACAAGAAAATCCACGGGATAATAAAACTCATCAACCTTAACTATCACATCCCGTACAATACCCCGAGGGAGTTTATGAGACAAATCGGCTAATACCACCGTTGTCTCAACCCGTTTCAATGGACCAAAATCGTATTGGTCATATAACCCCCCCCCCCCCCGGTAGGATACTTACTCCGGCCCCAAGATCCAATAACGCCCTTGCAGTTTGAAAATTTCCCACTTGGATGTTTATGAGAGGCGTTCTCGGATCTTGTAGCTTAGGAGGAAGATCTCCTTTCAAATCCGCACTTACCCTCTCAGTCAAGTCAACCAATTTAGGCACTTTTTGTTGCCTCTTTTGGGTACATAATTCTTTTACAAACTTGGCGTAATAGGGTACCTGTTTGATTGCTTCAAGTAAAGGAAGATTAATTTTAACCTGTTTAAAAACCTCCCACATTTCTTCCTTTTAAGGACCCCGTTTTGAAATAAAATTTTTCTTACCTAGATCTAATAAAGCCGAGGGAAATGGTACTTGACTAGATCCCTCATCCTCATTTTCCATTTCTTTTTCTTTATTAATTTCAGATTTTTCAAAATTGGGTTTTTTAGAAGAAATAATAGGTGTTTCATTTTCTTCCTCACAATCTTGACCCGTTATATCTTCAACCACCCCATCAACCAAATCCGGTGAAGGATTGGTTTTGTACTCTTTCCCACTTCTCAAAACACTTACATGATGAATATTAACATTATTACCTCTAGAAGTACTATGAGACGGGTTTACCTTAGTGTCGCTTGGTAATTGACCTTTGTTTTTCTTCAATTCCGACACTTCGGTTGCGAGTTAACCCATTTGGGTGGTCAAAGTTTGAATTGCTTTGTCTCGGGCCTCATCTTTTTGTATGCGAGTGTCATCCATTTGGTTTCTCTTTTGCATCTCTGCTTGCATGCTTTTTAACATTTCAATCATCTCGTTTCCACCCGAAGACCCCCTTGCTCTTGACCCGTTTAGTATTGCCTTTGGTACCCTTAATTGTTCCCACCTCTATATCCACTTTGATTGTTCTAAGGTTGGCACGAACCAAAGTTACCTTGGCTTCCTTTAAAATTCGGGTTTGCTTGATTTGAAGGGTTCCCGTACCGAAAATTTGGGTGGTTCCTCAACCCGGGGTGGTAAGTGTTAGAATTCATGTTGTAGTTTCTACCACCCCCTCCTTGACCTTGTACCACATGAACTTCTTCATATTGCCGTTCCACCATTCCTTGGCAATTTTCAGCCGCATGACCTATTTCATTGCAAATAGCACAAACATCATAAATTTGGTTAGAGGTTTGAGTATTACCATCATCTACCGCATGGACTTGTGTTCGGGAAATGGCCGGTCGTGCTCTCCTTGATGCTTGAGCTTTTCTTTTTGATGTAATTGCCATTTGCTCCAAAAACTCCCAATCGTCCCGCTCATAATTTGTACCAAAAGTGCCATTTGTGATGGACATTAAGTCGCGAGCATCTTCAGCACTTAACCCCTCGTGGAAAGCGTTCATCAATTCCCAAAGTTCAATTTCATGATGAGGACAATTCTTGATCATCATGTTGAAACGCTCAAAGGCCTCATGAAACATTTCACCTTGTTGTTGTTGAAAACTCCTCAACCCCTTCCTAGCATCGTTGGTCTTTTGAGCGGTGTAAAATTCATCTAAAAAGATTTGTTGCATCTCCGCCCAAATGTAAATAGATGCTGAAGGTAAAGTGTAGAACCACTTCTTTGCCTTGTCTTCCAAAGAAAACTGAAAAAGTACTAGTTTGACATCATCGGCCAAAAAACCTTGACTCCCAAGAGTATTGTAAATCGAGTCATAGGCCTCTAAATGGAAATAAGGCTCCTCCGTTGCTAGACCCTTATATTTCGGAAAACTTTGCAATGAATTGGTTCTCACTTCAAAAGTTCTTCCTTGATTGTTGTGAGGAATAACTACCGGTGAAGGATTGTGAGTAATTACCGGCCTAAAATGCACTTCAATGCCCCTCGCATGTTCTCTAAGGTGTCTTCTTGGTACACCTAACCGATCCCTTGGACGAATAGGACCCATTGGTCTTTGCATAGGCCCTTGAGGTACATGTGGTTGATATTGTTGTTGTGGCATCGGTGGGTGTTGAATTGGCCTTTGGAATTGTGGTTGTGCATTTTGTGGTCGAACTTGTTGCAATGGTATAGGGCGTTGCACTGATGGCCCTTGTGGCCTTGACCGAATGTGTTGCGGAATAAGTTGTTGTGGCATTCCACCAACATTTGGCATTCCTTAAAGTTGGCCTTGCACATAAGCAAATTCTCCTTGATCTCCATCACCCCCGTATGCATAACCATCTTCATCATAACCCTCAAAATCCTCATACCCCTCGTCATATCCATCTCCCCCTATACCCGAAGATTGCCCAAATGGAAGAGTTGAATATTGAAAACCTGACTGGTTTAATGGTCTAAAAGTAAAAGTAGCATGGACAATGGCCAGTTCTTCTTGAGTGGTAATGGGTTGTGTGGTGTTGGTTGGTGTAACATCGTGAGGTTGAGTAGGATTGGTAGTGGTGTTTGGAATGGTGGTATTTGGTGAAGGTTGAGTGGATGATGGTATGAATGGTGGTATAAGTTCACCCGTAGTAGGTGGTGGTGGTGGTGGATCCATGTATCGAATTGGTGTGATTGGTGTAGTTGGTGTTGTTGGTGAACCACTGATTCTATTCTCTCGTAACAAAATTCTATTTCCTCTTAAAGTTCACTCAATTTCCGGATCAAATGCCAATGGTGATAACTAGTGAGAGCTTCTAGTACGCATGCATCTGTAAATACCTGCACACTAACACACCCAGCGTAAACCAGAAAAATAACGAACTTAAAAGAACAAAAATAACACACGTTGCGCACTACTCCCTGGCAACAGGGCCAAAATTTGACGTGATGTCGTGGTCACAATCAAATTTAATCCAAATACAACTAAATAGATAGTGGCAAGTGGGTATCGAACACAGGGAGTTTGTGGAATATGTGTTATTTAAAAGTGTATCTAGATTAACTAAGATTAAACTAAATGCAATAAAAGTAAATTTCAAGGGTTGGTTTGATTGATTTGATTTTTAAAACTAAGATTACTATTCTAATTGCAAAATGAAAGTGTTGGTTGTAGACAAAATAGAGACAAATGACCATCTTTAGTTTCCGGTTTGCTTTGACATTTATGCTATCATTCCACTAGAAACAACTAAATAGACATAGTTCATGTACAATTACTTGTTGTGATAAAAGGGAACTAAGTACTCAGATTCCTAGAACGTGAGGTTGTTACCCGATGACCAATTGACCCTTACCCAATCCTAGTTCTACCCATGATATCTCGATTGCCACTGGCACCAAGAACGTATGGTTTCAAAGTAGAATGATCATAAGCATCAACAATTTACAAACAAATAAGAACACACCATGATAAACAAAACATAAGTTCAATTTACCATTCTAGAAATATGAAATCAAGCACAATTGTCTTCACAAACCTTCAACTAAAGATGACCATAATGTACTTAGCCACTCATGGCTTGAAACAACATCATAGCAAAAGTATTATTGTTCATAAAGATCAAAGACAACAAACTAATGATTCCCAAGTGTTCTTCAAGCTTCAAAGTCTCCACGATGCTCCAAAATTCATTCCCCAACAATGTGTAACCGAAAAACCAATGACAAGCCCCCATAAATCTCATGAAAATGGCTAATAAATGCGGAAGTTACAAAGTGAGGATGGTCGGCGCCGTAAGCTACGGCAGCCACCGTAGCTTACGGCGGTCAAAGGTTTCAGAAGTCAACATATGGCGCCGTATCCTATGGTGCCAGCCGTAGGCTACGACACCCATTGAAGCTTTACGGCGCGGGGCTACTGAGCTACGGTGGCATTTTTGGCAAAAAGCGGGAGCCGTAACCTACGGCAAGAGCCGTAGGTTACGGTGCTGAGTGGGGTTCTTTTTCTTGTTTTCTTTGTGATATCTTCCAAACTCCATTTTTGTTCCATAACTTTCCACATCCTATCCAAGCTTCATAAAACCCGCATCTTGAACACTTTAACACTTGCAAATCCAAACATCTAGTGGTTACCAAGTTCAAACAATTAACCGGGCAAAGTATGAGATTTTAATCTATTTAAAGGCCTTAAGGGTTGTCCTACGGACCACCCGTCAGTGAGCCTCATTCATAATGAGCTCACGAAGATTGTCACGATCTGGAACCCAGATGCGGTTGAGATAGTATTGTAGTCCATCAGACTTTTTCACAAAATGATCTATAGAAGCACCTCGAATTTCTACGATTAAACTACCTTCGTTTGCGTACGAGTATTGAGCTTCGCGAATACTAGCATAAAGATTACTAGTGACCTGAAAACAGCGGATGCTACTAACATGAGTCTTACGACTAAGAGCATCGGCCACGACATTCGCCTTTCCAGGATGGTAGCGAATTTCGCAGTCGTAGTCGTTAAGCAATTCCACCCATCGTCGTTGACGCATGTTTAGTTCCTTTTGATTAAAGATGTGCTGCAGGCTCTTATGGTCAGTGAAAACCACACACTTAGTACCATATAGGTAGTGTCGCCAAATCTTTAATACAAAAACAACGGCGCCCAGCTCAAGGTCGTGGGTAGTATAGTTTTTCTCATGTATTTTGAGCTGTCGAGAGGCATAAGCGATCACCTTGTCTCGCTGCATGAGAACACAACCAAGACCATGATTCGAGGAATCGCAATATACCACAAAATCATCATTCCCATCAGGGAGAGCAAGTACAGGAGCATTACAGAGTAGATCCTTCAGAGTTTGAAAAGATTCTTCTTGCTCAGGACCCCAAGAAAAAGGTTTCTCTTTCTGAGTCAACAAAGTGAGAGGTATAGCGATCTTTGAAAAGTCCGAGATGAATCGGCGGTAATAACCCGCCAATCCTAAGAAGGAACGAATTTCAGACGCATATTTAGGTGTGCTCCAATTCTTCACTGCTTCAATTTTGGAAGGGTCAACATGGATTCCTTGTTTGCTAACAACGTGCCCGAGAAATTGTACTTCCTTGATCCAGAATTCGCACTTAGAAAATTTTGCATATAAGCGTTCACCACGTAAAAGTTCTAGTATCAAGCGTAAATGTCGTTCATGATCAAGTTGAGTTTTAGAATAAATAAGAATATCATCGATAAAGACTATCACAAAACGATCCATATAAGGTTTACAAACACGATTCATTAGATCCATAAACACTGCGGGTGCGTTGATCAAACCAAAAGGCATAACCACGAACTCATAGTGTCCATAGTGAGTGCGAAATGCGGTTTTAGGAATATCTTCCTCGAGAACACGGAGTTGATGATAACCAGACCAAAGGTCGATTTTAGAGAAACAACTTGTGCCTTGTAGTTGGTCAAATAAATCATCGATGCGAGGGAGAGGATAACGATTCTTGACGGTGAGTTTGTTAAGTTCGCGGTAGTCGATGCACATGCGGAATGAACCATCCTTCTTCTGGATGAAAAGCACGGGAGCACCCTAAGGTGAGGTACTTGGACGAATAAAGCCTTTGTCAAGTAGTTCCTGGAGTTGACTAGATAACTCTTGCATCTCAGAGGGTGCAAGTCGGTAGGGAGCCTTGGCAACAGGAGTTGCACCAGGTATGAGATCAATACGAAAATCGACAGGTCGAGGTGGGGGAAGACTAGGAAGATCTTCAGGAAAGATATTAGGGAAATCACACACTACCAGAACTTCACTTACGCTCTTTCCCTTGCCCTTCTTTTCCACAATGTGGGCTAAAAAGGCAAAGTACAATTTACGTAAGTATCTATTCGCTTGAGTGCATGACATTGACTTCAATCCTCTACAAGGTCGGTCTCCATAAACGTGCAAGGTATCACCAGACGGGAGAGGTAAACGAACGTACTTCTCACGACAAGCGATTTCGGCATGGTTCTTACGCAACCAGTCCATGCCTATGATGATATCGAAGCTACCCAATTTCATGGGTATGAGGTCAATAGCGAAAACATGATCGTTAAGAGTCAGGGAACAATCACGGAGAATAGAATCGACTAAGATAGACTTACCATCGGCAATCTCAACCGAGAATGGCTTAGGTAGTTTGGAGCGTGTACAGTTTAACAAAGACTCAAATTATACGGACACAAAGCTTTTATCCGCACCAGTATCAAATAGGATCGAAGCGTATAGATTATTAATGAGAAACGTACCATTAACGACGTCATTGTCGTTCTGAGCTTGCCTGGCATTGATGTTGAAGGTGCATCCTCTTGGGGTTGCTGTTGCGGCTGCTCTTGATTCAACTGGGGGCATTGAGGACGGATATGATTGGGGTCACCACACTTGTAGCAGGCACGAGCAGGTTTAGCATTCGGTTGAGGAGGTAGAGCTTGTTGAGCTGGTTGAGCTTGCTGAGCTGGTGATGTGGGGTTATTCTTGCAGTAGGCGGTGGTATGCCCATAGCGGTTACAGATGTTGCAATGGCGACAAGCAGAGTTCGTCGAATGATGGTAGTGACAAGTGTCGCACTTGGGATGAATCCCAGTGTATCCCTTCTTTGTGTTGTTAGGTAAAGCAAGGTTGGGATTCGCAGCAGGAGTTGGAGTTACAGCAGGCACAATAGCATTGCAGCCAGAGTTCGGAGACTTTCGTTTCTTACCCCGGCCACTACTAGACTGCTGGGTGATCTGATTTGCTGGCTTAGTGGGAGCAGGAGGCGTGTTGAACTGTTTGTCACGAACACGGTTGTTATTCAAGCTTGCAGCTAGACGGTAAACTTCTTCAATGTTGGTTAGATGTGTTGCTTCAATGGAGTCGTGCATAGCAGCAGGTAAGCCATGAATGTACTTCAGATTGTCGTCATCCATTTGTTTCAGATGCCAAAATTCATCCTCGAGCTTTTGCTGCTCATGAGGTGGGCAGAATTCGAGCATCATCAGTTCCCTAACCTCAGCCTATGGTAAAGCATAGGCTTCCTCATTGGACTGAATATTCCTCTCATTCGTCCACCACTCTAGAGCTCTTCCTTGAAACACACCAGTAGCACTCCTAGTCTTTAGATGCTCAGGGCATTCGCTGTTGATGAAAGTAACTTCAATGCTGTCGAACCATTCCAGCATCGCAGTCACCCCATCGCTTCCCGTGAAAGGCTTAGGGTTGCAAGAGACAAAGTGTTTGTAGTTGAAGCTCAAAGGCTTAGGTTGAGTTGCTTTCGAGTCCACAGAAGAAGGAGGTGTGTTTGAACCCTGGATTTCAGTGACAATCTTGGGCACAATTTGTGCGATCTGATCAGCCATGAAAGACATCATCTTTTTCTGAGTTTCAGACTTAGACTTCTTGTTCGGGCTAGAGAGTCGTCTAGCTGACATCTAGAGATCCGAACAGAGAGTAGGTGAGACTCGATCAAAACGTGTAAGTTGACTAGTATCACAGAGTATACCATATAGCATATAAATTTCTCAAATTGTTTCACATGTTTCAAATAGTTTTCCATAGTATATCAAGTTTCCACATTGTTTCACATAGATTAACGAAAGCATCATAAATTTAGTTTGTTCATGAGAGATTATTATGGCTTTAGATTGCGGAGACACGTGCGATGTGTGTAACATTTTTGAATAAACAAAGCATCAAGTATAAAACCACATGTAAATCGAGATAACATAAAAGATAGGCTCATAAACCATAGGATTGTTTCGGGTAGAGATATGTTGATTAACCAAAGTAAACTGAACCCTTTCAAGTTAAGGCAACGTGCTTTGGCCTGCTAGACAAATACGTTCATCGATGTTAGGCCTACGATATTTGTCCTTTCGGTTACTACACGTCCTTAATCGATTAGGAAAATTCGAGACTTTGGCGAGACTGAAAATCAAGGAGTTGGACTAGTTATCAAGATGCGAGTTTCACCTCTAACTTGGTAACATCATACCCTGATGTTGTTGGTACTTATCAAAAGATAAGACCCACTAGAATACGAAATGGAAATTTCCCTTCAAGGTTTGGATGTCACTCCTAACTTGAGGGTAGATTTCGTGCAAAATATAAGCATTGTTGAGTGAAAGTCGTCATCAAAGGCGGGAATCACCCCTATTTTGATGAGTCGTTTCGATTTTGTTGCAAGAGTGTCTTCAAAGCATGCAAGTGTGTATTGTGTTAACCTTAGGAAAGGCATGTAAGTTTATCAAGTAAGAAGAATTGCTAGGAAGCATGTAAGGTAGAATGCATAAGTTTTAAACAACAAATAAGAGGCAAGATTCCGAGAACTATAGAGTAGGCAAAAGTATTCCTACTTCTCCCTAATTCCCTATAGTTATGGCTCTAATACCAATCTGCCACACCCAACCGATGGTGGAAACATCGGGGCGCGACATTAAGCGTTCAGATTGCTCATGAGATTCCATAACACTATTTGTTTCGATATAGATTAAATCAAAATTTCATATCAAACTTAAATTGTCATACAATCCAAAACACAATCGAAATAGTATCAAAGTATCATCGACATTCAACAAGTTTCAAAATATTGTCTTTCTAAGATGAGTTTCTAGGTCATCCTAGCTTGATTTCTTGTTTCCTTTGCATATCAACCTGCAACATGTATTAAAATACAATCAACAAAAACGTTGGCGAGTATACAAGTTTGAATACATAGAAAAATAGTTTCAAGTTTAAAACTCATATCCAACATGAACAACATGTAAATAGTTTCAACCATGCTAGCTAACGCAGTCCAAATGATAGCCCAAGTTTTCGAATGCGTTAATTTTGCCTGTCCTACATCGACGCATCGAATAGGAGGTAATAGTTTTGAAACATAACAATACTCCCCAAGACACAAAGAGAGGTGCATTACTCCTATAGCGCTAATATTGTTAATGTAGGATCATTTTACCGACCAAACAAGTCGATCAGAAGCGTTCTTCTCAATACGAGTGGCGGAAACAAACGTATCAAGTTTAATTCAGCAAGATATCCACTTTAAACTGTCTTTTGATTGATTTGACAAAGAATTACAGTGAGTAGCCACTTCGGCAGCAGTTCGGTACACTAGCCGGAAAAGTTACAAATGAAACAAAATCAGGACTATATATAGGTAAGGTAATTTTGCACGGACCCACTCATGCGAAATTAGATTTCACACGAAATCTAATTTCGTGCGAAATTAACTCTTAATTTCATGCGAAATTACCAATTGGTAATTTCATACGAAATCACCTTCAAACCTACATTACCAATTGGTAATTTCATGCCCTGATCTATCAAATACACACTAAGACTCGATACAAGACGAAGTCAGCAAACGGATGCACCAACAGACTCCCCCTCGGATGTTGACGAAGTCTTCGGTGTCGAGTATTCTACATCTTCAATCTTTATCGGTCTTCATTCTTTCTCTGAAGTGTCTAACAATGTAAAGAATCCTCAATCAATCTCTATAATCTCTCTTCTCTCTTGAGTGAACACCAGGATTCGAACCTGGCTCTTTACCAATCAATCTCTCTCTTGAATGTCTTCAGACTCCCCCTCTCAATCTGCTAGGATCTTGGTCTGGAATCTCATGAATTCACATGATCTGGAACCTGGCTCTTATCACTCTCATAAGTTCTAAGATCGTAACCTGGCCCACACCTGCATAAACTCTACCACACACATAAGTTTCACAAATTTTAAAACTTTATAAATTTTAAAACTTCAATGCATGAAAATATTCAGAACTGATTTAATCATTGATGACCACTTGTAAACAAACTTTCTTCATACACACACTCCCAAACTTCTTCATCATGTTTAGCACTCGGAATTTTGAAATTCAGCTCTTCAACACCAGTTGTCGAAAATATTTTTGAATTTTTCAAAATTTTATGCTAAAACACACTTAAAATGTTTTTGGATTTTTGAAATTAACATGAAATGCAGTGAAGAAATATTTACAAACACTATTTTTGTGAGTTTGTGTAAAAAGATCATATCAATATTTGAGACAAATCACCAACACCGTTAAGCTTTTGACATTTTAAGTTCTAAACGATTCACCTAGATTGTCAGTATACTGATCCACTTAAATTCTCACACAAATTTCAACTGTTTCAAGATACGAGATTAATGTTTTAATAGACTTAAACTTATTCGTGTGACCCACCACTTGAATATACTCCTGTATCCAGATCCCAATATTTAGTCTTACAGGTGAGTATAGCTAGATGATATCTGTAAAGGGTTAAATGGGAGGCCATGAGAGCTCAGGTCAGAACTTCCGTTCAGCAAAGAGATGATGGCTCGTCTTTCGGTGTGTTCCCTTTAGAGAATATTTTCTTCAACAGCACATGATTAGCATTTTGCAATGTTTCAGCATTTTTATGCTGAGGGCAAGCTTTAAGTTTAAAGCATTTTGCAAAGTATTATACAGGGACAAGGCCATTGCTTCCGCAAAATAAGAAGTCCCGGGATAATACCCCAGATATCACTAAGCATAAAGACCTAGTATCTCAGAAAGAGAGATCTTTCAAACAAGATTTCGGGGGTTACCCATATATCCGAGAGATGTTCCCCACGAGATAAGTAAGTATAGACTTTACGTTTATATCTCGAAAACAATCTACTGAATGTGCAAAAACCTACTGCACATCCACAGTGAGACCGTTTATCACATTTTGACTTTCCAATTCTTTAGCGTGCTGTGATAGTCCACTGATGTACTATCATTTCCTCTTTTCTTCACAAAACTCATTTTTGAATTTTCAATGTTTTTGTCTTTTATAGCTTTTATCATGTTTTTGTCTTTTTCAAATTTTCAAATGTTTTTGGATTTTCTGAAATTCTTACCCCCCTAAAATTCAAAACCATTAAACGAAAATTTGAAAAACAAACTGTACAAGTAATGTGACAAACTGATGTCGAATCGCCTCAAATCGCCATCCACTAGGCTTAACAATCAGAACTCCCCCTTACAACAAACTATTTTCCCATTATGATTTCAAAACACTTAAGTTTGTTTTAATCAAAATGGTTTTTCCGGAAAATAAGTTTTGTTTTTAACCACTTGTAGGTTAGGGGTAAACTCATCACATTGTTTCTCAATCACATGAAAAATTTAACAATTTTTGAAGTTTTATCAATCATCAACCACTTGTAGGAAAAAGATAAATCAAGTACAACTTAATGTCCCTGATTAATCTTGCGAAAGATGTCGATTCCTGCTCCACACTTACCAACCTGGGAGCTCCGGCAAGTCAGATTTTTCAAACAAAGAAAATATCCACCCAAGCCTGACCAGCCTTGGGTGATTCCGAGTTACCTACACTCGGTTGCTTACCTACCATCTTTTTCTCGTAGAACTCTTTAACCCGTTTGACTTTCTTGTCAACCTTTTTACCAAAAATGTGTTTCACCTTGGGGTTAAAAGCCTTCTCGACATCAAAAACCTTTTTATCAGAATAAAATTGATTTGAAATTTCAACTTTTCCAATTTGCTTCTTAAAATTTTCAGCCCGAAGTGGTGGAAAGTTCACATCATCCACAGTCGGCACTGAGTTTTCAACCTTTTTCTCAACATGTGGCTCATCTGACTTTGTGGAATCAGATTCATCGCCCGAAGTTAGCTCCTCTGATTTTGACATATCAGAATCATCGCTAGAAATCTTCTAAAATTTCTTAACAACCCACTTTTGGTTGTCAAGATTTGCTCTTCTCTTGTAAAACCTGTTTGAACATTCACCAATTTCAAATTTTGAATTTTTGAAAATTTTAGACCTTTCAATCGGTGGTTCAAACTCAACCATTTTTCCTTTCAGTTTAGAAACTCCCTGTTTGGTTTGATTTTCCTGTGAACATTTTACTGCAATATGTCCAATTCTTCCACAGTTAAAACAGGTTCGAGTCTCCTTCTTCTTTTGATCAACCATCTTCTCCATTTCTTCTTGCTTCTTCGTAAGAAACTCTTTGTTTGATTGCTTCCAGAAGGGCTATTTTGTTCTTCCTCTGCACTTGTTCCTGAAACAAATATTGTTTTTATGTTAGGAATTTTCTCATTTTTATAATTTTCTGGTGGAATAAAACCAAGACCTTTCTTTTTGAAATTACCGTTATGGTTTGGTTTCTTTCGATAACCATAACCAGAACTGTAACCTTTTTTCTTATTTAATCTTTGTTGAACTCTTGAGGTGTAAGGATTATGTTTTTTAGAAAGATATACATCCTTTATTTCAGAAATATTAATTTATGTTAGTTTGAAAACCTTTTTGATCAATTCAGTTTTAACACCTCTTATTGGAAATTCATGATCAAAATATAATTTGTCTGAATCAATCAAAGTATATGCCACTTTAATTGACACATCATTCAAATTAGATTTTGACAACATGAATTCTTTATTGTAAACCCGTTTTCCCTGTTTGACTGAAGAACTTGACATGTCGGACTCAGACTTTGACTCTGGTTTTAACTCCGACTTTGACTTTGACTCTGATTTTAACTCTGATTTTGACTTTGGTTTTGGATTTGACTCCTCCATTTCATCTTTGTCTAACACCTGATCGACAACTTTCTTAATTAACTCGGACTCATGATCAGTATCAGATGACGTAAAAGTGACATCAATACTTTCTCGCAAGTTATCTGAAGACTCCGATTCCCACTGTAAATTTGTTGCCTTTTTTACTCTTTCTGAATTAGCATTTCGTGGAGAATATGCATTTTGAACTGGGGGTGGACACTTGTTATAGCTGACATTATGTTTCTTACCAGAAGTCTTCTCCTCAGTAACTTCTTTTATTTCAGAATCCTTTTCTTCAGATTTTTCTTCTGACTTCTTTTCTTCAGATGTCTTTTCTTGAAATGTCTTCATGTCTTCCACAATCGGGTAAATCCTGTCAACCACAAAAGTAGAACATAAGTAACTTTTTAACAAATTATTAACTCTTTCAGTTTCAATTCTTTGTGTTTCCAACTTCAATTCAAGCTCATCACACTTCTCGGTGTAATAGTTGACATTGTCAAGCTGTCTCATATATGCTCCTTTGAGTGTATTCATTGCTATAGCTTGTTTACTGCTTGACTTATTGTATTTATTCATGGCTTTGTTCAAGACATCATACGATTCTTTCAGCTGGTTCAAGTTGTGAATCAATTCACTATTTTGTTTCTTCAAATTCTCACAGCTTTCACAATTCTCGGACACTTTTTCTGCAATAGCTTCCGGTTTGACTTCAAACACTGGAATTTCTTTATCTTTCTTCTTTGCCTCAGAAATCTCTTCTTCAACTTTCACCTCATTCTTGTTTAAACGCTTTCTTATTCTTTCTCCCCAATAATCATCATAAAGAGCATTTTCATTTTTATCTTTAACAATTTGAGCAACAAAAACTTTGTGATCTGAAGTTTTGTTAGGATCAAAATCATCCCAACTGAAGCCTTCAGGAAGTCTTTCATCATCTTGATCTATCAAACAAGCTTTACCATCAGGTGAAATGTATTTATCCCAGTTGAAGTCTTTTAATGAACTTCCCTCATCTTGATTAACAAGACAAGCTTTCTTTGAATCTTCAATCTTTCGAGCATGTGCAGTTTGTGATTGTTGTTGGTGTGGTTGCTGAGAAACTTGATGATAAATCGCCTTTCGATAGTAGTCATTGTTTCCGAAGGGATTTTAAGCTCCACTAGCTTCACTATTTGTGCACTCCATCTTGAAATCCCCCTTTTCCCTGCATCGAAAACAAGTAACTTTAGATTTATCAAATCCTAAAGTTGAAACATTTGCATCACGGAAGTCATCTCTTCCCGTGATTTGTTTAAACTTTTCGGCTCTCCTCAATACACTAGCCAAACACCATTTGATATCCATCAATTCCATCTCCTTAGCATCTATCTGATCGTAATCCTCTTTTGTTAGCATTGGATTCCCGATCCTCCCTGCCACTAAGCTCCCATACGACTCAAGCACAGTCACCAACAGAGACATATGACTTTTGGCAACTTCTTCTGAATAATTCTGATCATTTTCCAAATTTAAAGCAATGTTGCACTGAAGAACTTTTCTACTTTTTGTTGATGATAAATTCGGATCAAATGATGGATATGAAGAAAATCCCATTTTGCTGCTTGATCCATGAGTTGTACTTTCAGAAGAACTCTTTGCATTGAATGCAGTTTCAATCTTTGGAGAAAGGTTGGTTTTATCACTAACACCACCTTTGTAGTACAAGCTAATGTCTTGTTCTCCATCATAGTTCTTCATTCTTGCTATCTTTCTTTGCTCCATCTCTTGAGCTTCAAGCTGTTTAATAAATCGACTCAACGTTAAATCATTAAAACCCGGTTTGTTTATCAACATCATAAGATACGTGCCCCATTCATTATGTGGCAACGCATCAGCCAACTTTTCGAACAACTCATCATTATCCTTATTGATGCTCAACCTGCTCATATTCTTCAACAAATTGCAATATCTTTCAATGATTTGCTTGGTGCCTTCATTTCATAATCCTCGAAACAAATCAAATTCTTTCTTCATAAGTGACTTTTTATTCTTGATCATATCATCACTTCCAACAAAATTTGATTCTAACTCTTCCCAAATCGAACAGGCACTCCCATTGTGATGAAGTAGAATCAAAATGTCTTCTTTAATTGCCTGCTGCAAGAGACTCACCATCATTTTCTCATCTTTGTATTTCTTTTTCTCCTCAGCACTCAGATTTCTAATCTCAATCTTTACATTATTGCCATCAACTGGTCTAGTATATTCAAATTCAGTATGTTCCCAAGCATCTAGATGATATGCTTGCACCCATTTTGCAAAACGTTCGGCCATCCATTGAAATCCTCGATACTCATGAGCTTGGGCGGTTTTTGTGTTGTCCCCGTTTCATTCTCTAGCAACGTACTCTGAGTAACTGTCATCGGACTAGCAAAGGCATTGTAAAACTCATTGTCCATGATTTGGTTTTCAAAATTTTACAAACTCAGTCTTTCAAACGAAATTACAACCTCAAACGAAATTACTGTTTCACACGAAATACTTGCTTCAAACGAAATACCTGCTTAACAATCTTCAAACGAAATCAGTCCAAGCGAAATTACTAATTTCGTGCGAAATAACACAATTTCAAACGAAATAGGTAATTCCGTGCGAAATACTCAAACGAAATTACAACTTGATGCGAAATCACTAATTTCGTGTGGAACTTTCAAACGAAATTACAATCTGGTGCGAAATCAGGACCTAATTTTGTGTGAAATTATGCTGATGTCATCTTCTCGAGCTGTTTTTGTAAAAAATTGATCAGGTTATTGTTCGATTTTAAGTCTGAAACTTTCAAGGGTTTGTTAAAACAGTATTGCGTGCATAATGTGTGAAATTCAAGACATTTTAACCGTAAAAACTTGTTCAATTTAGAAAAGAAGGTGTAGAAATCAGATTTTGCAGCTGAATTGGTAAGAACTCTTCCTCCTGAGCTCTGATACCACTTGTAGGATCGTTTTACCGACCAAACGAGTCGATTAGAAGCGTTCTTCTCAATACGAGTGGCGGAAACAAACGTATCAAGTTCAATTCAGCAAGATATCCACTTGAAACTGTCTTTTGATTGATTTGACAAAGAATTACAGCGAGTAGACACTTCGGCAGCAGTTCGGTACTCTAGCCGGAAAAGTAACAAATGAAACGAAATCAGGACTATATATAGGCAAGGTAATTTCGCACGGACCCACTCATGCGAAATTACCAATTGGTAATTTCGTACGAAATCACCTTCAAACCTACATTTGACATTTTTCTCGTATAACGTGCCCTGATATATCTAATACACACTAAGACTCGATACAAGACGAAGTCAGCAGACGGATGCACCAACAGTTAAAGTGGAACTACACACAGGGATTAAATGTTCACATAGCAAAAAATAGTCTCAAGTATCAATAGTTTCATGTTTCATGTTTAACAAGGATAGAG
This sequence comes from Helianthus tuberosus, assembly GCA_030545235.1. Lineage (NCBI taxonomy): Eukaryota > Viridiplantae > Streptophyta > Magnoliopsida > Asterales > Asteraceae > Helianthus > Helianthus tuberosus. The sequence goes on from CM060435.1 coordinate 32,132,795, forward strand.
TATGTTTGGAATAAGTTTCAAGTGTTAAGTGTCTTGATATAGAATACATGTTGCATCCCAAAAGTGTTTAAAGCAAAAAGAGATCGAGTATACTCACAGTGGGTGCTTAGAACCAAACACTCTCTAATTGGATCGAAGGGCGCGCTGGATCAGCCTGAGTATAGTACGGTAGTGTCAGTGTTGAACAACGTGTTAAATAGAATACCAAATGAGTCAAGTGTCAAATGGTGAGTCGAACGAATGGGGATAACCCATCCGATCGGATGGTCATCCGAACGGATGGTCATCCGAGCGGATGACCATTCGAAGGGGTGGCCATTCGATTGAGATGTGGGTGTTTGTAAATTGTTTTGAAAGTTTGAAGTTTTCATTATAGCGTTTTAAACAAATGTATAGTATCGATGCCAACTCATCCGGTCGGATGGCCATTCGATCGAGAGGAGTTATAAAGGAAACTGATCACCTGGTCGAATGGTCATCTGATGATCGGATGGTCATCCGATCAGATGGTCATCCGATCGGATGGCCATTCGAATGGCAATCTGTTGTTTTGAAAACTTTGTAAAATTTTCTAAATTTTTGTCTCGTGTTGTAACGGAGACGACGTAATGACATGTCAAACATCAGAAAAACTCATCAAGGTCCAGTTCATTCGATCGGATGGGAATCACCCTATTCGATCAGCTCCACTGTTTCTTGACGGAGTTTCATGTCTGACCCGTTAATCGGTCATCTCTCCGGTGGAAAACCGTTTTCAAGCCGGCTCTCAACTAGGAAATGAGTAGAGAGTCTGAATGAGTCGAGATTCCATCGGTTTGGTGTAGAAAGTTGAAGAAAAGTTTGAAATCAGTGAAAAAGTGTGAAATCTTGCAAAGTTTAGTTGAGGAGTTATGGAAATCTCTTAGTTTTGAACTAGTCTTGATGAGTTGGTGCTCCACAACAGGTTGCATAAGCAAGATGAGTGAAGAACACCTTCAAGGGGTCCAACTAGGCGACTCCGAGAGAAAAATTAGTGTTTGTGTGTGATTTTGATGGAGAAGATGATGGAGAAGTGTGTAGTGATGATGATTGTACAAGATTTGACGGGAAATACTTACCAAATAGACTTGAATCGAGAGAAAAGTGTCTGAGAATGAACTGGGAGTGAGTTGGGTCGAATGGAGCTGACACATCAGTGAACAGTGGTGTGTACGGGTATTTATAGTGTGAGAGGAGAGACTTAAGCTGGTGTAAGTGAGTGCAGGCGATCGGGTGGCCTTTCGGTCGGATGTCCATTTGGACAGCTGACACTTGTTTGCTAGATTCTGCCTTTTGTTTGATTCGCGAGCGAGATTAAGCGTTGCGTTGCGTATTATTGTGATAAATCATTGTTTTATGGTATTCGAGTATAAGATTCGTATAATCCAGAATAAACTCGTGTTTCGAATATAGTTTAAACAAGTTTCTCGTTCCATATAGTTTAAAACATGTGTCTCGTTCCATAGTATCAAGCATAATAAAGAGTCACGGCTCGCATCGTCCAAAGAGTCTATATTCACATCGTTCAAAGAGTCAGGATTCATATCGTTCCAAATGTTTAAAAGTGTCACATAGAGTTAAGATTCACATCGTTCATGTAATAAGCATCACAAAAGTATCACATTGAGTAAAAGTTTTACATAGTTTAAACAAGATGTTGGACCGTCGGTTGACCCTAAACAGTCAAGTTGAGTAGTTCATCATCATTTGCAAAGGCGGAATCAATGTAAATGATGTCAAACAGCTTGTTTCTTTTCAATCTTTATCTATTGATGATTTCCTGAGCTTTTACAATACAATTCTTGATAAAAATCTGGCAGCACCTCAGCTCACACACACATAATTTCGTATGAAATGAGATATGCACAACACCTATTTATAGAGCTTGTAATTTCGTTTGAGGGTGACATGTCCCTGTTCAAACGAAATTACATGAGTTAATTTCGTTTGAACATGCACATGTTCCATTCAAACGAAATTACATGCTTTAACAAGAACAAACCCTAATTCAATCACTGTTGTGCACTCATTTATCCTATCTAGACATAAGACTCGATTAAGACGAAGTTAACAGACAGTAGATGCACCAATAGACTCCCTCTTGGATGTTGACGAAGTCTTCGGCGTCGAGTCTTTAGTCTTAGTCTCTTTCCAAATTGTCTTGACATTGTAAAAGCTTCCTTCAATCTTTTATCTTCCATCAACAGCTAGCATAAAGCACATACTCTGAATCTTTAACAACCTTCAAACTCCCCCTTGAATGTAGATCCAGAACTGCTTCTGACTTTAAGTCTTCAGACTCCCCCTATCAGTAGGCTAGGATTTTGCTTAGCTGCTTTCTTAAAATTAAACTTGTTACCTGCATATACTCTACCCAAATATAAGATATATGACAATAATAGTTTCAAACTTAAACTTACCTTTTAACTTTCAGTGTTATAAATCCACTTAAGTATTCAGGTTCAAATTAATGACCCTGATTACTCAATTACTCTACCAAGTCCAACTTAATGACCTTGATTGATCTGAGACAATTCACACTGACATTTATTCAACATTTTCTGAAAATTTACAAGTTTCAAATTAATGAACTTGCTTTGACTTTTCAACTTTCACAAACTTATCATGTTTTAGCTCCAAACTCATCATCCAACCCAGAAACTTCCTGCATCTGCTTCAATTCGAATCTAAAGATCAACTCTCCACTTTGGTTTGTCAAAAATAAAGCAGAAATGAAAAATCTTTTTGGATTTTTAAAAAAACTTCTAAACTAGAAAATGAATTACAAAAATAAAATGCAGAAATAGAATGCAATAAAAGTAAACTATTTACAAACATATTTTTGGTGAGCGTGTTAGGGAATCATATCAGTTATTCGACAAGTCACAAGTACCGTTAAGCTTTAATTTCATACTCAGAATTAAACAATTTGCTTAGATTGTCGATATACTGATCCACTTAAATTCTCACACAATTTTCAATCTGTCTAGGATACGAATTTAGTGTTTTAAAGACTTAAACTTATACATGTGTCCCACCTCTTCAATATACTCCCGTATCCAAATCCCAATATTCAGTCTTACAGGTGAGTATACCACAGATGATATCTGTAAGGGGTTAAATTGCGAAGAACCGTGAGAGCTCAGGTCAGAACTTCCGTTCAGCAGAGAGATGACGGCTTCGACTTTGGTGTGTCCCCTTTAGAGGATCTTTTTTACAACAGCATTGATTAGCAATTTTATTGTCTCATCATTTATGCTGAGGGCGGCGCTATATTTCAAGCAATGCAGAAAGTATTATTCGGAGACTAGGCCATTACTTCCGCATTATCAGAAGTCCCGGAATAATACCCCAGATATCACTGAGTATAAAGACCTAGTATCTCAGAAAAAGGGATCTTTCAAACGAGATTTCAGGGGTTACCTATATATCCAAGTAGTGTTCCCTACGAAATAAGCAAGTAAAGATTTAGGTTTATATCCCGAACAAACCTACTAAATGTGCAAAAACCTATCGGCACATCATCAGCGAGACTGTTTAACCCATTTAATCTTTACATATCTTTAGCATACTGTAACTGTCAAGCCGATTTACTATCATTTTCCCTTTTTACACAAGCTCTTTTTCAGATTTTCTATTGTTTTTGGATTTTGAAAATATCTCATGTTTTTGGATTTTTGAAATTTTTTACTGTTTTTGTATTTTCTGAAAATATTACCCTACTCTCCCCCTAAATACCAAAACAAGTAAAAAATCGACAAACCATTGCAGATTGCTTCTCAACATCATCACCTACATTGGTACCTTCATCAACGCCAAGAATCTCCTCCAACACTGATAAAAGCTTCATACCGTTCAGTTTTAGCAAATATTGAAAACGATTTTTGTCAAATGCTTTGGTATGTAAATCAGCTTTTTGTTCATCAGTGTGGATTTTCTCAATTCTTATCAATAACCTCTATTTTTCAACCACATGGCTTACCAACCAATACCATTTGTAGGTTGAATTCTCAAGATGCCGATACCTACTCCTCACTTACCAACCTGGGAGTTTCGGCAAGTCATACTTATCTAAATTTTCAAACACAATATAATAATGATGCCGATTCATGCTCCACGATTACCAACTTGGGAGCTCCGGCAAGTCCGAAATTTTTAGTGAGATTTTGATGCTACCCAAGCCTCTTTCGACTCAGGTAACTGAACTTTAATGTGAGATTTTGTAGTGTAAAGTGGCGGAAAATTTTCATCATTCATCTTCAAGCTCTCTGTAGACTCAACCTCAACCTCTTTGTATAAGAAAAATTTGTCTTTTTGAGGTTGACCAGATGGTTGTTCTTTCTTCGAAACAACCTTTTTCTCAAAAGTAACAGACTCTTGTGGATCAATTTTCTCATAGTAATCCAAAGAAACATCCATCTTTACCGGTGTGGTAGAAGACGATTGTTTTTCTGACTCTGAAACCTTTGGTTTTTGAACACTTGATTTCTTATCAACCACTTTTGGCTTCCATGCTTGTTGAGATGATGCAAACCGTTTGTAAAACTTGTCATTTTTAGTTACCCTATTCTTAACAGGTTCAGTTTTGATCTTAGTATTATCATTTTTCAAAACCTTTTTCTCAACAACCAATGGAGCTTTTTCCTTCACATCAGCTTTCTTTCTTGAATCCATCACAACTTCAGTCTTAGGCTTCAAATTGGTACACTTTCATGCAATATGTCTAACTTGATTACATTTGAAGCATATTCGGGTGTCAACTACCCGACTTGTGCCTTCAGACTGAGGCTGCGATGCTTTCTTCTCAAAGAACTCTTTGTTTGATTTTGAAAAAATCTCAGATTCTTCATCAGAAAGTGAACTCGAACTTGACACAAACACTTTCTTCTCAGCAAACTTCTTGTTTTGAAAATTCCTTTGTTGATAGTTCTTACCACCCTGATATCCACCCGACCATCTGTTTCGATTATTGTTATAAAAACGCGGTGGAACAACAGGTTTCTTGTAGTAAGCCTTATCTTTTTCAAAATTCATTTGCCTCTTTGTCTGATTCAAACCTTCTACTTCAGACAGATCAATTTCAACTAGTTTGAAAACATTTTTCAATTTGTTCACATTAATATTCTCCAGAGGAAACTCAGAATCCGAATACAACTTATCCGATCCAGCCATCTTGTACATCACAAGACCCGGTTCGTCACCTAAGTTGTTTTTGGATTTTGATTTTGAAATGTATTTATCCAGAAAACATTCATCATCATCAGCTGAATCACTATCAGACTTCAAAACACTTTCAGCCATGCTTTTAACAATATCAGTTTGAACACTATCATCAGATGATGATGAAGAAAATGTCACATCAATTGACTCTGGAAGTTTTATTTCATTTGTTTCATCTTCATCATTAACCAACCCGGACTTTTTCTTTGAATAATTGTTTAAAACTGGTGGTGGAACCTGGTGAAACCCAACTCCTGTTCCATCACAGTATAGATCTTCGCCTGCTTTGTTTTTCCCGATGGGTTTGGGAACAATATGTTGTAAAACAAAGCTTGCAGAGTTGTAACTGTTCAGTTTCAAATTGATACGCTCATTCTCAATCTTAGCTTCTTCAAACTGAAGCTTCAATTTAGCAATCTCATCCAGTTGTTGATTAATTTGTTCTTCTTTGTGTCTGAGAACAACAGTTAAATGCTCATTTTCTTTATTGGGTTTACCGTTTCTTTCATCAGAATCTTTTACCATTCGTTTTAGTTTATCAAAATTTTCTGAGATCTGGCGATTTTCAAGAATTAGCTTTTCATTCTCTTTCCTAACTCTTTCTACTTCAATTTTATCATTTTCAATGTTTTCAATTAAAATTTTAGCTCGACCATTTGAAGCTTTGAACATTTTATCACGGTCTAGAATCTGATCTTCAACCTTTTTTACTCTTGTTGTCAGTTCTTCAATCTTTGCATTACTAGAGTAAGTAAGTGTACTACAAAACTTGCAGTTTTTCATGCAACTTTTGTAGTCACTATCACCTTTGACTTTCTTACCTGTCTCACTTGTTGAAATGTTTGGACTGACCTTTCTTTTAGACTCAAATTCAGACTTAGAGTCTACCTCAAGTTCCTTTGCAGCTAGAACTTTGTCAGCCATCTTCCCCAAGTTTTCAGCAATGAATTCTTTTGAAGTATCAATAATCCCATCAACAATCTTCTTAGACTGAGACTCTTTCTCTATATATTTTTCTTTTACTTTCTCTTCTCCACCTCCCCACCATTCTCTCTGTTGGGCGTCTTCTTCTGCAACAAATTCCTCAATGAAAGCTTCAATACTAAGAGTTTTTGCATCAATAGCAATGTTTCCTTGAGGATCAAGGTAACATTCTCTATCAGCATCCCATCTCTTTGCTTTCCTGGCTTCACTGAACACCCTAGATAATCTCATCATCTTGAATTCTGCTCTCTGCTTTCTGCTTTGGTATTTTTGTTCTTCAGTTCTTGTGTCTTTGAAAGGAACTTCCTTCGCTACAAACGCATAGCCTACTGCATCTTCTTCCGGTAACACATCGCTCCAATCGTATCCCTCATCATCATGAATAACAGCAAGAGCTCTTGATTTTTCTTTGGGGGTATCTTCAAGCTGCTTCATTCTGGGGGGTTCAGATTTGTTTTGATGGTAGATTGCTCTTTTGTAGTAATCTTCACGGAATGGATTTGCAGTATCATCAGCAGGAGCGTTACGACACTCACGTTTAAAGTGTCCTTTTTGTTTACATCGGAAACATGTGACCTTTGATTTGTCAAAGCCCAATTTGGTGGAAGGTCCGCCAATTGAATGTCTCCCAGTAATCTCCATAAATCGTTGCGCTCTCCGGACTGCACTGGCCATACACCACCTGATATCGATCAGTTCCATCTCTTCAGGATCTATTTGATCATAGTCCTCCTTAGTCAGGTTGGTGTTTCCAATCTTGCCTGCCACGAGGCTCTCGTACGATTCTAACACCGAAGCTAAGAACACCATCTGCTGTTTTGCTGACTCTTCACTAAAATTTTGAGCGTTCTTCAGATCCACAGCGATATTACATTGGAATAGATTCTTTGATGCAGATTGCTTTGAAGTTGATGAAGAAGAACCACTATGAAAACCACTGTGAAGGGTTTCTTGATTCACATTTTTTGAACTCTCTGTAGAAAATGTTGTTCTTGGAGAACCAGTCTTTGGTAGATTTCCTCTGTAGTACAATTCCACATTCTGCTGATAAGATGAATTGTTGACTTTGCTAGATTTCTTGATCTCTAACTCGTGGCTTTCCAGTCTTTCTATAAGCAGATCAACCTTCATATCAGCTGGCTTTATCGTATTCTTCAGCATCAATGCAAAATATTGCCAGTCTTGCTCATTTGGTAATGCATCAAACAATTTGTCTACCAGCTCTTCTTGAGTGTAAACGATCTCATGTCTAGCAAGCTCCATCTTCAGATGTCCAAATCTTTCGATCTTCTTAGAAACAGACTCGTTCTTTAAACAACCAAACAAATCAAACTCTTTTTGTAACAGTTTCTTTTTGTTCTTCACTATTTCAGCACTACCAATACATTTAACCCTCAGTTTTTCCCAAAGATCTTTTGAATTTTCATATTCAATTAATGAAATTATATCATCTCTCACAGACTGATGAATCAACGCGATGCACCTCTGTTCAGCAATATATCTTTCAATCTCATCAGTATCTGTCAGACTTTCACCAAAACAATTTCCTTTAACGTAACCAATCTTTAAACTTTTCCAGCTTTGATATGCAAAGGCTTGAAGCCACTCGTCAAATCTTGTAGCCCAGCTATTGTAATCTTCAATCGCCAACAACTTTGGAGGTTTGTTATACGTCCCATACGCACTCTCAACGCTTAATGTATCCAAAATAGTCTTTTTCGCATTCGGAGCTTTCTCATTTATGTTGTTCGTTGTGTCGTTTGAAGAATCATCCCCACCGTTTCCAGCAAAAGCAAAGATATCACAGAACGGATTGAAATCATCCATCTTCACGTACCTGAAACAGTTAACAAACACTTAGAAATATTTTTGAATTTTTGAAAATGAGTTTCAAACGAAATATGTTGAAACTGAATCGCTTAAAACGAGATTACAATTTAAACAATATTATGTTTCTCAAACGGAATAGCTCTTCTCAAACGAAATCTCTTATTTCGTTTGAGACAACACCTAGTACAAACGGAATTACAAAACTTGTATTCCTTTCAAACGAAATAACAATAATATCCACTCTCAAACGAAATGACACAAAACTTTCAAACGAGATACCTTGTTCAAACGGAATAACCCAAATCTTTCAAACGAAATTAGGTATTATATGTGTTTTCAAACGAAATAACCAAGTTATTTCAAACGAGATCAAGATGATGTCATCATTTTCGAACAATTTTCAAACGAAATTAAATTTTTGATCAAGTTTTAAGCTGAATTTTAGTCTAAAACTTTCAAGGATTAGTTAACACAGTGTTTCGCTTGATATGTGTCAAAATCAGGCCATTTCAACCGTTCAAACTTGTTCAAATCAGAAAAGAAAGGGTAGAAGTGAGAGAATCCGGTAAAATCAAGCTGAGTTTGGTATGAACTCCTCGTCCTGAGCTCTGATACCCCTTGTTGGACCGTCGGTTGACCCTAAACAGTCAAGTTGAGTAGTTCATCATCATTTGCAAAGGCGGAATCAATGTAAATGATGTCAAACAGCTTGTTTCTTTTCAATCTTTATCTATTGATGATTTCCTGAGCTTTTACAATACAATTCTTGACAAAAATCTGGCAGCACCTCAGCTCACACACACATAATTCCGTATGAAATGAGATATGCACAACACCTATTTATAGAGCTTGTAATTTCGTTTGAGGGTGACATGTCCCTGTTCAAACGAAATTACATGAGTTAATTTCGTTTGAACATGCACATGTTCCATTCAAACAAAATTACATGCTTTAACAAGAACAAACCCTAATTCAATCACTGTTGTGCACTCATTTATCCTATCTAGACATAAGATTCGATTAAGATGAAGTTAACAGACAGTAAATGCGCCAACACAAGATTTAGGATTCAAATAGTATCATTCACATTATGATCGACCGTCCCGAGTTTAAAGCATCACAAGGTACAAAATACGACGAGACTTGCTATTTGTAGGTTAACATCAAAACGCAGGGCGTTACATGAATGGTTGGCCTTTTTAAATTATATATGATCGGCCTTTTAACTTCCAACATTCACATACATTGTATTATCAAGTATTAAGTATCAACAATAGGATCATCATCTCTATTCAAGTATTCATCATCGATTATGGCATCTCAAGACACACACGGATCATCATCTACTGTAGAAGAACCTCCGTTGTGGACATATGTCACTAAAATCGAAAAACAGGGTGTCGTCGGAGGAACATGGAAATTTCAGTGCAACCTTTGCGGTGATATGAGACAAGGATCATATTCTCGGGTTAGAGCACATTTGCTCGGTATAAAAGGTATTTGATTCATATGTATTTGATTTGATTTAATTTGATGTTGATAATTTTGATAATCATTCTATATGCGAGAGTATTTGGATGTTTTGATAATTTTGAATTTTTGATAATCATTCTGTATGTTGATAATGTTGATAATCATTATGTATGCGATAATTTTGATAATCATTCTATATTAAGTCAAAACAAAGAATAGAATATTTGATGTTGATAATTTTGAATATAATAATCAATTGATTGTTTATTGGCATATGTTCACAAACTGTTTATATAATTTTGAATAGAATATTTGATGTTTATTCGCATATTTGATGTTGATAATTTTGAATCAGAATTGATTGCTTTCTTTATCTCATGATGAATTTTAATATTCAATTTTAATATTCATACAAGCTTGACTTGTTTATATAGGTATTGGGATTAGTATTTGTAAGAAATCAACAGCGGGTGATAAACTTGAGATGAAACGGTTGGATGTTGCGTATGAAAAGAATAAAGCCGAGTCAAAAGCGAAAGAAGTCGGGTTGCCATGTGAAGGTGGAGTTGGCTTTAAGAAAAGAAAAGGTCTTTCATCACAACTTGAATGAGCTTTTGGTGTTGAAATCAGAGACCAACTGGATCAAGAAATAACCAGGATGTTTTATACCGGATGTTTACCTTTTAATCTTGCAAGAAATCCACACTATCATAGGGCTTTTCAGTTTGTTGTTGCCAACAAAATTGATGGTTATGTACCTCCTGATTATCATAAGCTGAGAATAACTTTACTATAAAAAGAAAAACAAAATGTTCACAAGCTATTGGAACAAGCATACGAGAGTCCTTGATGAGTATGCAATGTTTTCAATGAAGAGTGGTCCTTTTGCGGATTTAACAAGCGTTGAACATATGGCTACTATGGAACCCAAGAATTGGTGGGTTAACTTTGGTGCTCAAACTCCTTTTCTCCAGACTTTGGCTTTTAAATTACTTGGACAACCTAGTTTGTCTTCCTGTGCTGAGCGTAATTGGAGTACTTATGCATTTATTCATTCGCTAAGAAGGAACAAGTTGATTACAAGTCGTGCTGAAGACTTGGTTTACATCCATAAAAATCTACGACTTTCGTCAAGGAATCCGAAAGATGATGTAAAGATGTGGGATGTGGGTGGAGATGCTTTTAATTCAATGGAAGATGGTGGGTTTTTGGAGGTTGCCGATCTTTCGCTAGATGAACCGGAGTTTGAAAACGTTTTGATTAACGATAATTAATTATATATATTATAGACAGCGAATAGTGTAACCACTGCCAAGTTAAATATCAGTCGTTAGATCAAGCTAAGATTAAATCTCAACCGTATAAACTCATAAAAAAAACTGAAAATCTGGCAGTTAACGGCGGTTCCACAATCTCTCTCTTATCCATATGTGGTTAGCGAAATAAATCAGCAGTTAGCACAAAAATAGTGATACGTGATGCGGTTTAGTGGTTACGTGCTTCCCTCCAACTGCCTTCCTACCTGAGTGTTTGGATTTAGGGCTTGGTTTCAATCACCACATGTTACTTCCAAATGTGTCACAAGCGTGACTTAGTTCTCTGGCGACGGTGAAGATATATCCCTCCGATCAGTACCCACTCGGATCCATCACCCAGACGTTCGCCGGTCATGTCTCACCTCTTTATCTCGCAGCTTTCTCGATCGAAAATGGGGATTATGGTTCGTATTTTGTTGAATCTCGGTAACCTAATCTGAAATTGAATTTGCAATCTCACCGTTTTGTTGTCTTTAATTTGGGAGAACTGAAGATGAGATTCCTATGCATTCTCAATATCTTTTAAATTTATGTCTAATTTGATTATTGGATGCCCTCATATTGTTTAACTTGTAAGTATTGCAATCTAATCTAACCATGATTCATGTGTCGCTTAGGACATTGTCCCGACCAAAGATCCCTTCATTAAGGTTAGGCTCCTTGTAGAACTTGGTGATGGGGCTGTGGTTAGTGACCATGTAGCTAATCTCACAAGGCATGCAATTTTATTTCTTAAGAGAATTGATGTGGACAAATATATTTCTCAGGTTTTCTCTCAACATTCCAATCTTTACATAGTTTCATTTTGTTTTTTGTTTCAAGCTTTTAACTCTCAATGCTCAATAGGGTCAAATGGAAGAGCTTACGAGTTCAGAAGCAAAGGTTACATAAGGTACACATTATACACTTTCTCATGTCTTTGTTTCTTTTAACAATCCTTCACTTATACTTCTGATATCCTTCTAATCCGTCAAACGGACGGATTTTAGTAATTTGATAAAATGAAAATGGGTTGATCTGGTCAATTGGGTATTGTCATTGTAATTATATAGTTATTTAATCATATTCAATGTGTTTCTTATTATCATAAATAAAACTCAAGGTAAGACAAAACGCGTTAGCTGTTATATTCTTTGTAATTGATTGTTGTCAAATTGGATGTTTTGTGCTTCCGGTTTCAATTTCAGAACACATTGAATGCAAACAGTGAAGTGCAGTCTGAACATGAGCAGCAAGCCCTTCCTATATGTGCAGATTTGAATACTTAAGCAACTAAGTGATGGTATTAATTACAAACCCTTTGTTCTTTTTGTTACTCAAATAATTTTCTTAATTAGTTTTCTTATACTTGATTATGTAAGTTTTAGCAAATATTTTGTTTCAGAATTTGGAAAAAGACGAAATTGCAGTCCGTATGAAGTTAAAACATTAACTGTTGGTTCTTTTCCTGGATCTGAGGTTGTAACATCCCTTCGGAGTCTCGGTAAGATCTTTGATTATGCTTTCAATTTGATCTTGGTTCTCTACATGTTTGCTAATTTTGTTTGTTATTATGATGTGGCTATAAGGTGAGGAACATGAGGCTTTAAAGAAGAAATATCAAGAAGAATGCCATGTTTTGAAGTACAAATGTCAATTAGAGTTCACAGAGAAAAGGCGACATTGGTAATACAACATCTATTTATTATTTTTGTTGTTTCCACTGCAGTTACTGTTGTTTTTTTGCTGCACATTGCTTCTGGTACCATGTGAAATCACTGGTGATGAATATGGAAATAGCAAGATGGTGATTGTAGCAACACCAACTAAGGTATTGGAAACTATAAAATCAACTGAATATTCTTTCTGAGTCATGCCTTAGTTGATGTCATTGGAACTGATCCAGTTAGAATTCCTTTTTAGGCCTCTAGAGTGTATGAAGTTTACAAACTTTGGTTGCTTGGTTCCTCTTCCGCGCACTTTGACGGTGAAAGGGAGGACGAGGAGAAGGAACACCAACTACTGGCGGCGGCTAGGAAGAAAGCGCGCAGATGGTGACCAAATTAGACGATGAGAGACCAGGATACTTGATATCATCAATATCAAGCTACATGTTTGAACGATGCTTTTAGTAATTATTTTTTCGTACATAAAATGTTTCAGGTCTACAACCCATGCTTCCATAGGTTGGTGTACCTAATTGCTTTATTTTTCTATAATATTTATTTATCTTGAAATTTCTTGTCTATTATAAATATTTAGCATGTCGTTTTCATTTATAAATCTTTATTTCGGTACTTCATGCAGCCCTGACATAGAGATTGCTAATGGATTGATATCTCTAGACTTACTCTCTAATTAAACATAATAATCAGAGTGATGGGAGAAGGGGTATTATGTCTTGAATGGAGTTTGGCTCAACTTGGATAGTTGTTGGGTACTGCGATCGTTGTTTTTTCAGCGGTCACCGAAGTTTCAACTTTCAACCTCCATTCTTTTCGATTGCTGCAGGTCTCTGCACTCAAAGTAACGTACCGATTGGAATACTTCGTATCTTCAAGTTGTCAGTTACTTTTTGTGTTAGGGTGCACGGGGCACCTTCGGTGACCCCATGCGGTGACTTCATTTGCCGTGCGGGTACACCGCCACCATCCAAACTTTACCGCGCGGGGACTTCATAGCTCGGTGTGTGCTCACCGATTAAGAGAGAGGAGAGAGAGGGGGGGGGGGGGGTGATTGGTTGTTAATGTGGGTCAACCATTTTTCCACCAATCATATTTTTTCTTCTTTTTTTATAAAAAAATAATTGTGTGAATGGAGTGATGCCAACGTTTGAGTGCAAAATAGGGACTTAAGAGGGGAGTTGACGTGGCGCGTGCTGATTGGGTGTGTGTAAGAGAGGTCACTCCCCCCTTAGAGGAGTGCCGCCCACACCCTTAGTATTGTTGTTTGACGAAAATGTGATGACGACCTTAAAAATACCTGTCCACCGGAAGTGTCAAAACTGTCATGTCAGGTTGACTTGAGCCACCCTTTCCCCTTTTCTTTATTTTTTATATAAATAATTAAATAAGAATAGAAAACATATGTTATTCCGGTTATGATCTACTTTTTTAATATAATGGTTTAGGGGGGTTTTGAGTAACCATATATTATTTCCTTTTAATATACTTTCTTTACTTTTTGCAGGGAAGTATATGCGGTGTCAATTGTTGGGTGGTATTACAGATGTTTGTTGTTTTGCCTCAAGAGTTACATTGATGAATCAAGGTGAGCTTGATCTAGGTTAATAGAATCATTGTTTTGTATGTAAATTAGCAACCAAATAGTGATAATGAGCAAAGAATTGTCCAAAGGTCATGGGAAGTAAAATTTAAGAAATCACAAGCATTTGCTAAGGAAAAAGGCGGTCATCATTTTCACAACAATTCTTTGAGTGCATGAGTTCATATTATATTATACATATAATTATAAATAAAACTTTCTTCATTACAACTTTAAAAAACACGTCCACTGGACGAGTCCACTACTAGTTACCTATGGTTTATGTAGTGTTTTTGGAGTTTAATATATTTTTAGACTTTGTTTAATAACTTTTTATTTTTTGGACTTTGTTTAATATAATTTTATTTTTAATATTTTTTTTGCCGTACCCGTATCTTGTATTTTTGAATTTTGCCGTTTCCCGTACCCGTATCGTCCCCGTACCCAGTCCCGTACCCGTATCTGTGCTACATAGATTTTAGATATTTTTTACCTTATCTATGTGTTTGATTTTCGTCAAATTGGAGATGATTATGATGCTTTTTGATGGAATTAAGCTTTAATCCACTTCAAGTTTGTTGTTATAGATCAAAATATATGATTGATTTTGGGGATGTTGTTTTGTGTTGTGTCTGTTACTAAAAATTAGGGTTAGCGATGTTTTAATTTAATTAAATTTTCAAATTGTTGATTTCTCTGAATCTCATACGCTTTTGTTGTGGTATAACTGTTTTTAGGTTAGGGTTAGGGTTTCAATATGATTAGTGTGATGAAATATGTGAAAATTGCCATTAATACTGAGTAGAAAGTAGGGTTTTGTTTATAAATTTGATGTGCCATCCATGAATAAAAAGAAATTTACAAATTTGTTATGGTTTTACAGTGCTGAAATTTGACATTAATTACTACTATTTTTTCATATTTTAGTTATCTTTTTTGGTATTAGCATTCTATTAACATGCACTAGTTTTTAAAACCTTGAATGTGTCCTAACTCCTAATGCAGTGTCAGCTCTTGTGTATTCAAGGGTAAAGCTATTTCTCTTTTGGGTATTATGGAGCATTATCTTAAAACGGGTGTAGTGGTATAATGCCCCATAATGCCCCTGCATTTATTACCCGGGGTCTGGCGGAAACAAACACCACTCTGCTGCAGCTTACAATAATCAGAGGACAGAACCCCCTTCAATCTCATAATATTCCAATTTGTCGAATTACAAGCTGCGATGGGAGCTGTAGGTGATGAGGTTGCTGATATGGGAGATGTTAGTGATTTTGAGTTGACTCATCATGTTCGTGAAGCTCTAAAATCTGTTCTCGAAGTAAGTACACCTTTTTGTTATTTATTTTTTGTTTTACTTTTGTTATGGGGGCTATAGGTGATGAGGTTGCTGATATGCCATGTTTTTGAAGTACAAATGTCTATTGAAGCATGCACTCATATAAGCGGCTCTAGATGCCATTGTTGGGTTTTTCACATGTTTATCAAAGTTATTTTATCCTTATAAAATAAAAACGCAGTGGAATATTTATTTAAAACATGTTACTTTACAAGATATAAAACTCATTTATATGCAAAAACTCAAAACCCAAAACCCAAAACCCGGATCCATATATGAACATGCATACTATCAAACACAACCATAGGGTGTTTAGAATACTACCTTCTTGGAGTAAAAGGAAATGAAAAGGATGATGCTTCTTGAACAGTAGTCTTCAAGTGTAGAATACCTCAAGCTTGTATATCCCAAGCCTTCCAACAAACACTTTAAGTTTTAGCTAGGATTTGAACACTTGAAATCAAACTTGAAAAACTCTTGGACAAAACAATGTTGGCCGATTTTTTTGAGAGGATTTTACAAGTCTTACACACATTTTTTGTCATGCAAAATCTTATTAAAACCATGAGAGAAGTTGCCACCAACATTACCCAATCATGAGCTCTCTAATGTCACACCCCAACCGATGGCGGAATCATCGGGGCACGGCACTAGGCGAATCAGATTGCTCGAGAGAATCCATAACAACTATAAAGCGACAATATTTATTACATTTGTTATCCCGTACTAACAAACAATACAATCACATAAGTTATCACAGATTTCTTGTCATATCGAACAATACAAATCCGACAACCTAGATTTTAGGTGAGTTTCTAGACTTCCTAACTTGATTTGATGTAGGCTGCGACTAAATTACCTGCAACATACGTTAAACCAACGTCAATACAAAAGTACTGGCGAGTATACAAGTTTTGATAGTAACGAGAAATAGATAAAAAGTGTTGCGAATTACCAAATACATAAATGAGATACCTCACCATACATGCACATAAGACAGATACTACCAGCTAAGTCACTCGAGCTGCAATTGCGATTGCTATTCATCCTAACTAGACCCCGTCAGGTACTATAGTACTATACTAGTTAAGGCGGGACCTCGCGAGTAAAAGTCCTAACACATATGTAACTAGCATCACGTGTAAATATGCATAACAATTATTCGCAAGTGATAAACAGATTAATTGTATAATCTGTTTTGATAAGTTCGATTTGATAGGAACGTATGTTACACCCAAAATGCGATAAAAAGGGGTTCAAGTATACTAACAGTCGGTGCTTAGCAAGTAAACACAACTTGGTTGGATTGAAGGGAGCGCGTCTGAGATTAGCCTGATTACGAATTGATAGCGTAAGCAATGAACTGTGCTTTAAACGGTGGAGAGTGAACCAAGTGTCGAATGGTAATCCAATCGGATGGTTATCCGATCGGTTGGCCATTCGATTGGATTGACATTCGTTTGGGATGGATGTGTTTGTATATGATGGCTTTGAAGTTTTCGTCGTAGCATTTTGAGAACAGAGAAGTATCTCTACCCTTCAGGTCAATCGATCGAACGGTCGTTGGATCGAATGGCGATCCGACTGGCAGGATACTTAGTGAGAACAAGTCCACAGCAGGATTGTCGCTCAATTGGATGGCAATCCGATCGAATAGCAATCCGTTAGTTACTGATGATCTTTGAAAATTATGAAAAATGAGTAAGTGTCGAAGATCCAAATGTCACCAATCGGATGGTCGTTCGATCGGATGGCAATCCGATCAGACGGCAATCCGTTCGGCGTTCAGAATCTTTTTAAAGAAAATGTTTAAGTGTGGAACCAAGTGCAATCCGATCGGATTGCAGTTCGATCGGATGGCAATCCGATCGGATGGCAATCCGATCGGACGGCAATCCGTCCCAACGAACCTGATCGTCTTGAAGTTGATTATTTTTGAAAGCTTGCGGTTTATCGAGACGGTATGAAAACGTATTAAACATTGGAACTCCACCAAGGCTGAGTCATCAGATCGGATGGGAATCACCTCGTCCGGTCAGTTAACTGTCCTTGACGGTTGTTTGTGTTCAACCCGTTAACCGGTCGTCTCGTCGATAGAAATCACTTCTCAAACCGACACCTCTCTATAGAATGAGTAGAATGCCTGAACGAGCTCTGATTCTATTGGTTTTGAGTAAAAAGTTAAGGAAGTTTGAAAGAAACTTGAAATACTTAGATTCGTCTTAGATCTCGGTGGAATTAGTGCTTAAACACCGTGGAATTCTTTAGATCTGAACTGTTCTTGATGTGATGAGGTCACACTTCCTTGTTCCTAAGAACTCCATGATGACATCACCTTAGAACACCCCAAATCAGAGGATTTTACGGTGAAAAGTGAGATTTGATGTTGGAAAAGATGAAGGAGTGCGTATAGATCATAGAAGTACAAGATCTGAGATACAAACTTACAAGAATCGCGAGAAATCGAGAGAAATAGCCCCAAAGCGTGTTGGTCGAGTGAGAGTTGTCACATCACTGTTCAAGTGATGTGACAAGTGCTATTTATAGGTGAAGAGGAGAGAAGGTGATGGAGTGCAATGGATCGGATGGCCACTCGATCGGGTGGCACCTCGATCGGATGGTGATCCGATCCTCTGGCCATTCGATTGGGTGGCTCCGACGAGTTGCGTTTTGGCGTTTTGTTTTGTTCGTTAGGCGTTGCGATAGTGCGTTCACACATTTCCGTATATATATATATATATATATTATAATTAGTCACAAAAGGTCGTATATAAATATCTATATTTCCAAGTTTGCGATGACATAATCGGGTTTCGTTTCGAATATGCATTACATTGCGACGCATCACGGCCATCCAGGAGGGTAAAATAGGTCCTCGCTCGACGTCATCATGAGCGTTAGTGTGTGCGATGCGATGTGTTATAGCGATAAAACATGCGTAATGTGCGAAAATACTACGAAATAGCGATGTAAGCGATATAGTTACATTATGATCCGAATCTCTGGTGCCAGGCGTAACGAGTGTAACACGTAGAAACAACGCACGAACATGCGGGTTGTTATAGTCTCCCCTGCTTTAGGAAATTTTGTCCCGAAATTAATCCACAAGAAGGGTCGCGAGAGTTGATGCGAATGAGAGTAGCGATAAAACGTCAATATAAACGTGCGATCAATTGAAATTCGACAAGCGAGAGCGTTGCGAAGACTGGGCGATAACGGCGAGTAAGGCGATTCGTATGACAAAAGATGACAACTCACAAAAGGCGATTCAAAATTGATCAACTTGATGCGAAAAGGTTTTGAAAAATACTTGTTTATGAAAAAAAAAAATCTCACAGCGCGGTGTTGAACTGCATCGATGTTCACACTAGCGCCATAAGAGGAGTTTTGTTAAGTTACTAAAAGATTTCATGGTGATAAAATTCGTTTTACGAAAATTTTCTCATCACGCGGCGTCAACTTTGAGTCGATTGTCGCGCCAGCGTCATAAGGAAATCTTGTTTGTACAATTATTTTGATTAAATGTTTAGAAAAATTTTGTAGGAAAAAGCTTTGTTTACACAAGGGTTTTAAATAATATCAAAGATTTTAAATTTAAAGTCGGCCCCGCGTTGCACTTTCCCACGAAAGTTCGACAATATGGCTAAAACACTTATATATAGGAAGTACCAGCGGCGTATCCACCATGTTTTAGCCATATGGCTTCCGTCCCGTGAGGCAGTGTCATGTGTGTCAACATAGTACTGATAGATTTCGATTCCCTCGGTCCAAGCGAAAGATGGTTGGACCAAGTGTAAGAGAAAAATTGAGCAAACTGAGCGATGAAGTCGTTTACGAACTCAGTTCAGCAATGCAAGCGAGAGGGATAGCGGTAAGCGATAAGCAATAACACAAACACAACACAAAGATAAACACAACACAGCGAGCGATGACGGCGGCGATAAGCGAAAAGTGATAAGCGGTGAGCGATAGCGACAACCGTCGAGCGATAACCGATGTTTGTTGCGTTGCAAGCGATGGTGATATGCGCGAGTAATGCGATTTGATTGGATTGATCAACACCACAAAATTTAACTAACATTAGACACCACATGGCCTTTTGTAGGATCGTTGTATGACCCGAACTAGTCAATCAGAAGAGTTATTTATCCGAATCAAAGGCGGAATCAATGACACGGACGCTCGATACAATTTAAATCTCTCTTGTATTGAATTGATAGTATTACAGCACCTGGAGACGATTTGGCAGCACTTCGTTACCAAACACAAGATCTAATTCCGCTTCAAATGAAACGGACAAGTGCCCTAAACATAATGGAGGTGATTCTGCTTGAAACGACCAAGACATGTTCAAGCGGAATTAACAAAGTTAATTTCGCTTGAACATGCACTTGACAGTTTCAAGCGAAATTAGCCTTAAATCCACTAAACTCAGTTTCTAGCCCCTCAAGCACTGGTTATCCTATCCTATTACATTACATGACTCGATACAAGACGAAGTCAATAGACATAGTGCACTAACAGACTCCCCCTTGGATGTTGACGAAGTCTTCAGTGTCGAGTCTTTATCATGACACATCTTCAGTCTTGATCAGTCTTCATGCTCTCTCCAAATTGTCTAACACTGTAAGCATCCACCAATCTTTCTTAAATCTTCAGGCTCCCCTTTTCTTCAAGCTTCCGTGCTTTAGGGATCGACACCTTGCTTTCAGGTTACAAGCTCCCCCTTGCTCTGAGCTCGTCTTCAGACTTCCCCTTAGACTCAGCTTTCAGGATCATAGTCTGGTATCACATCTACAATCACTGATACATTTATAAGTAACAACATTTTGACCTTCCAGGAATCGTAACCTGGCAATTGAATTTCCTTTATCAACAAATTTCATGAATTTAGCAGTTTCAGGATAAAAAACTGGCTCTATTTCATAGAATTTACCAATATAAGCATCTAAATCCCTCACAGTTAATCATCCAAGTCCAAACTAATGACCTTGGAAATATCACAAACTGTTTTTGATTTTTGATAAAAACTCAAGTTTCAAATTAATGAACTTGTTTTATTTTCAGAAACACAATCAGCTTACGTAGATTTTGACACTCAGCATTTCAGACATCGGTTGTCGAAAATAAAGCAGACTCAAAAATCTTTTTGTGTTTTCTGAAAAAATAAAGCAGTAACAAAATATTTACAAACATATATACAGACAATATTTTTGTTTGAGTTTACGTTAGAGGATCATATCAGTTTTTGACAAATCACAAGTACCGTTGAGCTTAGTTACACATTAAGAATTAAACAATTCACTTAGATTGTCGATATACTGATCCACTTAAATTTTCACACAAATTTCAACTGATTCAGGATACTAATTAGGTATTTTAAAAACTTAAACTCATTCATGTGTCCCACATCTTGAGTATACTCCCGTATCCAGATCCCAATATTCAGTCTTACAGGTGAGTATACCTAGATGATATCTGTAAGGGGTTTAATTGCGAAGAACCGTGAGAGCCCAGGTCAGAACTTCCGTTCAGCAGAGAGATGACGGCTTCGACTTTTGGTGTGTCCCCTTTAGAGGATCTTTTCTTCAATAGCAATGATTATCAATTTTATTGTTTCATCATTTTTGCTGAGGGCGGCGCTATATTTCAAGCAAGCAGAAAGTATTATACGGGGACTAGGCCATTGCTTCCGCAAAATCAGAAGTCCCGGGATAATACCCCAGATATCACTAAGCATAAAGACCTAGGCATAAGCAAATTTGAATTTATATCCAAGTAGTGTTCCCCACGAAATAAGCAAATTTGAATTTATGTTCATATACCGAAAAAGTTTACTTAATGTATAAAAACCTATCGGCATATCATCAGTGAGACTGTTTAACACTATTTAATCATTACATTTCTTTAGCATACTGTAACTGTCTACTGATGTACTATCATTTCCTCTTTTTTACACAAAAACTCAATTTTTGAATTTTATTATGTTTTTGGCTTTTTTCAAATTTTCAAATGTTTTTGTATTTTCTAACAACAATACTCCCCCTAAAATGCAAAATCATTTAAAGAAAATTTGACAACCAATACTGATAGCTTCATCTCGCCATCCATTTTCTGCTAAAAGTGTACTGATTTGCCGAAAATCTAACATACCCCCATGATTTACAACACATTGATATTTTACAGTTTGAAAACCGTTTTTCAATCTTGTGAAATTAATCATGTTTGTTCAGCCGTGAGGGTTTCGGCGTATTCAATCAACATATTTTTGTAATTTTTGAATTTTTTACAAATTTAAAAACATATTTTTGGTTTTTCAAAATTTTCAATTTTTAGGGTTTTTGAAATATTGTTTATTTATGTACAGAAAACAAACAAACTCCCTGTTCAACCAAACCAGGGTTCAGCAGCCTCCTCTCCTCGTTGTGCCAGGCTGCTCCAACTTCCATTCTCACAATCTTCGGTTTTGTTGAGCACCTGCACATTCAAACTACTTGATTACTTGAACAATGTAGCCCAGGTCTGTTGAACCTTAGGCATTTCAACACAATATGTATCATGCAGTTTCGGAAAATCTTTATCATTAAGGACTTTTTCAACTTTAACTTCAACTTTCTCATCTTTTACCGAAGTCACTTGTTTCTTAATACTCCATGTTTGACCTTTCGGAGTACCTCTTTTGTAAAAATGTGACTCTTTTTGAACATTTTTATTTTGAACAACAACTTTTGGTTTCCAAAACGCGTTTGGTTTTGTAGCATCGATAGTTGTTTTCCAACTTTGTGTTGTTCTTAATCTGGGGGTATGAGAATTCCAGGTCTGTCTTGAATCGAACCTATTAGGTTTTAATTTCCAAGTTTGGTTCGAAACAAACTTGTTTGTGTTGTACCTCCAAGTTTGTTTTGAATCAAATCTGGTTGACCTGTGTTTCACATCCTCAGATTTTTGTTTCTCAACATCATCAGACTTCTTTTTGTCAACATCCACAGGTTTCGGATTTGGACACTTGCGTGCAAGATGTCCTATTTGATGACATTTGAAACATGTTCTCTTTGAAACATCTTTGACCTGTGGTTGTTGCTTTTTCTTTTGAGCATAAAACTCTTCATTAGACTGACGCCTAAATTTGAGTTCTTTCTCTTCTTCGGAACTTGTTCCATGAACAAAATTCATCTTTGTCTGATAACTTTGCGGTTCATTTTTATTCCGATTTTGTTTCTTTTTATAACCCAACCCAGCCTTCATGTTTTTCTTCTTGTAACCAGGTTTGTTATAAAAAGTTTTGTGACCTTTTCCAGCAAACTTTGGAATCTCAGACTTTTCAATCTCAACCATTTTGAAAACTTTATCAACCTTTTCTGAAATCACATTCTGAATCGGGAAAACAACATCTAAGAATAATTTGTCCGATCCAATCATGGTATAAACCAATCCTTTTGAATCATCATTCAAATTTTTCTCGGACTTTGAGTTTTTCAGATATCCATCATGAAAATTACCTTCATTTTCATCCTATGATTCAGATTTACCTGTATCAACTTACTCTTCTTTCAACACACTTTCAACGACCTTACCTACCACCTCTGAATCACTAGAATCATCAGATTTGGAATAGGTTATGTCAATGTTATCTGGAAATTGATCTACCATGTTGAAAGCTTTTTCGACCTTTTCATCATCATAAAATGGAAACTTTTCCGTTGGTGGAACTTGATGAAACTCTGAGCCAATGCCTTTCTTGTTTTGCTCAGACTCACCATCTCCCGGTTTTATATTGAAAATACGTTCAAGCACATATGACGACACGTGATAACTCTTTAACTTGTTGTTATCCTGTTCTAAATCAGCAATCTGTCGCTTTAACTTAGCAACATCCTCAATATAGGAATTAACAACACCTTGTTTTATTTCATACATTCGTTTAAGCTCTTTAGTTGTTTTAGAAAGATAATTCATTCTTGATTGAGCGAATTTCATTTCATCCTTCACTTTTTCATATGATTCTTTTGTAATTTGATATGCCAATTTTATTGAATCATATTCTTTCTTCATTTCTTGACAAACAATTTCCTTTTGAGCATATTCTTCAGTCTTTTTCAAAACATTTTCTTTCAAAACTTCATTTTCTTTTTCTAACTTTTTACATTTTTCCAAAAGTTTTTCATTATTATCTTTCAAAATCTTTTCCTTTTCTAACATTTCTTTGCATTTATTTTTGAAAACTTCTTCAATTTTATTGAATTCAAGATTTCTTATTTTGAATTGTTTGTCTTTTTCAGTACAAGCACTGCACGTTTCCATGCATTTCTTGCACTGTTCAACAGTTTTCAAGATTTCAGAATCAGAAATTACCTCAGTGATTGGCACCTCGGCGTTTGCTGCAATTTCTGTCTTATCAGCATTATTCTTTTGTTTTTCTTCAACACTAACTTCATCACCAGCATCATTCTTCACTTCACCAGTACCAGCATTTCCAACACTATCAGCTGAACCTTCAACTTTCTTTTCAGCTTCTTTAACAACTTGCTGTTCATCAGTAACAGTTTCTTTTACAACTTCTACATTTACAACAACTTCTTCTTCCACTTCTTCAACAATCTTCACATCTTCTTCTTTAACTGCTTCTGCTTTAACCTCTTCAGCAGCTTTTTCTCCTACCTTCACATTCTCTACTTTCACTTCTTCAGCGACCTTCTTCAACTCATCAACCATCTTCTCAACATTCTTCTTCATTCTTTCTTCATCCTTCTTTCTCAAACACGATGTCATGGCATATCTTATTTCCTTTTCATGCCTTCTTGCATAAGTATCATCTTTTAGTACATTTCTATAGTATTCGGCAGATGAAGGAATTATGAGAAGAACATCTTCAAAAATTATGTCTTTCTTCGGAACGACAGGTTCACCTTCTCTGTTGAAATAGCACTCTCTCTTCTTATCCCATCTCCTACTGCTGACGGCGTTCTCATACGCTTCTTGCATTTCATTAATTCTGTTCAAAGCAATGTTTCTTTCTCGGTATGTTTTCTCACTCAAAATCTCTTCTCTGGTTTTCTCTTTGACCTCAGCAACAACATTTTCTACTTTGTTTTCATCTTTGATTTCAGCAACAAAAACATAATGTTGACTTTTTGATGCGTTTCTGTCATGAGCTGTAACTATATTTTCCAAACGATCTTCTTCTGGACAAATCTGGCTCCAATCAAATCCTTCATCATGATGAATTACAGCACAAGCTCTAGATTTTTCTCTTGGCTTATCTTCAATCATCTTTGGCTCTTCTCTGCTACGGTGGTAAATCGCCTTTCGATAATCATCATCATTGAAAGGTTTCTCCGTTTCAGCAACTTCAGAATTTCTACATTCTTTTTTAAAATGACCTTTTTGTTTACATCTGAAGCAAGTCACTTTGGATTTGTCGAATCCAAGCTTTGTTGACGGACCACCTAATGATTGTTTCCCAGTAATCTCCATGTATCTCTGAGCTCTGCGAATACAACTTGCTAAACACCAGCGGATATCGATGAGTTCCATTTCTTCTGGATCAATCTGGTCATAATCTTCTTTGGTTAACTCAGAGTTTCCAATTTTACCAGCTACAAGACCTTCATACGATTCCAGAACAGATGCAAGGAAGCTCATTTGCTGTTTAGCTGCATTGATGCTCATTGCTGGGGAATTCTTCAATTTGAGAGCAATGTTGCACAGAATCTCCTCTGATTCTTCAGAATTGACTTTTGAAGATGAATGATATCCAGAATTGTAGCTTGATGAAGTTGTTTGTGGTTCTTTCATCTTCTCACCACTGAATGCTGTCTTTGGTGAACTATCAGCTTTCACTGAAGGTAAATTGCCTTTGTAATACAGACCAACATTCTGTTGATAAGAAGAACTGCTCATCTTGTTCTGTTTCTGCAATTCAAGCTCATGAGTTTCAATCTTTTCAAATAATATATCAAGAGAAATTGTTTCATACAAAACATCATTTTCAAAATAAAAACAAACGTTTGCCACTGATCAGCTCGTGGTAACGCTTCTATGACTTTATCAATTATTTCTTCTCTTGTTTTCACAATCTCAAAACGTTCAAGTTCAATTTTTAGGTGACAGAATCTCTCTATCATTTGTCTCACCGTCTCTCCTTTAATGCTATCAAACAGATCGAATTCTTTCTTTAACAGGGCAATTTTGTTCTTTTTAATCTGTTTACCCCCCTCAGCTTTAACTCGTAAAGCTTCCCAAACCGATTTCGATGACCCATCATGATTAAGTAATGCAAAAATGTCATTTCTAATTGCCGACTGGATCAAAGCAATCATTCTCTGTTCAGACGAGAATTCCTTTTTGTCCTCAACACCTAACTTCTTCATAGGAATTTCCTCTCCTTTGTCATCTTTTGGTCTCTCATATCCAAACTCTAGACAGAACCAGCTCTCGTGTGCATACGCTTTTGCCCAGTTGAGAAACCGTTCTTTCCACCAAGTATAATCTTCAATATTATCCAACTTGGGTGGTTTGGAATAAGTTCCATAAAAATTGTCGTGATTGATGTTTTCATTGACCACTTTTGTAATAGACTTTGGTGTGACAGTTGATGTTTCGGAAGATTCAGATGTGAACGCATTGAAAAACGTGTTATAAAATTCTTCAGCCATGATGAAAGCTTCTTGAATCAATGTACATGGAGACAAAGACAATCAAACAAACACAATCAGTTTAAACAATAACAAACAATTTGAAACAGACTGACACTCGGTTGACGTGAAATGATCTTGACGCGAAAAATTCCACTTTCAAACGAAATAGTGATTTCAAGCGAAATCACATTTGGAGCGGAATCACTTGTTCAAACGAAATAACCACTTTCAAACGGAATCACTTGGATGACAACTTCAAGCGAAATCACATGAATGACTTTTCAAGCGAAATCATGACTTTCAAATAAAATCACCACTTTGAAGCGGAATCAGGTGTATTTTCAAGCGAAATAACTGTTTCAAGCGGAATCTCCCGTAAATTTCAAACGGAATTACGTTTTGAAGCGAGATCAGGTGGATTTTTCAAGTGGAATTACGAAGCTCGTTCAAGCGGAATTAGAATTCTGGTCCATTTTTGTCACTTTTAAGCCGTATAAAGGTCTGATTCTCTCAAGGCTTTGTTAAAACACTGTTTCGCATGTACTGTGAAAAATTCAATCCATTTTGACCATTAAATTTTGTCCAATTTGAAAAAGGTGTAGAAGTCAGAAAACTGATGTAATCAAGCTAAACTCTTCTTCCTGAGCTCTGATACCACTTGTAGGATCGTTGTATGACCCGAACTAGTCAATCAGAAGAGTTGCTTATCCGAATCAAAGGCGGAATCAATGACACGGACGCTCGATACAATTTAAATCTCTCTTGTATTGAATTGATAGTATTACAGCACCTGGAGACGATTTGGCAGCACTTCGTTACCAAACACAAGATTTAATTCCGCTTCAAATGAAACGGATAAGTGCCCTATATATAATGGATGTGATTCCGCTTGAAACGACCAAGACATGTTCAAGCGGAATTAACAAAGTTAATTTCGCTTGAACATGCACTTGACAGTTTCAAGCGGAATTAGCCTTAAATCCACTAAACTCAGTTTCTAGCCCCTCAAGCACTGGTTATCCTATCCTATTACATTACATGACTCGATACAAGACGAAGTCAATAGACATAGTGCACTAACACCTTTTTCCACGAAAGTCTGGTGATATGGCTAAAACACTTATATATAGGAAGTACCAGCGGCGTATCCACCATGCTTTAACCATATGAGTTTCGTTTCGTGGAGCGAGGTCATGTGTGCTAACTTAACACAGATAATACAGATAATGGTAAGCGATAGCGATAGGCAACGAGCGATAGAGCGATACACAGCAAGAGATATAGCGATACACACAATAAGCGATAGCGATCCATATAATAAGCGATAGAGATTGCGAGATACATAGAATAAGCGATAGCGATTGCGAGATAGATTTTAGCGATAATGTGATTGCGAGCGTGTTGACTTACGAAAAGTCTAGCGATGCCACGCTTTAAGTTGCGATTGAGATTGTTACGCCTTGCGATGTAGTTTGGTGTGTCAAAAATAGATTTAATAGTATACTTGGTCTAATAACGTTCAACTTGCATGGCACTTTCTTCACAAGACATTGGTTGGCATGGCGAAGCACTTATATATAGGAAGTACCAACGGCGTATCCACCATTCTTCAACCACACGTCTCTGCCCCGTGAATAGGTGTCACACTGTGTTGACATGGTCAAGACGCTTATATATAGGAAGTACCAACGGCGTATCCACCACGCTCGACCATGCTTTTAACGTTATGGCATCATTGAAACTCATTACGATTTCTGTGCACTAACCATAGTAATCCCGTGTGCACCCATGATTAATTTGATCCTTGCACGTTTATCGTAACTTATCTCAAGAACGCATAGTAAGGGTAAAACACATTATATAGTATAGGGTGCTAGTATATAGTTAGTGTGCGAGTGTGAGAGCGATGAGAGAAATGGAGTCCACATTGCGTCGAGAAATAGAATAAGTTCACACATAAAAGGAATTAATGGCGAAAATCATAGCATTACAACAACATTGGAAGCATAACAAATTTTGCTATGGAGGACTTCTGCGGAGACTGCGATTGTTGCTGACCTTCCTCAAGTCTGCGGCCCCGTACAGCAGTGCTGGGCAAGATGACCATACCCGTTGCAATTTGCGCAATAGCGACAATTAGCTTCCGGCGGGTGATGATACGTACACGTTAAACACAGGGGGTGAGTTCCGTTGTAGGCGCGCTTCGAGTGAACTGGGACTGCTTGGAGGAGTTCTGGTTGCGACAGTCCAGTTGTAGAAGAGTTCGGGCTCATGGTTTTTCGTTTGCGGCTGGGCTGAGCTCCCTGAAGCGATGCGTTATCGTCGGAGAATTCGTCCGAGGACTCACCTGAAGAATCATCGGTAAGCTCGTCGGAAGAATTGTCAGAAGAATCGATGACGATTGCTTGATGAGCTTGTTTGACAGGATTCTTGGAAAAGAACCCGTCCAAGACTCGTCTGTCGTTGATTTCGGCAGGCAAGAGGTAGGTTTCTTCGATGGTAGCAGGTCTTGCAGCTTCAACAAAATCGCCCACACATTCAGGCAAACCGCGAATGTACTTCGTGATGGCTTTTTCTGAAGTGTTAACTTGACTTGGGCAGATTATGCTAAGTGGTTTGAACCTTGCGGTGTAGCCAGTATTGTCACCTTCGACTTGCTTGATTTCCCAAAATTCGTCTTCTAGCTTCTGGACTTCGTGGGGAGGGCAGTACTCTTTCTTCATGAGCTCCTTCAGCTCATCCTAAGAGAGAGCATAAGCTGCGGAGATCCCACGTTTGTTACGTTCAGCGGTACACCAATCGAGTGCTCGTGATTGAAATACTCCGGTTGCGTAAGTAGTACGGAAACTATCGGGACACCCGCTCTGACGAAGGGTAACTTCGATAGAATCGAACCATTAGAGTAACTGGGAGACACCTCCTTCACCTGTGAATTCCATCGGGTCATAGGCTTTGAAGTGTTTGTAGAGGAAAGCAGTTTGCGGCGCTTCCGACTTAGAGTCTTCCGAGGTTCGAGAGTTGCTGAGAGAGTGCACTTGAGCGGCAATTTGAGGAATGACCTTGGCCACCTCCTTGGCCACAAGCGAGGCAATCCTCTTCTCGGCGCTTCGTTTGGCTCTTCTCCTAGCTGTTTGTCTCGAGGTAGAGTCGTTTGAAGACATCTAGACATAGAGAGAGAGATTTGGATTGAGATTCGATCATAATGATTTTGAGTTTTGCGATGCGATTTAGCGCGTTCAAAACTTGTTGCGGTAGTATAATAGTAATGCGAAATCACATAGGAGACACGAGATTCCTAAGTTCTCACACAAATTATTTGTTTGTATATATAAATAGTTATAGTCCATACTTATACACATACATGTCGGTGTAGAATGCGCGAGGACGCGTTGAAGGGAGAAAGCGAGGGCGAGAAACTAGACATTAGTTTTTTTGTTGCGAGCATTTGGTTTTTGTTTTAGATTGCAATGGATGTGCAAGTTGTGTGTTTATAAAGCATGAAGCGAAAATCGATAAATCGATAAAGCGTAAAGTGTTAAATTGTAGACACATAAGCGTAAATAGGCTCAGTAAAGCGTAAAAATCAGAGTGCCTCGGGTGTTTAGGCATTGACTACCCAAGGTAACCCAACTGTACCCAAGAAGTTCGTGCACACCCGTTGCCCTAGAAGACTATGCTTCCACTGGGATGCAGCTCATGGCATTCGTCCTCCTAGTCATCACGTGGCTCGAGTCATTGTTATAGTCGAGTCCTTGGTGAGAGCTTTTTGAAAACCATTTTTATAGAGTGGAACGGTTTGTTAAGATATGGGTTTCACCCCTGACTTAACAACTTCGTTCCTAATTGTGGTTGCGCTCTTCGAACAAATTCGGGAGTTCCACTAGATTTCGAAATGGAGACTTTCGTCGAGATTCGGATGTCACTCCTAGCTCAACAAAAGGTTCTCGTGCTAGAAAAATGCGCTGAGTGAGCGATCTTATCGAGAGTTCTTGGTTTTCACACATGTTCTCGACTGGATCACTCTGTTGTGTTATGCGAGTATTTTTGAAAAACGTGTGTATTATGTTGGCCTTAGGAAAGGCTAAATAATATTCCAGCCCTAGGAAAGGCTCTTCGTGTGAAGCTGTAGTATGCGGTGTTCACACAAAGTCGTAGTTTTTAGCGGATTCGAACGAGAGTATCAAGTAGGCCCGTACAAATCCTGTTGGGTTCACACGAGTCGGCCCGTTGGTACTTAGACTATAGACTAGGTCGTTTCTAAGACATCGACCCGGACTAGGTCAAGTCTGCCTAATTCCCTATAGTTATGGCTCTGATACCAATTTGTCACACACCAACCGATGGCGGAATCATCGGGGCGCGGCACTAGGCGAATCAGATTGCTCGAGAGAATCCATAACAACTATAAAGCGACAATATTTATTACATTTGTTATCCCATACTAACAAACAATACAATCACATAAGTTATCATGGATTTCTTGTCCTCTCGAACAATACAAATCCGACAACCTAGAATTTAGGTGAGTTTCTAGACTTCCTAACTTGATTTGATGTAGGCTGCGACTAAACCTGCAACATACGTTAAAACAACGTCAATACAAAAGTATTGGCGAGTATACAAGTTTTTATAATAGCGAGAAATAGATAAAAAGTGTTGCGAATTACCAAATACATAAACGAGATACCTCAACATACATGCACATAAGACAGATACTACCAGCTAAGTCACTCGAGCTGCGATTACGATTGCTATTCATCCTAACTAGATCCCGTCGGGTACTATAGTACTATACTAGTTAAGGCGGGACCTCGCGAGTAAAAGTCCTAACACATATGTAACTAGCATCACGTGTAAATATGCAAAACAGTTATTCGCAAGTGATAAACAGTTTAATTGTATAATCCGTTTTGATAAGTTCGATTTGATAGGAACGTATGTTACACCCAAAATGCGATAAAAAGGGGTTCAAGTATACTCACATTTGGTGCTCAGCAAGTAAACACACCTTGATTGGATTGAAGGGAGTGCGTCTGAGATTAGCCTGATTACGAATCGATAGCGTAAGCGATGAACTGTGTGTTAAACGGTGGCGAGTGAACCAAGTTTCGAATGGTAATCCGATCGGATGGCTATCCGATTGGTTAGCCATTGGATCGGATGTCAATCCGTTCGAATGGTAATCCGATCGGATGGCCATTCGATTGGATTGACATTCGTTTGGGATGGATGTGTTTGTGTATGATGGCTTTGAAGTTTTCGCCGTAGCATTTTGAGAACAGAGAAGTATCTCTACCCTTCAGGTCGATCGATCGAATGGCGATCCGACTGGCAGGATACATAGTGAGAACAAGTCCACAGCAGGATTGTCGCTCGATCGGATGGCAATCCGATCAGATAGCAATCCGTTAGTTACTGATGATCTTTGAAAATTATGAAAAATGAGTAAGTGTCGAAGATCCAAATGTCACCAATCGGATGGTCGTTTGATCGGATGGCAATCCGATCGGACGGCAATCCGTTCGGCGTTCAGAATCTTTTTAAAGAAAATGTTTAAGTGTGGAACCAAGTGCAATCCGATCGGACGGCAATCCGTCCCAACGAACCTGATCGTCTTGAACTTGATTATTTTTGAAAGCTTGCGGTTTGATCCAGACGGTATGACAACGTATTAAACAATGGAACTCAACCAAGGCTGAGTCATCAGATCGGATAGGAATCACCCCGTCCGGTCAGTTAACTGTTCTTGACGGTTGTTTGTGTTCAACCCGTTAACCGATCGTCTCGTCGATAGAAATCAGTTCTCAAACCGACACCTCTCTATAGAATGAGTAGAAGGCCTGAACGAGCTCCGATTCTATCGGTTTTGAGTAAAAAGTTAAGGAAGTTTGAAAGAAACTTGAAATACTTAGATTCGTCTAAGATCTCAGTGGAATTAGTGCTTACACACCGTAGAATTCCTTGGATCTGAATTGTTCTTGATGAGATGAGGTCACACTTCCTTGTTCCTAAGAACTCCATGATGACATCACCTTAGAACACCCCAAATCAGAGGATTTTACGGTGAAAAAGTGAGATTTGATGTTGGAAAATATGAAGGAGTGCGTGTAGATCATAGAAGTACAAGATCTGAGATAGAAACTAACAAGAATCGCGAGAAATCGAGAGAAAATAGCCCCAAAGCGTGCTGGTCGAGTGAGAGCTGTCACATCACTGTTCAAGTGATATGACAAGTGCTATTTATAGGTGAAGAGGAGAGAAGGTGATGGGGTGCCATGGATCGGATGGCAATTCGATCGGATGGCCACTCGATCGGGTGCCACCTCGATCGGATGGCGATCCGATCGTCTGGCCATTCGATTGGGTGGCTCCGACGAGTTGTGTTTTGGCGTTTCGTTTTGTTCGTTAGGCGTTGCGATAGTGCGTTCACACATTTTCGTGTATATATATATATATATATATATATATAGGGGAAGGTTCATTTGAGAAGAAAATTTTATTGAGAAGAAAAAGAATAAAAGAGTATAATTGTAAAACATTAAATAGTTTTTTTTTCTCATCTCATTTATTATTATGTTTGACTAATTAATTAGTCATTAAGACTATAATCCTCCACACTAAATATTTTTGCCTACACACATCAAAAGTTATCCTACACATTTCGAAATTTATCCTACACATGTTGAAATTTATCCTACACAACTCGTAATTTATCTTACACGCCTCGTATTTATCCTACACTTTAAATGAATTTTTATTTTTATTTTTTGTGAAAAATATATATCTTAAAAATAAGTTACAAATTTAATATATTTAGTTATAAAAGATGAAACTACCAATTAATGATGTATGTAAGTTTACTTATATACCATTATAGTTACATTAAGTACAAATATTAAATGAAGTCTAATGAAGCATTCCTATTGGTTGAAATTTCTTCTTTTTTCTTCTTACAAAGAATTTCTTCTCATTTGAACCCTCCACTATATATATATATATATATATATATATATATATATTTATTATAATTAGTCACAAAGGGTCGTATATAAATATCCATATTTCCAAGTTTGCGATGACATAATCGGGTTTCGTTTCGAATATGCATTACATTGCGACGCATCACGAACATCGAGGAGGGTAGAATAGGTCCTCGCTCAACGTCATCGTGAGCGTTAGTGTGCGATGCGATTTGTTATAGCGATAAAACATGCGTAATGTGCGAAAATACTGTGAAATAGCGATGTAAGCGATATAGTTACATTATGATCCGAATCTCAGGTGCCAGGCGTAACGAGTGTAACGCGTACTAACAACACACGAACGTGCGGGTTGTTACATCTAACTTGTAAGATTTCATCCATTGTTATTGGACCAAAGAGGTCTTGGGAAGACCCCATAGGGGTGTCCCATATATGGGTTTAAAAAAAATCAAATTTCTTTTAACAATTTTAAGTCTTGTTTATTTTATACCTTTTATAAAATATAACATCATATGTTTACAAGACTTTATGCAACTTTTTAAAATGTTATTTAACCCATTAAATAACAAAATAAAATATTCTCTCAAAAATAAATTATCCATATAATTTATTAGTTCCTCAAGTGCAATTATTTAGAAAATCAATTTCTAAATATTATAAGTGTTAATATTTATTTATTTGATCATATCATAAATAAATATTATAAGCGTTTGTCTAGCTTGTTATTGGGTATGACTCGACTTGGATCATAACGTACTAGCCACATCAATTTAATATGTGTCTTGGGCATACAGAGTCCAAGAGAATGTTATATATGATTTTGAAACATAGATTTTTTATATGATTTGAGTGTTTTATATAATTTCGTAGTTTTCTTGAATTGTAATTTTAATGAAAAAACAGGAAAAAGTAGAAATCTGGAGAGGGTATTGTGACAAATATATCTTAGAAATAATGGATTTTAATAATCCCAACTATTAGCAGTTGGTTGGTAACGGTGCCAACTTCAAAAATAACCAGTGGTGGTCCCACATTTTCACATATTGTAAACCAATGGACCTTTACTAATAGAAAAGGAAAATGAGACAAAAAGAAATTAAGGTTATGTTACTAAAGATCCATTGGTTTACAATATATGAAAATGTGAGACCACCACTAGTTATTTTTGAAGTTAGGACCGTTGCCGGCAAACGGCTAATAGTTGAGATTATTAAAATCCATTATTCATATATCTTAAATGCAAGTGGTGACTAAATGGTGACAATATTTTAAATAAAACAGTGGCTAAATGGTGGCAATATAGATAGCTAAATGGTACCAAAATGGTAACAAAAAAAAAGGCAGTAGGATTAACGGTGGCAAAACATAACAAGTCCGACTCCAAGGAGCGGTTGCAAATAATCTTGACCTTTTTTTGTGGTGGCAAAAAGTTGGTAGCAAAAAATAGAATCGGTCCCTATTTCGTGGTAATAGGGCAATTGACACGGAGGTATTTGCCACTGCATTTTTTGTTGCAAAACGGTGAAAACAAGGCAATTGTCACCATTTTGCAACGGAAAATGCAGTCACAAAACCATGTTTTCTAGAGAGTTCCTTCAAAATATACATGACTTCTAAGTGTTTTCATGGTTATTCTAGAGTGTTCTTGACTGATCTAGAGTCTTCCGATGGTGCCAAGATGTTCCAGCAACTTGTAGGCTGTTCCGGAAACTTCCGGGCATCCCTAGACGCATCTTTACTGTTCCGGAACTCGCGAAAAAAGTTGTGTATTTTGGCGGATCATGACACTTACCTCTACCCCGAAGGAATAGAGAGGTTGCTTCCAGGGAGACCCCCGGCTCGATTGTAGTTTTGTATCAAGCCTTGGATCTAAGACACATAACACTCAAACAATCGGGATAGAGACTGATGGGTGCATGTACCCCCATGTCTTTCAGTTATCAACGTCATCACATGATACATGATTAACCATCCGCCGCTTTTAACGTTATTTTCGCGAAATTAATATAATAACGTTAAAGTTAGTACCATTTCACTTTTGCCCCCCGAGCTCCCACACATATATATATTATATGTGCACACCGCAAGCGGGGCATGCGACCTTTCAATTTAAAATCTTATATACAAATATGGATGTATGTTATAGTAATGATCTTAAATTTTAACTCTTAGAGGTAATAGGTATGTGCTCCCAAAATTTGTATCGAGTGCCACTACCAATATCAACCGAAGGACGCTCATCGATAGGATTTTCCACAGGTGATCATGAATTTGAATTTTGTTTTAACGGATGTAATAAAATACTCTTTATAGAGAATTTGGATTTAGGGGTTTGGATGGAGATTGATGATGTTTGAGTATTATATTTTGATGTATTACAGTTTCTGGAAGTTTTTTTTTTTTGGGTGACTATGAAAAATGTTGTCTATAAATTGTTTGCACTTATTCTGTGGAATTTGAATTAATGGGTCGTCTAGAATTTGGAATTACATCCAGGCTATGTTGTCTCTTACTAGCCGTTGGAACCAGGTCAACGGCTTATCGTTTAATTTTGAGAAGGCAGGTATAGTCTTATAGATCTGGCTGTGTTGTTTAGAGGGGTTTGCCGATCTGGGCAGTCCATTCTTTTATGGTTGGATTGTTGGATCAGGGATAAACTGGTAACCGAGTTCGTTTGCGATAGAAAAGTGCAAACAAGTCTCGGTAGCGGAGCGGGTGGCGGGTCACTTAGGCAATAATCATTGCTTTCTGCCTTTTTACTTTCAGCTTTTGAATAACTTTTATTAATTCAGTGTGTTCATCGGCTACACTTGACTTCGACTTATAAGCATCAAGAATCATGGCTGTGACCTACATCTGTTACACCCTTAGCAAAGAACCATTTTGATTTTCACAAGACCAGGATCCTCAGTTGTCGAATCGCCAGGATTCTCGGTCATGAACCATCCCATCGTTCCCACTCGCTATTCTCCTGTTCCTACTTTCTTGTTCTTCATTTGTGAGAGCAACAGGCTTGTATGCTTCAGAATTTGTGACGATATCACATTCTTTAAACCTGTTTCAAGATTTATTATCCAACTCCGGTGGCCATTTTTCACGAAATTCGGACAACATTCCCAAAATATAATAGAAGACTCCAATTGCTCAACCAATTCTGAATCTAAAGCCAATAGGGCATGTTCAGTCATCTTTTTAGCGATCGGGACATCAAAGGAGGAAACTTGATCATTTATTTCAGACAAAAACTTGATCATGCTAGCATTGAATTTAAAAGTTAGGAGAAATGGTTATTAGGTTTAATAGTTTAAACGTAATTGTTTTATACAACTTGAGCACTAATATGAAAAAAAAAAGTAAACAATACCATCTCGCAGGTTAATGAGTCGTGTTAAACCATGAATATGCATGCAGTGTTATAGTTCATGTATGCGACACGATTTTTAGGATTCATCTCAAGTTAAAAGGTTGTTTCTCACTCAAATTTGACAATCGCCGGATTCGTTAATCGGGCATCTACTGTACAAATCCATATGGACGTCGTAACCTAATAATGCATTCATCTTCTAATGACATTACATACTAAAATCCTAATTTCATGCTACAAGATCATTCCTTCACCAGCTAAGAACTCATGAACAACACCGTCGACTTCAATCATGCTGCAACCAGGATCTTTATACACACCTTGTGCCCTCATCTTCCTTCTCAACTCTACGGCGTCATCAAACCTACCTTTCGATGCATGAACATTAGATAACTGAACATAACCAGCACTGTCACGCGGGTCCAATTCTAGAAGCTTCTTGGTTACGCGCTCTGCCATATTAACATCATTGTGATTTCTACAAGCGCCCAAAAGAGACTCCCAAACCACCTGAGACTCTTCGAACGGAACTTGTTTTGCAAGTTTCTCAGCCTCGTCCAACAGTCCAAACCGGCCAAGCAAGTCAACCATACATCCGTAATGTAATATGGTGGGCTTGATATCATATCTGTGCACCATAAGCTCGAACATCTTGTAACCTTCGTCTAGTAAACCAGAACGGCTGCAAGCTGATAAAACGCTAACGAAAGTCACCTCGTTGGGTTTAAAACCGTCGGTTACTAATTTATAGAATGTTTTTACCGCTCGTTCTCCATAGCCATAAAGGGCGAATCCGGTAATCAATGAATTCCATGTGCTAATATCTTTGTTTGAAGTTTTACTAAAGATTTCTAACGCCTTTTCGATACACCCACATTTTGCGTACATGTCGACAAGAGCAGTGGCTAAGAACCCACCAACCGAAATCTTGTTTCTATTAATGTAACTATAAATCCATTCACCTTGGCTCAAACCGCCCACACGCGCACAACACGACAACACGTTAACCCGCGTGTAATCATCAGGAACCATCCCTACCTTCTGCATATCTTCAAAAAGCCGAAACACCTCATCAAACTGTCCATCACGAGCATACCCCGTAATAATCCCGTTCCAAGAAACGACATCTTTCACATCCATACCATCAAACACACGTCTCGCTTCTCCAACCAACTCATCGTTAACATACCCCGAAATCATAAAATTCCCAGACTCCACATTCCTCTCAGGCATTTCATCAAACACCCTACGCGCAAACTCCATCATACCCGCATCCACATACGCACTCAAAACCGCATTCCACGATATCACATCTCTCTCAGGCATTTCATCGAGCACCTTACACGCAACCTCAAAACACCCGCTTTTCACATACATATGGATCAAAGTGTTACAAACAAACACATCATCTTCAACCCCAACTTTAATCACATACCCATGAACCTGTTCCCCAACACTAACACTTCTAGCAACCGAGCAAGCTTTCAACACAAACGTGAAAGTATACTTATCCGGTTCAACATCATCATCAAACAACATGTGGAAAAAGAGAGTGAGTGAAGTTTCAGGGGTGTGGGTATTGGCGTATGCTCGAATTAACGAGTTGTAAGAGTATGAATTGGGGTTTTGTAAGTGGGTAAAAATGGAGTGGGCGTATGAGAGTGTGTGTGGAGAAGATGCGGCTGAAGAAATGAGTTTACTGGCGGATAAAGGGTCGTGAATGAGACCGGTTTTGAGCATGTGAGCGTGGGATTGACGGAGGGTGGAGATGGTGGTGGCTTTTTCTGTGAATTGAAGGATTGATGGTGGTGAAGACAAGAAGGTTGATGACATTTTTGTGTTTGATTGTACTGTAGGAGCTCAAAGGTTGCTGACATTGTGCGTTTTATTAAGGTTTTTTTAGCATCGGAAAAATCCAGATTAATTGGTGACCGAGATTAATTGGTGACTAGTCGTAATTAATTGTTAGGCTGGTCACTGATTAATTTTTAGGTAATCGGTAAATTAGTCGTTAGTCGGCTCTCGTGGGCCTGAAATCGACCCTAGTAGGCCGGAAATAAGCGATTCCGGCAAGATTCTGATCAGACTCCGACTAAATTCTAGTCAAAATCTGTAAATTCTGACAGTTAATCTAGATACTTAAAAAAATAGGTAGAGGAGGGGTTAAAACATATTTACTTAAATAATAACATATAAAAATGTGTGTGTGTGTATATATATATATGTACAAAATTAAAAATCACATATAAAAATATCAATCCGATTATTCACGACTAATCCTGATTAATCGCTAGTCAGTACCCCACCGGTCGACTAGTGCCTAGCGATTCTTACAACCATAAGTTTTTTAATGTTAAAAGCTAACCGTACCATCATGTGAGATAGATATTAGTTTTTAATGGTGGAGGGTTGTTTAATTGGTAGTAGGTTAGACAAGTTGGGTTGGGTACACCGTTGCAACCCATGCGAGAATGATATGTGTGTTGTTCAACTCAAGGACGAATAACAACTTTTCAAGGGATGCTTTGGATGGTGATGTGGGCAGTGCGTTCAACTAGGAGTGTGCCCCTTTAGTTTGTGGTTGAATTGGATGTGATGAGTTTAAATGAGGTGATACAACATTATTAGAGGGTGGTGTGAGTAGTTGTGAGTTGGGCTAGGAGTGCCCTCTCCTCTCTAATGGTGGGCCTTCCTCACGATTTGTGAGAGAGATGTACCTTTAGCAACACTTCTTTTTGACCGTATGATAACTCTTTCAAATTAGTTTTTGTTGCGGGAAAATGTCGGATTCATCATTTTCTTCATCCAATATAACTTTAAATGAAATTGGATTTAGAATGTTGAGATTGGAGTTTGATGGGTGAAGTAAGTGGTTTACTCACGAAAGAAAGTAAACAGACTACAAAATTTTCATCATTGGAGTTGAACAACAAATGAGATAATGAATATGATTTATTGTTTTAGTAATTTTGTGCATTCATTACGTTCTGCTTGTGCTGTGTGCATTTAGCGCATATATGTGCAGGCCCTTGGGGGGCAAAAGTGAAATTGAACTAATTTTAACGTTATTTTACTAATTTCGTGAAAATAACGTTAAAAGTGGAGGACGGTTAATCATGCATCATGTGGTGGCGTTGATAGTCGAAAGACAATGGGGTTATATTGCCTTATGTCCAAGGCTTGATGCAAAACTACTATCGAGTCGGGGGTCTCACCGGAAGCAGTCTCTCTATTCCTACAGGTAAAGTTGTCTACATCTTATCCTTTTTGGACTCTACTTTAGCTTTGCTATTGATGGAATTTATTGAGTATGATGATGATGAATTTTGTGCATTCGTGAAGGATTTGAATATTATTTTGGGTTTATAGGTTGGTACAAGTAAAAAAAAAACATGAAAATAAAAGCACCTCCAATTGGTTGAGGACAAGAAAACTCATAGAAAAGATAGGAGGGGGAAGGGGTGTATTCGTTCATGCGAACGCCATTTGTAAGGAATATGAGAGGGGAAAGAGAGAAAGGGTGTTCACCCATCGATGTTCATGGAAATTGGGAAAAATCCGAGGGAGTAGTGGACGCAACAGTCTAGGGGTGTAAACGAGCTGAGGCGAGACCGACTAGGCTGGAGCTCTTCTCGTCATGCTTTTATGAAACTCGGCTCGGTTTAAGCCTACTATTTTGCCTCGGCTCATCTCGAGGTAATTTGAAAACAATTTTAAATGAGCTAAAAGCTCGGCTCGAGCTCGTTTTGATAGCTTAGATAAGTCAAAGCTCGGCTCGCCAATGTCATATAGTAGGTATATTATATATAAAAAATAATATAGAATTTGTTTGAGCTCGTTTTGGCTCGTGAGCCTAAACGAGGTTTGTATGTAAAGCTCGAGCTCAGGTTCGATAACTAAATGAGTCATATTTCAGGCTCGCGCTCAGGCTTAGCTCGTACAAGCTTTTGATCGATCTGATCCCGAGTAATTCTTGAGCCGCTCCGCCTCAATTTTTTTTGAACGGCAAGGAACGACGTGCCAAACCAACTGTATCTACCATTTGCCTTAAAAAAAAATCAAACCAACTATTCTAAGAAAATTTTCTTACTTAATTTACTTTTCTAAAAGCTAAAACAATGATTTATTTAAACACAATCTGGAGCCTTTTTTTATAAAAGGGACACAAGAGAACCTGATTTTGAACAACCCTTAATCTTGTACTCTTCTTGAAGTATGATCCAAAATCAACAACCCACAATTTTCTTGTGAGTTGTGACTTGTCAAACTTTGTGGTTATAATCCTTTGCCTTCATTGGAACAACAGAAGTTTGACCCCTTTTTTGACTTTTATGAATGAGAATCACCACAAAAAAAAAAAACAAAAAAAAAAAAACAAGTCTCCAACCTTTAACGAGTTATTGATTTCTACAACCAATAATTTCTCAAATTTTGTTGCTTCTAATTCTGCCCTTCGTTCCTTTCTTCTGATTGGAGAACATTAAACTCACTCTTGTATATAGTGGTGAATTTGTTCGACCATTAATCAATATATATGCAAACTAATTAATAATACATCCGTAGAAAACCTCAAGTTAAAGGGGACAAATGCACTTTTTAGTTTTTATGACATCAATCAACATCACTTGATTCCCTCTTTCTTCTCCTCTATAACGTAATGGTAGCCTCCTTTCATAAAGGCATAAATTGGAGTTGTAATGGTCCCCAACTCCTGTTGAGAATTTGTTTGAGTTGTTATAATTTCGAGTGTGAGTGTCGGGCAGAGCCCCGAATGGGGTTCGTAGAGCAACGGCCACTTGGCAGGGTCCGGGGCAGCGCCACTGGCTGGGGTGGAGCAGGAGTTTCCTCTTATTTTCGAGATGGAAAATTAATGCAATTTTAGAAGCAATTTGATTTAAAATAACACTGCCTAGAGGCAGTTTTTGGCAGTTAATCTCTTCATCCCCAAATTCGAAACACAGTTCTTGGTTACACACTACTGGTTCATACAAATTCACATACACACATAGGAGTTCGATTTCTCAATATGAGTTGTATCTGATAGAATTATTTGGTAGAAC
Source organism: Helianthus tuberosus (assembly GCA_030545235.1). NCBI lineage: Eukaryota > Viridiplantae > Streptophyta > Magnoliopsida > Asterales > Asteraceae > Helianthus > Helianthus tuberosus. The sequence continues at coordinate 32,174,262 of CM060435.1, forward strand.
CGCCAAAATAATTTGATCTGAAACAAGAGTTAGGTTTGACGAGGTTACTATTCTTGAACCTTAATAACTCAAGTTTTGATCAAATTGGAAGCATTAGAGTTCTGTAACACTTTACATAAAGTGATTCAAGTCTTAGTAAAAAAAACAACCTGGTAAGTGTTCTTTTAAGTAATTTTAATAGAACTGAGATTATAAACCAAAAACGCCTCATGAAGGCTTCATCTTCATTATTTCCACCATCATCACCACTGTTATTTTCTCTCCACCACCATTATCAGTCCTGCCATTCTGCAATTATAATATATCTTGTTCAGAAAAGCGTACAAATGTAATAAACAAAATGATATCGGTTTCCAAGAGAGGACATATAGTTGGAAAGCCAGAAAGTGGATTAGCTTCATCATCTTTTGATCATTCTCTTTCTATGAATTCTGGTTTCCGACAGTTGTGTGCCTTAGTATGTTCATCTTCTTTGTATGAATTCTGGTTTCCGACAGTTGTGTGCCATTGACAAGGGAGCATTTGACAGGTCCTAACGAGGGACCATGTACTTCCATACAGCCATCCAATCGAGTTTGTAAATCTTTAATCCCTGAGTTATTTATTACACCAACATAATCACATTAAGAATCGTTTTACTATGAACAAGAATCACATAAGATGTACTTCCATGCATAGTTAATATGTTGGAAAAATTAATACAAAAAAGTAACACCTCCTCTATTAGAGCTTCCATGCATAGTTTATAATTATACGTATACGATGAGTCGATGAGGAGGCGATGCATAAATTACATACCTTTATTGGATTCTCAGGTAATCATACATAGCTTCTAACCGTCTATATTGATGCTTTTGAACAGCTGTTGATAAACCAAAACCATGGTTGGTACAAAAAGACATTATGTTACAATTTACAAACCCATAATTCATAAAAATTCAAACAAAAGACATACCAACAGATTTATCGTCCACATAGCTTTGAACTGTCCATGACAGATAGCACAATACCACTGACAAAAGGCACCCAGAAAGAACCGTCCATGGCGATGGGCCGATGGCCCCACTAGAAACAGTGGAAAATGTAGAGGTGTTCTTACATGTTACAACTGAACAAATGTATGGCAAGCTAAAACAAAAAACGGGGATATGGTACCCTTTAAGAAGCATGTATTTGATCCCGTTTATGAAGCATCTATGAATGCAACTTATAACAAAAGCCTTATTGATGTTTAACTAAAAGTACATTGTAAGGAACCAACAACGAAGAACAAATAACAACCTGAACAAGAAAAATGGAGTCTTCAGGGTTTTAATCTGGGGTATCAAAAGTTAAACAAAGAAAACAAGAACTCTCAAATAAAATTATACTGCATATATTTTAACTCAGGTTTTTAAGAAATTAATTGTTATTAGAACTATTGACTAAATATAGTTTAAGAAATTGTCTGTTCCATTTCAACATGATAAACATTAGCAATTAACAAACATGTGCTTTTTCATTCCATCCTGCATTCCAAAATCCGAACTTATACCAAACACTACCCGAATTCTAGTAATACAAAAAAGACCTGCGGTTGAATTGAAATTTGATATAAAACCTAGAATAAACTAAATTCAGCTCCTGAAACGTGGAGCGATTGAAGGGCGTACCAAATACAGGGTACCAGAAATCTGCATTCCCAATGGTGTATACCTTGCGTTTATGCTTCAAAAGCAGGAGTAGTGTTACCATAAATAATTAAATCTGGCTGATCAAACAGGAGTAGTGTTTCTATGTAGGCATTCACATCATAATAATAACCATTAATCCCCAGATTGTTTATTTGTTTTGAGTCGGGTTTATAAACAGCAAGTGATAATAAACCATCAGGCAGTCCACCAAGATGTCTTACTTGAATTACAGGTTCACCACTCTTCCTAAATTCCTGTACAAAAAGTGCTTCTACGTCTGATGGGCAAATAGTGAATAGCTTTATAAACGAATTAGAAACACTGTCCATCATCATCCATACATTGGAAAGTTTTTCCCCTACATCTAATTGAAGCACAGCAAGAGTGTTCCTTAGCTTAAAGATTGACAAGTCGCGTTCATGGTTGCGTGCTAATCTATCAGAGAGGTTTACTTCTTTAAACTCTTCACTTGTAATATCAAATAATATAATCAGGTAATTATAATTATATTCACTGGTGCCATCATCAGCAAGCCAGTAAAGAACTCCATCTACAGCTACCTGTAACTCGGAAAATCTAATAGATTTACGAGGGAGAAAGCTGCCATAGGGACTTCTCCAGGCACCTGCGCTTAATGTAAACACCTCAGGGATGCAAACTACACTCTCGATATCGCTCGATGGATTAAGAACATAATTAATCTTGACTATCTTCGGGTCAAGAGTCTCGCGACATACCCCAAAACCTAGATCGGTTCCCCATATCTCATTATATTTCCTTTTAGGCAGAACAACAGCAACGGCTTTGGTAATCGAAGGATTCCAAATAACAGCCATGTCATCATTGTACAAGCACAACAAGCCATGAGAGCTTCCCATTGTTGTAGAATGTTTAAGCATATTAACCACAAATGGGGGAATAGTCACAGTAACTTTCTGCGTTGGGAAAGTATCATCATCATCAACAATTGAAACGTATTTTTCCTTATGATCAACGGCATCTTGATACCTTACAAGTAGATGTTGCTGTTGGCCGCTATAATGCTTAAGGAAATCAGAACTGTCGATCAGAGACTTCCATGGTTTGTAGACTGATCGGAATTGAATCAACGACTTCACAGGCAGGCTCTTCATGATTTCAGATTGAATCAACGACTTCACTTGTCATATCAAATGAAACAATCAACATGGTGTTGCTATTAGTAGCAAGCCAATAAAAAACTCCATCGATAACTACCTCTTCATTGTGATAATAATGAGCTGATGTTCTAGGGAGATTGCTGCCAAATGGACTTCTCCAAGTCCCCTTACTTAATGTAAAAACCTCAGCTGCCAAATGGACTTCTCCAAGTCCCCTTACTTAATGTAAAAACCTCAACCTGCGAAGGTATGTAAGTAGCATTGATATCCACACTCCTCCACCAGCCAATATATCTAATCTTGACAATCTTAAGGTCCCTAGTCTTACAACAAACCCCAAACCCTAGAGTTGTTTCATATATAACACTGTTAGGCACAAAAACAACAACTGATTTTCTAACTGAAATATTCCAAATAACAGCCTTGCGAGCACTATCGCAGTAGAAACACACCAAGCCATGACAACTGCTGATTATCCTAGGATCGTATTTAAGCATCTCCTTAACAGATACAGGGAAAGTCAATGAAACTTTCTGTTGAGGAAAAGTATCATCATCAACGATTGAAACATGTTTTTTTCTCATAACGTTCATGATAACTTACAAGCAGATGCTGCTGTTGGCTCCTATAATGTGTAATGAAATCAGAACTCTCGATCAGAGACCTCCATGCTTTGCAGACCGATCGAAATCGAAGCAACGATTTCACAGGAAACATGTTCATGATTTCCTCTTGGATTTCGAAAGGTATGTGGTCTGACATTGCGATTTTGATTACAAATTTCTACGGTTTACGGAGGTATGAAATCCTCTATGTGTGTTTATTTTCCAGTTAATCTTATCTTTTTTTTTTCCAGTTAATCTTATCTTATCTTAATCTTTTAATAAATTAATTAGAAGTCATAATTTGGGCCTGAATCAAATAAGTAATGCTTTGTTCCGAGTTTAATAAACCAAACAAAAGAATAGAAAATAAATTAAGAAGAGAAAAGAAGAAAAGAATAAAAAATAAATTAAGGAGAGAAAAGAAAATATTTAATTAATTATCGTATTTCCGAGTTCGAAAAGATTTAAAAAAAAATTAAGATTTTGTGTATTAAAAATTATTTCCTGTAAATTGAAGAAAATAAAGCTAAGTTTCCTTTTTATTTCTCTCCATTTCCTTACTTAAAAAATCTCCGGAACACGACTTTTTTTACATCCTTTCAAATCATTTTTCCCATTCGTTAAATGAAACTTGGGAACATAGCGTAAGACACAAAAGATACATCTAACTCGGTCTCTTTTGAAGAGACCACACACTCATTACTTTTGAAGATATGTGGCATTCTAATAAATATCTTAAGTTTGGCAAAAGGACGGTTAAAGCATGTTCCGGATAAATTGAGTTTGGGTCAAAATACATCGTTTCAAAAAAGGTATCAATCTAAAACGCAATGGAAGCGTTATACAAGGTCCCAAACACACAAAGCTCAAATTCCACTCATTTAATTAGCTCGGGTATATATAACTAAAAACTGTATATATATATAACAAGATATACACTAATATATATAACAAGTAAACAAGATATACAAACTAATTATTTTTTATTACAGTTTTATATAGAATAAATAATTATCGTATAAATAACATGATCGTTTAGACTTGAAAGCCAACTTGAGATAAGTGAAGCTCATTAGCTCAGGACTGGGCTCGTTTACGAACAAAGTTATTTTTAGGGTCGAGGTCGGACTCAGGATTTGTTTAAGCCCGGCTCGACTCTAGCTTTTAGAGATGGATTTCGAGTAGCTCACGAATGGCTTGGCTCGTTTACACCCACAAGAATCAAACAGTTAGCTTCTTCATTGACTCAATTAAACATTGAAAACTGAAATACTTACGGCGATCATCAGCAGTTGATGGTTTTGCACAATGCATCATGATTGATTTCTCCTGTGATTCTGTTTATATGCAGGTTTGGGGAAAAATGAGTGGGAAGAAAAGCTTCCAACATGATTATGTGAAGTGGAAGTATTTGTAGTGTGTTTCAAATATAGTTGAGTAAATAAAAAGCTAAAAACAATTTTCTAGTTAAAAATATTCTATTTACAAGTTTACGGTTTGTTTCAGCTGGTAATTTGATGATTAGTTGAGTAAAATATACTCTTAACAACTACTAACTACTTTTGCGGTATAGCGGTTTGTTTTTGATGGTTTGCCGGTTAAAACTTATTTTTTCAAAATCAAAAGTTTGTATTTACAAAATTAAAATAATACATATGGTTTATGATTATAAGATATAGGGAAAACTTTTTTGTATTTACAAAATTAAAATAATAAATATGGTTTATGATTATAAGATACTAGGTTAGAACCCCGTGTAATACACGGGTTGAATAAATATAATTTTATATACCAAATAATAAAAAAAAATATATTTAAAAGGCTGGAGATATTTGGACACCCATCGCGCCTATTTCCACACTTTTTGTGCCCTAGACGCCTCGTATAGGCCTATACGAGGCGTCTAAGCACTGAATTCAAGGGGGTCCTGAGAGGGTGTTAGGCACAAAGTTTTAGGAACCCTAGACGCCTCGTACAGACCTATACGAGGCGTCTAGGTTTGTGTTTTTTTTTTGGCTGAAATGATGGGTGTTTTGGTGGGTTTTGGTATGATTTTTTTGATAGTTTTTGAAGATCTGTTTTTTTGTTGAAAATTTTTTTGGTTTTTAAAAAAGTTTTGTTTTTTAAAAATCAACTATTTTAAAAATCGGCTCTTTAAATATATTATATCGATTAAATATTATAATGTTTTTAACATTTTACTTTTTTAAATATTATTCTTCCGATTAAAATTTTATCTCGTTCAAATATTGTTTCCGTATTATATTCAGGGGATACCAGGGGTAAAATGGCCTTTTAGCCCTTGAAATAAGCCTAGATTGGGGGCATACCAGGGGCAAAATGGTCTTTTGGATATAGCTATACGACGCGTATAGCTCTATACGCGTCGTATATTTTTAATTTTTTTTTTTTTAAATGATATTAAACTGTTTTAATTATTGAAAAATGATACAAATTATAAAAAAAATTATAGAAATTGTAGAAAATTATAGGAATTAATAAAAAAAATACATTCAAATTACAAAAATCATTCTTCCGTATCACTATCGATGTAATTAAGACTGGGGTTTGATCTTGGCGGAGGATTCATTATCGATGTATACCATTCTAGACGTGGCAAGTACATATCTTCCCATTGTTTCGTATGGGGTGTTCGGTGGGTCAACCATAGCCCGTGTGCTGGTGGCATTGGATAATCCCCTTCCAGCTTAACATGTATGAAGTGGTTCTCGTTTACATGTGTAAGCGTTATGAACAATGGTTGTTGATTAGCCGGAGGACTTAGTATCGGGAAGAAAGTGGAACTCGCACCCATGGTTGTCGTTAACAGGTGCACCCCGATACCGTACGTTTGTGCAATAAGAAGTCCTGCATAGGGGAAGTCCATCCAGTGATCCCCCCCACAACCGGACACTGAATCCCAAATTAGGCCCTGACGATGCGTGTAAAAATAACCTTTATCCCATGCTTCAAATATTGGGAACCAGATCGATTTGTTCTGATCCATTTCTTGGACAAGGTGCCTTCGAATGAGCCCCCATGAACTCTGTTCCATACCTAAGCCCACAGCCACAGACCGAAACCCACAATGACCGTCCGGCATCACATCTCGTATGCACAAGACGTACGGATGGAACACTAGCGGAATGTCATCCTGAAACTGTTCGATGATTCCCACGTACTCGTCCCCAATGATTAACGGAAAACCGTGAGCATCTCGTGTCTCTTTCTTCTTAGAACTCTTTGAACGGCTTAGGCTCGCTTTGGGTTTTTGGGACCTTATAACCGACTGTTGAGAGGCCTGTGACGGAACGTACGAGCTGTGACGAGGTTTGTCGTACTTACTTTGTCGGGAACCTTCAAAGCACGTGTTTGCATCACCGAATGAGCTTCTCCTTAATTCTTCATCTATACGAGAGGCCTCGTCCAACCTTTGTTGTACCTGCTTTGTTGTTGGTCGGCCACGAGTATTTTGTTGGACAACCGGTGGTTTTTTGGTAGATTTCTTTGGAGTCAACACCGCTTTAATCTTTGAAATCAGGCTTTTTTGCTGAGCTGGGGGGTGCGACTCTAATTGTTGTCTAACAATATTTAGCTCTTCGACCACGTCCACGTCATCGTCTATCAATTTACAACTTTGGAAGTTAAGTTTCCGCCAGAAGACGTCCACGTCTTCGAGTTGAATCGGACGCTCTGCACGGTTAAAAACAACATTGTTTAAGTCACATGATTAACGGAAATATATCACACAAGTGTTGTACGTTTAATAATTATTACCTTCAAGAATGTACTTTTCTATCCTACAAGCACAGGGCAACCCACAGCTGTGCCACATTTGGCAACCACATGATGAATGAAAGCGCTCCAAGACATCTACCTTCCTAATTGCCTCGCCCCTCAACAAGTCAAGGGCTGTATGGGATACTTTTCCAAGTAGGTGTTGAAACAACGGGTGTTTGTGGTGGGTCATTCTTTTTTCGATGCTATCTCGAAAAGTCTTCCTTATTTCACCGAACTGTGTCTCAACTATATCATGGACACAACCAACTACACGGTCCAGCGAGCTCCTATCTTCAACGTATCTCTTTAAGTTGGCGTGTTGGCTCTCAACTCTGTTTGTGGTACGATTACCAAAGTTGCGCCTCTTATCGGTCCACGCAAAGACGAACATCTCCTTATAGTCTTTTAGCCAGTTATCGTACACGTATTTGAAGACTCCTAAAACGTAAAAATAATTTAATAAAATTTTCATATGTGAGTCGTATGTTATTATAAAAACTTACTAGAACGTTTGCACTCCACAAGTCGTTGTCGCATGTTGCGCAAGTGGTACTCGTAGATGAGTATGGATGGAGACTCAATCAATGTCCCCCAGAATGACAAAAATTTCTTCCAGTCTTCGTCTGTGAAGGCACCCTTGCAGTGCTTCATAACATTCTGTTGTATCTGCCACCTGCAAAGAAGCCTGGAGGCGTTTGGAAATACTTTAGCACACGCGCCCATAAGGGCTAGGTCTCTATCGGTTAAAATCACACGTGGCTCCATGCATTCATCCAACATTGACTTGACCCTCTCAAGCACCCACACAAAGTTATCACCCCGTTCTTTACTAACAACGGCATGCGCGATAATAAACGATTTGTTGGTAGGCGTCATACCAATAATCTGGATAAAGGGCATATTGTATATGTTTGTCTTGTACGTCGCATCGATCAGCATGACGTGGGGGAATGCACGCCACATGCATCTCGAGTCCCGATGAAGAAAGAAGATCTCTGTTACGATCTCTGTTCCGGGTTCCTCCCGTGTCTCGTAAATAAAGTCGTTGTTTATCAGCTTGTTTTCTAGTGACTGCATGGGAGTCAATCCTTGTCTTTGTTCGGCTCTAATCTTCGCCACAACGTTTTGAACGTCTTTCAGAACATGAAACCTGTCGGGGTCCTGCTTCCTTATCGTTTGAAATATTTTGCGCGACTCCATGTTTTGAGCTGTCAGCTGCTCGATCAGTTTCATTTCGCTTGGAGTAAACCTTCGCACAAACGCGTGGGCCGACAGGTCCTCACAAAGTTCGTGGTTATGTTCAATTTTTCCGTCTTTAATCTCCCAGGTTTCATACGGGTGGTTTCGCACAGCCAGCAGGTAAAACGGGCAACCGGTTTTTTTGCTTCCAGCTTTTCTAAGTGTTGCTGTAGTCTGGTGCTCACCACCACGATCACATTCAAGCCATACCCTCCGGATTCTTCCACCGGTTTTCTTTGATCGACGGGTGACAATAACGAAACCATCCGCGTTTGCTATTTCTTGTATCTGATTCTTTAGTTCATCTAAAGAGTTGAAAACCTGTAACATCGACAATAATAATAAATAAATAAATAATAATAATAATAAAAATATTAATAATAATACTAATAATCATACTAATAATAATAATTAAATAATTAAATAATACAAAAATAGTAATTAATACCTGCTTTTTTAAGTACGGACTGTCCTGGATGGGAGGTGTCTCACCACCATATCCACCATAACCACCGTCTCCTCCGTATCCACTGTATCCACCATCTCCTCTGTATCCACCATCTCCTCCGTAACCACCGTCTCCTCCGTATCCACCGTCTCCTCCGTATCCACCGTCTCCTCCGTATCCACCGTCTCCTCCGTATTCACACCCGTATCTATAATCCGGATACCCTTGTTGCGTTGGATAACTTGGTTGACAAGCATGGTATGAGTCATCTACAGGGGCTGTTTCATCAACAGGGGGATGATTGTTCAAATCTAGAAACGGTTTGTTTTGTTCTCCTTGTATACTAGACACAACCTCCTCTTGCTCATTAGAATCGGGAATGCAAGACTCCTCCAAAATAAAGAACCGTATCATCATTAGTAAATAATAAACTAAAACAAAAACTAATTAAAACATTTAAGTACCTGTACTGTTACCGGATCGCTTTCGGGCACCCAGTTCTCGCTATAATACTGCCCGAAGACATAGTTGCCGTCCCAGTATGATGACATTTCAACACTTCGGGATGATAAGAACACAAATTAAATGCCGTCCCAGAATGAAAGAAGAAGAAGAAGCAGCAGAATGAAAGAAGAAGAAGAAGAAGAAGAACAAGCGTAGAGACATAATTAAATGTCTTAAACGTGGATGCTCGGGACAAAACATACACTGTATGTTGCACTTTTTCATAAGCCTTAGACGCCTCGTATAGCTCTAGACCCCTCGTATACATTTTTGTCACCTGTCGAAGACGCCTCGTATAGGTCTATACGAGGCGTCTTAGTGCCTCGTATCCATCCCTCGTACAGACCTAGACTCCCCGTCTGATGTGACTGATTTGACATTGTGCTTCGGTGCAGAGATGGTCGGAAAAGTAACCCTATACGCCTCGTATAGCTCTATACGAGGCGTCCTGAAGGGTGTCAAAATAGGCATAAAGGTGTGTAAATATGTAGACCCATTTAAAAACCTCGTTTATTACACGGGTTGAATAAATGTAATTTTATATACCAAATCATAAAACAATATATCTTTAAAAATCTCGTTTATTACATATGTTGAATAAATGTAATTTTATATATTAAATAATAAAAAAATTATATCTTTAAGAACCCCGTGTATTGTACGGGTTGAGTAAATTTAATTTTATATATTAAATAATGAAAAAAGTTACATTTTTAAGAACCTCATGTATTGTATGGGTTGAACACATGTAATTTTATATACCAATCAATAAAAAGTTATATTTAGTTTTATCTTTATAAACCCTGTGTATTATACGGATTGAATACATCTAATTTTATAATATTTCAAAATATTATATTATCTCCTATACGACTTGTTTAAATTTATGTTAAATTTAATTTTATAATTATCTTTAATTTAATACTAATTATCTATAATTAAGTAGGATAGAACGTTGTGTATTACACGGGTTGAATAATTGTGATTTTATATACTAAATTAAAACAATTATTCTTTAAAAATCTCGTTTATTACACGAGTTGAACAAATGTAATTTTATATATTAAATAATAAAAAAAATTATATCTCTAAGAACCCTATGTATTTGTACTGAATAAATGTATTGTACGGGTTGAATAAATCTAATTATTTAAACTAAATAATAAAAAAAATATCTTTAAAAACACTGTGTATTACACGGGTTAAATAAATGTAATTTTGTAACCTTGTATACCGCACGCGGGGCGAATCTATACTAAATAATAAAAAAGTTATATATCTTTAAAAACAACATATATTACACGGGTTAAATAAATGTAATTTTGTATAGTAAATAATATGCTATTGGATTCGTTTTAAAAATCATAAATTTGGTTCGGTTTAATTCGAATCAAATCACAAACTTAAGTTTAATTCGAATTGATTAGAACCCCAATTTGAAAAATCAAAAACAAAATTATATTATTAGCTTCTCTTCCTAATTAGTGTTTTTTTCTTTTAAAGTTTGATCTAATGTCTAATAAGTTATTTTGTATACTTTGTTTGCACTTTAAATTTTTTATATGAGCGTATTATTGTTTTTTAAAGTTTAAGATTGTTGTTTTGTGTTATTATTTAAAAAATATCTTTAATTTATAACTTAAATTTGAAGATAATATATTATTAGAAAAAATAGAATGATTTTATCCGACATTCAAAGTAAGATAAGATTTAATATTAGTTGATTATTTATTATTTAATTAATTGATATAATTATAAGATATAGGGAAAACTTTTTTGTATTTACAAAATTAAAATAATAAATATGGTTTATGATTATAAGATATATGCATAACTATATATTTCAGATTTTGAAATATAATGGGATTTTATCACCTCTAAATATTGCCTATTGGTCGCTGTCACCCCCAACTATCATTTTGACGTCCACCACCCCATACTTAACATTTAGTGTGTTCTGTCACCATGTCGTTAACTTAACTGATCACTAACTTTTGATCATGTTACTATACTTTTGGGGTGTCCTAAGATCACTAAAACCTTCATAAGATCCCTATGACATCCCCAAAAGTATAGTAACATGATCAAAAGTTAGTGATTAGTTAACGACGTGGTGACAGAACACACTAAGTGTTAAGTTGGAGGTGACGGTCATCAAATGATAGTTGGGGGTGGCAGCGGCTAATAGCCAATGGTTAGAGGTGATAAAATCCAATAACCCTACAATTATTTTAACACATTGGGTTAGCCACATTAAGTAGTTCACATTCGGTAGGTTAGCCACCTTTGGTGGTTCACATAATCACATTCGGTGCTTCATATCCGATAGGTTAATAAAATTCGGTTTTCAGTGCGTCGACTTTAGGTCCGTCACAATCAATCACATCCAGTATTTGGTAAAATAAGATAACTATATATATATAATACCACATAATAATTTAGATCACGAAGCATAACTACCTATATGCAATAACGTCATCACGAAGACCTTACTAACCATAACTGAGAAGAAATAATTTATAGAAAGACTGAGTTTCAAAAAGTTAAGATCGGTTAACAAAGATAATATCTTTAGTTCTTTTGTTTAAGCTTATTTATAAGAAAAAACAATAATAAAAATCCTCTTGATTTCTTCGAGTTTTGAAAAAATGAGAACAAAACTTTGTCACCATATATATATATCCTTAAAAATTATATTTAAGAGTAAACTGCAATTTTACCCCTTGCGTCATATGTGATTGGCACTCTGACCCCTTCCGAGGGAAATTTTGATGTCTGACCCCCCAACTAATGAGAAACCATGTAATATTACCCCCTGTCGTCAAAGAATTTAACAGTTCTGTTAAATGGTATGTTAAATGACTATATTACACTTTCTTATTACCCCCTATACTTTGTTCTACTCTACAATATTACCCCCTGATGTTAAATGACTATATTACCCTTTCTGATTACCCCCTGTAGTTTGTTGTACTCTGCAATAAAAACTAATTGTTAATGCTTACTAATTGCTTACTAATTGTAACACCTCGAAAATTCACGTCCTATAATGTGTTGACACGTGTCATAATGTTTGAACGTGAGAAAGAATATTCTAGAGGGACTAAAAGTTGACAAACATGAAAAGTATGTGAATATACGTGTTCTAAATGTCAACAGTGAATAAATATATTGTACATTTGCCCTACATGATGCTCATACCTTCAAACGAATAAATCACGGATCATACGAAGCTAAATAAGAAGGAAAGTGAGAGATTACAAACCACAGGGGTTAAATGTGTCAACATGTTTAAGTTATACCTCTGAGTGACCTTTTAGCCAACCCGAAGCCTTGTAACGGTTAATTATGCTCACTAGAATGCACGATATAAATTTCATAAAGTTTCGTTATCGCATGAGCAAGTTGTGATCAAATTCGTTTACAAGGGGTTAAAAGCGTTAACGTTGAAAGTTATGACCTTTCGGGTTAACCGGAAGTGCCCAGGGACTTGGCAAAGTGGGTATAAGTCCTAAAGCCCTTGTGGGTAAATATAAAGGGGTCAAAATGCAAAGAATAAACTTAGTTGACCTTTCGTGAAGCCAAGGGACAAGTTGCAAAAACAAAAAAAATGAAAATTCTGATTTTTTGGGGTTAAGGCGGGCCGCGTAAAGGTTAACATACCTTTACGCGGGCCGCGTCAGGACGTCAGATGCAGCATCAGCGAACAGCAGCCTGTATATGCGCAAACTTCAAGTGCGACCCCTAGGCAACCCCTAAGCCTTAGGGACACATGTTAATGACTTATGGTCAGTAATAGAGTTGTGTGTCAACTTCTTATGGTGGTTTGATTCCTATATAAAGCCATGAGTTGCAACCATTGTTCCACACATTTCGTGCATAGGACCTTGGTAAGTATGCTAAACCTTCCTTAATTAAGTTTTAGCCTAGTTTTAGCTTAAAAGTCAAACCGTCGTAATTAATGGTTGACTTTAAGATTAATCACTAATGGTCCAGTGATTAGTCGAATCAAAATTAGTTATAAGTTGGTAATTATGTGGGTAATAAACCCTCAAAAGGAATCCCCCTGATTCCCACTCTAACTAGGTCAAATGTCGGGTCAAACTTATTAAGAAAAAGTCAACAGAATGTTTAAATTACAATTTATGCATAATTAGCAATGTAGAACACTTATAACCTGTTTGATCATTAAAATAACTTGGTAATTAGTGTAAGAACATGTCTAAACATGTTCCACCCGACAATTTACTATATAGACCCGGTTTGGAACCGAAAGTCGCATAGTTTGACTTTCACTTTGACTTTCAGTTCTGACCCCTTATGGTATGTTTTAGAATTACCTAAGAGCTTCATTTGGACCAGGTTACAAGCTAGTATAACCCTCTGTGATTATACACCTCGGATCATTAGTTATCCAATTAATGCGCATGATTCCGTTAATTGCCCATATGTTGACCATTATGCCCTTTTCACCTTAAAATGTGATTTATGAAAATGTAAAAGTGTAGAAACCTTAATTACTGATATATAAACTTGTATGCAAAGTTTGACATCAGTTTGAGGTATAGAATGAGAGTTATGCTCATTAACGTAAATTGAAGGCTTTATGTTAATTAAACGACATAATTAGCGTATAGCCTATTTAAACATACTTTTTGATATCAAATATTTTACCCACTGATGTAATATATTATTTTGGGATTTTTAAAGATTTTTAATTAATTTTAGACTGAGCATAACTTATAGTCGTAGGCTTAATCCGGTAATTGTCGGTTTTGCCCTTACGGGCTATAAAATGAGTTTTACATATCTAATCGACTCCAAACCTTTTGCTACTGATTACACATGATAAATAAATTATTTTAAGCCTTCTGGAAATATAAAAATATCAGATTTAAGTATCGAACCCGGAAATGGCCTTTAATCGCCTTTTTAAGCGTTTTTAACGCATAGTATGTACTTAAACTATTTTAAACATACAAGGGTTGATACCTACTGATATTTGAGGCAAATTATGATATTTTAACAGTAAGCAAAGGTTGATAAACTCAGACTTCAGTTTTGAGCTTTACGGCTTATGTGAAATTACCAAAATGCCCCTTCGGTGCATAGTTTGGTTATAATTGATAAATTTCACATATATACTTTATCCTACTGTTATAACTTATCAAAATAAGTATTTTCGCTGATTATACCAGACCTGTAACTCAGGTAAATACTTAAACTCTTTTATAACCTTTTAAATGACCAAACTACCCCTACGAGGCCTAGTTTGTGTTTAAATACGTTTTGGGCATAATGAAAGACATCTTACTGATGTCACAACATATTTGAGGCATAATTAACTTAGGAAACCTGTATATGACTCTCATGATTACCCGTCATGCGTTATTCGCGATCGGTTCGGTTTATGTAACTAGTTTGCATAAATTAGCCGAAACGGGTCCAACGTTATCGTTTTTATCTCAAAATCCAGAATGTGTTTAGTTTACCCATATTATACAAGTCTCCAAACTTGTCGGGTCTAAATCACATCCTATTCCGGTCTTCGCTTAATCATGCGTTTTGAACCGTAAACCTTTCCTTAAAACTAACCGGTCTAAGTTACGACTTAAATAAGACCCGTTAGGAATTTAATAGGTTAATAAAACCTTCGTTCCAGATTGAGAGCCCCAGTAGAAGTACTTGTGCTTGCTGATTAGAATATACGGCTGAGTATAAATTGCATTGCTAGCTCAGGTAAATACTTTTAACTTATTTTCCCTTATACGGGCTTGGGATACGGTATTATAAAAATACCGCTTGGTCGGGTGTAGAAACCTTTTAATCGGAGATGATTAAATGGCATAATCCCGTTTTAATCTGTATTGATTGATAACAAATAACATTGGGGGTTAATGACCGTGTCCTGGATATCCTTGGCTCATTTAAAAAGTGAATGGCCATAACTTAAGCACAAGGTGTAGGCATAACACCTCCTGTTGCGTATGTAAAAGATATACTCACTCGTAAGGATGTCTTCTTGTGAGTTATATTTATGGTGTGTCGATTAATCTTGACCGGCTTGTATTGTATAATCACCGGCCCTAAATGTTGGACAAGCATGTAAATCGGATACAAGATCTTTATTAATAAAATTGTCCCAGGTATAAAAGATTAATTTTGCCTCGTGCATTTTAATCAAATTATAAAAGATATTTTGTGCCACGTGCATTCAAATCAATTTTCTTAAACTCTTTTCAAAATGAGTCAGTTAATTGTATTTACCAGTGTAAACTGACGTATTTTCCAAAAGGTTAAGTGACAGGTACTATGCGTAATTGGCTGGGAGCTCAGGGCGTCATTAGGGAATCTTGCAAGTTCTAGATGCCTAAAGTCTGTTGAACAGTTTTCTTTTATTGATCCGCCTGTGGATCCTTTACCTTCCGTTGTAATACTTTGACATTACTTATATTCGGAATGTAATATATTTATCTTTTGCTTCCGCTGTGCATTTATGTATTGTGTTGTTTGACTATGATGATCTCAACTACGTCACGATACTCCCCACCGGGCCCACCGGTGACTCGTGGAAATCGGGGTGTGACAGGTTGGTATCAGAGCCAACACTGAGTGAATTAAACACTAATCATTTGTGTTTAATCTCAGTGACACAGTAGCACATTCCTTGACCTTCTGAGTCTAGACTTAACATAGGAATGCTCTCGTCTCTATTTGGAGAACTATTGCTTTCAATTTATATACTTTTAAAATATCGCCAAGCAAAGGAGCCGTAAGAAAAATCCTCCCCATACGAAGCCGAGGAATGCGGAGCCTTGTACTGCTATTAGGATAAACGTGCAACTGAGGAGAAAACATTTAGAAATTGAATGAAGAAGAAACTCCTTTTGCTAAAAATCGTTTCCTTAATAGTCCTTATAAGGACATAATTACCTTTCAGTTCCTTCGAGGACAACATTATTCCTTTCAAGTCTCGTATAGGGCACATCTGTATTTTTTAATTTATAGAGGAATAATTAACTTTAAATTTTCATTCTAAGTATGAAAAATGAAATAAATTTCCTTTTATAAGATCTACCATTATAATAAAATGGCAAAAATCTAAAAAGGACAAGACTTAGCCACGTGTCATTTTTGACATGGCCAAGATGGTAAGACCTATTCAAGAGATTCAAATCCTTGTTAACACCTAAGAACGTGTTAGCACTCTTGACAAATGTGATTCGAGAAAATCACAACAGTCATCCTTATATTGGATTCTTCCAATTTTCTTATCTAGCCTAGTGATTTAGAAATCATGGCTTGTGTCATCCTATAAGATGATCACATTATAAACATCCGATAGTGATGAAGTGCCTACGGGCTAAACTTGTTGTCCGATAAGACAACGACAGTGGTGGTCTTTGACCTCCTGTCTAAAAATGTTGGACCCGGTCCAAGCATAATAGTCGGTAGGATCCATACGATCTCGACTAATAGCATCTGAGAAGATGATCATATTATAACCATCCCTCAGAAGGGAAATGCCCACGGGCTATATCTATTGTCCTAAAAGACCAAAAGACAGTTGAAGCCTACAACTCCCTGTCAAGAGAAGGTAATGAACTTTGATTCAAACCTTAATGCCTCGATTCTCTGAAATCATGGCTTATAAAATTTAGAACTGTCATTGTGACTAGGCCTTTTGCGCCACTTTAATATCCTTAATGTTTTATAACTAGGATAAATCATAATGGAAAATACTAATTAAATATAACTAACAAGTTAACCAATATGGTTTATATTACCATGGTTGATGAATCATCAAAGATGATGATTCCATAAAAACCTCTGAATAAATCATTGTTAATATTTGTGTAGTAATCAAGCTACATGGCTGGATTAGATGAAGTTAACAGCCATATGAAGGAGAACAATGATACTACCAGAATTAATGTAACTGGAGCAGAACTGCAGGCAATAATAGATTATGCTGTTACTCGAGCTCTTGATCGACAGTATGATGAATCAAATGATACCCACTCTAAGACTCTATCTGTGGCTCGTAGTAAGCCCCCTCTTAAAACACATGAGTCAAGGGAGGACGATGTTCATGACTTGTTAAATCAAAGGAGTATTCCGTCTAGACAAGTTGTGTTTCATCAAAAGGCATCAGTTCAGACCTGTTCATATAAATATTTTGTCTCCTGCAAGCCCAGAGACTTTACAGGAGAAAAAGGGGCCATCGATTGCATGACATGGCTCGATGAGGTGGACGCTGTTGTTGACATCAGCGGTTGTGCGGAACAAGATGTTGTGAAATTTGTTTCACAATCATTCAAAGGAGAAGCGTTGGCATGGTGGAGATCATTGCTCCAAGCCACGGGAAAGGTTCTACTCTACAACTTATCTTGGGATCAATTTGTTGCATTAGTCAAGGAAAACTATTGCCCCCAGCATGAGGTAGAAGATATAGAATCAGGCTTCTTGACTCTAGTCATGGAGGATTTGGATTGTCAGGCGTATGTGACAAGTTTTAACACTATGTCCTGCCTAGTTCCTTATTTAGTCACCCCTGAACCTAAACGAATAGCGCGTTTCATTGGAGGCCTAGCACCAGAGATAAAAGGAAATGTTAAAGCATCTAGGCCAACTACATATAGGTCCGCGGTGGACTTATCCTTATCTCGCACCTTATATGCAATTAGAATTAAGTCTGTTAAGGCTTCTGGCGAGGGAAGAAGAGAAAGAGAGGAGGAAAACTCTCATCGATATAACAAGAAGAAGAAGGGAAACTCTGAGCACGGGAAGGATTCCGAGTTTAGGAAGAACTCGAGTTAGTCTGATAACAGACCCAAATGCAGTAACTGCAAAAAGCAACATTTTGGAAAATGTACAATAGACCCACGTGCTAAATTGTGTGGAATTTGTAAGACCAAGGGTCACAAAACCTTAGATTGCAAGGGGTTAAAGAACGCCACATGCTACAATTGTAACGAGGAAGGGCACATCAAAACCAACTGCCCAAAGCTTATAAAGAAGCCTGGAGAGGCCAGGAAAACAAACGCATGAGTCTTCTGGATGAACGCCAGGAGATGGTGTAGAAGGATAACTATATAGCAGGTACCTTTCCTTATCAAGCAGTTTATGCTGAAATTTACTTGATACTGGCACATATGATTCAATATTGAACAATAACTGTAGAGAACTGTTGTCTCCGCCTGATTAGGACTTCGGTCATTTAATACGAGGTAGAAATTGGCCGATGATACTCTAGAAAATGCTCCAACAAACCTTAGATGGATATTTTATATCTAATAGGAATCACTCTTTTTTCTGATATTCCTATGACAAGCTTTCAAGCTACCTAAATTCTTTAATATAATAAAGACAGATGTGACGTTTTGATCCTCTGTCAGACAAGTGATGGACTAGGTCCAAATCTTTAATGCCATTGATGGTCTTTTGCGACCTAGGCTAAGTAATATTAATATATTTTAAATAATGTTCATTAAGAATGTTAGTGCTATAATAGCCTGTATAGGTTATTGACACCATGGTTAGTATATATTAAGGCCATCATAATGAAAAATAGCAGTTGTTGGATTTCAACTAAGAAATTATTTTATTGGTGTTAGGAACCAATAGAAAGTACGGAAAAATCGGATAAGACAACAGTCGATCGCGCCATTGATGGCACGACGCATGCTAATGATGCTGAAATTGTGAACCTTAGAATTTCCAAAGATGTTCTTCAAACTATGATAGACGCAGCTGTTGGAAAAGCTGTGAAGAAGGCTGTGAAAAAGTTCAAGGAGCCCCATGCTGCTCGGTCCAAATTTTATCTAGGACCACACTTCCTTACTCTTAAGGAGGATCCCGTTCATGCCTCTGATGCAAAGGATGAACTAAAAAGGAAAAGGGAAGTAGATAACTCCCAGAGTTCTAAGAAAAAGAATAAACAAAAGTCCAATCAGAAACCTGTATGCAAGATTTGCAAGAAGCGCCACTACGGGAAATGCAAATTTGAGCCTCGACCTCTACATTGTGGGATCTGCAAGTCTAAGGGACATAAAACGTTGGACTGCAAAGACATGAAGAATGCAGTCTGTTTCGGCTGTAATGAGAAAGGCCACATCAAGACTACGTGCCCTAAATCTGTCAAAGGAAATGCGGCGGAGGAAGTAAAGCCTAAAATTGAAAGCGCCTAAAATGCCTGAGCTAGTCCATAAATAATGGCATCAGGTACATCCCTTGGCATTTTATCAGTAATTTAAATGCTAAGAGTTTTTATTTCGGTTCGGATACCAGTAAATCCTTCATAAACTATAAGTATAACAAGTTTTTAAAACTTTTCATAAGAACCCTATATATATTAAGTGTAAGGAAAAACTTACAGGTAGAAAATTCACCAGAACTATTCTTCTGTTCCTGTCAGAAATCTTCAGTCATAAAATTCCAATGTACTCTCTCTCCAGATAAATGCATTCAAATGAAATTGATATCTCTTTGATCTCTAAACGATTGCGTATACCAAATAGCATGATAACAGCGCCATATGAGGATTGGTATATCTTAATATGTTCCATAGATTGCTTCCATGCCTGATCAGTATGGAGGTTTAATGCATGGGACCACAAAGATATTCCAATGGTTATAGAGTACTAAAGTCAGCTAATGGTATTCAAAGAAGATATCCATAATAGAATTGTCCAAATAAATATTCCCGATTAAGGAATCCGTGGACTTATAACATAAATATGTCACTTATTTGACACAAGCAATGATGGATGAACTGGAGCTTGAGATATGGAAATTCTCTGTAACCTCCTTGTGTCCTGATTGTCTTCTCCTAAGACTACCCTGTTTACCCCTGAGAAGCAGGTAGAGTTAAGGTTTATACCCCATTTGGGGCTGCATTATTATGAAATCTCCAAGACAGCTAGTACCATTATTGGTAGAATCGAAAACCTCAGTTAAGTAAGTTTTAAGATTTGGGTTCATATAGCCTAACCTAATTCGGTGTAGTTAGTTATGAAAGACGGTTCATTTCGCTTATGCATTGATTACCGCAACCCTAATTAGGAAACAATTAAGAATTTGCCATCGGCTGCCCAGGAAGGGTGTACCAAATTTATTAAATTATCAGGCTAGTTAAGCTCTGGATATACTTTTGGGGTGTCCTAAGATCACTAAAACCTTCATAAGATCCCTATGACATCCCCAAAAGTATAGTAACATGATCAAAAGTTAGTGATTAGTTAACGACGTGGTGACAGAACACACTAAGTGTTAAGTTGGAGGTGACGGTCGTCAAATGATAGTTGGGGGTAGCAGCGGCTAATAGCCAATGGTTAGAGGTGATAAAATCCAATAACCCTACAATTATTTTAACACATTGGGTTAGCCACATTAAGTAGTTCACATTCGGTAGGTTAGCCACCTTTGGTGGTTCACATAATCACATTCGGTGCTTCATATCCGATAGGTTAATAAAATTCGGTTTTCAGTGAGTCGACTTTAGGTCCGTCACAATCAATCACATCCAGTATTTGGTAAAATAAGATAACTATATATATATAATACCACATAATAATTTAGATCACGAAGCATAACTACCTATATGCAATAACGTCATCACGAAGACCTTACTAACCATAACTGAGAAGAAATAATTTATAGAAAGACTGAGTTTCAAAAAGTTAAGATCGGTTAAAAAAGATAATATCTTTAGTTCTTTTGTTTAAGCTTATTTATAAGAAAAAACAATAATAAAAATCCTCTTGATTTCTTCGAGTTTTGAAAAAATGAGAACAAAACTTTATCACCATATATATATATATCCTTAAAAAATATATTTAAGAGTAAACTGCAATTTTACCCCTTGCGTTATATGTGATTGGCACTCTGACCCCTTCCGAGGGAAATTTTGATGTCTGACCCCCCAACTAATGAGAAACCATGTAATATTACCCCCTGTCGTCAAAGAACTTAACAGTTCTGTTAAATGGTATGTTAAATGACTATATTACACTTTCTTATTACCCCTTATACTTTGTTCTACTCTACAATATTACCCCTTGATGTTAAATGACTATATTACCCTTTTTGATTACCCCCTGTAGTTTGTTGTACTCTGCAATAAAAACTAATTGTTAATGCTTACTAATTGCTTACTAATTGTAACACCTCGAAAATTCACGTCCTATAATGTGTTGACACGTGTCATAATGTTTGAACGTGAGAAAGAATATTCTAGAGGGACTAAAAGTTGACAAACATGAAAAGTATGTGAATATACGTGTTCTAAATGTCAACAGTGAATAAATATATTGTACATTTGCCCTACATGATGCTCATACCTTCAAACGAATAAATCACGGATCATACGAAGCTAAATAAGAAGGAAAGTGAGAGATTACAAACCACAGGGGTTAAATGTGTCAACATGTTTAAGTTATACCTCTGAGTGACCTTTTAGCCAACCCGAAGCCTTGTAACGGTTAATTATGCTCACTAGAATGCACGATATAAATTTCATAAAGTTTCGTTATCGCATGAGCAAGTTGTGATCAAATTCGTTTACAAGGGGTTAAAAGCATTAACGTTGAAAGTTATGACCTTTCGGGTTAACCGGAAGTGTCCAGGGACTTGGCAAAGTGGGTATAAGTCCTAAAGCCCTTGTGGGTAAATATAAAGGGGTCAAAATGCAAAGAATAAACTTAGTTGACCTTTCGTGAAGCCAAGGGACAAGTTGCAAAAACAAAAAAATGAAAATTCTGATTTTTTTGGGGTTAACGCGGGCCACGTAAAGGTTAACATACCTTTACGCGGGCCGCGTCAGGACGTCAGATGCAGTGTCAGCGAACAGCAGCCTGTATATGCGCAAACTCGACCCAAAACGGATATTTTCACTTCAAGTGCGACCCCTAGGCAACCCCTAAGCCTTAGGGACACATGTTAATGACTTATGGTCAGTAATAGAGTTGTGTGTCAACTTCTTATGGTGGTTTGATTCCTATATAAAGCCATGAGTTGCAACCATTGTTCCACACACTTCATTCTTGCAATCTGATCATTTCTGGAGCTCAAGGCTGCTCTCAAGTGATCACATTTCGTGCATAGGACCTTGGTAAGTATGCTAAACCTTCCTTAATTAAGTTTTAGCCTAGTTTTAGCTTAAAAGTCAAACCGTCGTAATTAATGGTTGACTTTAAGATTAATCACTAATGGTCCAGTGATTAGTCGAATCAAAATTAGTTATAAGTTGGTAATTATGTGGGTAATAAACCCTCAAAAGGAATCCCCCTGATTCCCACTCTAACTAGGTCAAATGTCGGGTCAAACTTATTAAGAAAAAGTCAACAGAATGTTTAAATTACAATTTATGCATAATTAGCAATGTAGAACACTTATAACCTGTTTGATCATTAAAATAACTTGGTAATTAGTGTAAGAACATGTCTAAACATGTTCCAACCGAAAATTTACTATATAGACCCGGTTTGGAACCGAAAGTCGCATAGTTTGACTTTCACTTTGACTTTCAGTTCTGACCCGTTATGGTATGTTTTAGAATTACCTAAGAGCTTCATTTGGACCAGGTTACATGCTAGTATAACCCTCTGTGATTATACACATCGGATCATTAGTTATCCAATTAATGCGCATGATTCCGTTAATTGCCCATATGTTGACCATTATGCCCTTTTCACCTTAAAATGTGATTTATGAAAATGTAAAAGTGTAGAAACCTTAATTACTGATATATAAACTTGTATGCAAAGTTTGACATCAGTTTGAGGTATAGAATGAGAGTTATGCTCATTAGCGTAAATTGAAGGCTTTATGTTAATTAAACGACATAATTAGCGTATAGCCTATTTAAACATACTTTTTGATATCAAATATTTTACCCACTGATGTAATATATTATTTTGGGATTTTTAAATATTTTTATTTAATTTTAGACTAAGCATAACTTATATTCGTAGGCTTAATCCGGTAATTGTCGGTTTTGCCCTTACGGGCAATAAAATGAGTTTTACATATCTAATCGACTCCAAACCTTTTGCTACTGATTACACATGATAAATAAATTATTTTAAGCCTTCTGGAAATATAAAAATATCATATTTAAGTATCGAACCCGGAAATGGCATTTAATCGCCTTTTTAAGCGTTTTTAACGCATAGTATGTACTTAAACTATTTTAAACATACAAGGGTTGATACCTACTGATATTTGAGGAAAATTATAATATTTTAACAGTAAGCAAAGGTTGATAAACTCATACTTCAGTTTTGAGCTTTACGGCTTATGTGAAATTACCAAAATGCCCCTTCGGTGCATAGTTTGGTTATAATTGATAAATTTCACATATATACTTTATCCTACTGTTATAACTTATCAAAATAAGTATTTTCGCTGATTATACCAGACCTGTAACTCAGGTAAATACTTAAACTCTTTTATAACCTTTTAAATGACCAAACTACCCCTACGAGGCCTAGTTTGTGTTTAAATACGTTTTGGGCATAATGAAAGACATCTTACTGATGTCACAACATATTTGAGGCATAATTAACTTAGGAAACCTGTATATGACTCTCATGATTAACCGTCATGCGTTATTCGCGATCGGTTCGGTTTATGTAACTAGTTTGCATAAATTAGCCGAAACGGGTCAAACGTTATCGTTTTTATCTCAAAATCCAGAATGTGTTTAGTTTACCCATATTATACAAGTCTCCAAACTTGTTGGGTCTAAATCACATCCTATTCCGGTCTTCGCTTAATCATGCGTTTTGAACCGTAAACCTTTCCTTAAAACTAACCGGTCTAAGTTACGACTTAAACAAGACCCTTTAGGAATTTATGGTGTGTCGATTAATCTTGACCGGCTTGTATTGTATAATCACCGGCCCTAAATGTTGGACAAGCATGTAAATCGGATACAAGATCTTTATTAATAAAATCGTCCCAAGTATAAAAGATTAATTTTGCCTCGTGCATTTTATTCAAATTATAAAAGATATTTTGTGCCACGTGCATTCAAATCAATTTTCTTAAACTCTTTTCAAAATGAGTCAGTTAATTGTATTTACCAGTGTAAACTGACGTATTTTCCAAAAGGTTAAGTGACAGGTACTATGCGTAATTGGCTGGGAGCTCAGGGCGTCATTAGGGAATCTTGCAAGTTCTAGATGCCTAAAGTCTGTTGAACAGTTTTCTTTTATTGATCCGCCTGTGGATCCTTTACCTTCCGTTGTAATACTTTGACATTACTTACATTCGGAATGTAATATATTTATCTTTTGCTTCCGCTGTGCATTTATATATTGTATTGTTTGACTATGATGATCTCAACTACGTCACGATACTCTCCACCGGGCCCACCGGTGACACGTGGAAATCGGGGTGTGACACTAATCGCGGTATGACCTTAACAAGAGTAATTTGTACAGATAATAATGCACTATGTGTATTACAAATACATGAGAAGGAGAGCGGATGATGTGGAATACTGTGGTTACTATTCACAAGCCAACAAAAGCCAAGTTTCTTGATTGTATGACAAGAAATGTTGGTAAGGATCCTAAAGAACATACAAGAAATTAAAACTAAAGAAAATAATCATTTGGAATCATTTTTTTTTTATGTTTACTGATCTATTAAAATAGAAAAGAAATTAAAACTAAGGAAAATAATCATTTGCATTTACTGCTTTATTAAAACAGAAAAGAATAATAAAAGAATTAAAGTTAAAAAAAAGTCCAAAAGCGGGTAAGGTCGGGGATCGAAGCGGCGACCTCTTGCTTGTGTAGTTGTTTCAGTTTTTAGTTTATAAAAACACTTTTAACAGATTGTCTTCCTTGTTAAAACAAAACACGGTCAAACAACATAGGGAAACTTATTGTTTCGATTGGTTTGCTGATAAACTCATCTATGATTCATCATGTTTATAAAAACTAACAGACCAAAAACATAATACGAACTAGTGAAAAAAAAGTATACCGAACAATCGTAGATAAGGTACACCGACGGATGTTATGGCTCCGGCGTGATTTCACGAGTTCCGGTGTCGAGCGTCTTGCTTAGTTTAAGTTATTGTTGGAGGGTGAGATGAAGGTGTAAACGATTGCAAGTGATCATCTTCTTCATAATAAAAGAACCGGACGAAACGAAACTCCGGTGAATGAGCAAGGTATGGCTTTTGCGTTTTGTGAGAATGAAAACGATGGAGGTGGTTTGCGGTGTCTAACAGGTTTGTATAATCTATAAAACGCGTTTTGGATATTCTTTTTTAGGGTGATTAAGGTTTCCGAAAGAAATAAAGAATGGTGCGGTGTTCGGTTCGTATAAAAGCGTCCAGGTTCATAATCACTATTGAAGATACATATCCGAGTCCGGACCTGATCATAAGGGACGGACCAAAACATCACCGGACGAACATCCTGAAGACCTCCATACCTCAGCATACCGGAGATGGACCTCCAAACAAGTGCGTCCAAGACGGATGACGTCATCTCAGTTGACAGTATAAATACCCATCCAAGTACAAGCCAAGTACGATTTTCTCTGAACCTTCGTCCTACTTTCTTTCTCTATTTTCTCTCTCTATCAAATACTTATCCTCACGTCGAAGGGTGGTCGCAGAGGGGCCCTCCCATCTCTGCGGCGAGCCTAACGGTTTTCTCTTTTGCAGGTCCAAGTCCTCAATCTCTCCCCAAGGTCCAAACTCGATTTACAGGCTCCGACCTTCTCCGAACTTTGGATCTTCAATTGGCGCCATCCGATTTCAAAGCTCACAGTCCTTCACTTTGTGAATTTCTTGAGCATCGAAACAACTGATCTATGGCGGCCTCGGGTTCTGCGAATTCGGGATCCACTGCTGTTCGCATGCAAACTACAGCTATGACAAGTGTTGTTTCCATGGTGTCAGCTCCTTTGAGCTCGGGGCCAGGAACAACTCTTCCATTCATATTAATGCCAACTTCACAGGCATTGGAGTTTGATGCGGTATTTCTCTCCAAAAATGCCAGTCTCTTACGACGGCTAAAAGCTCAACAGGCTAGAGATGAACAGATCCTCGGTTTACGAACCAAGCTCTTCCATGAAGAATCCCCGGTAAGGACTATGGGTCCTATGGCTTTCGCCTCTCCTATTTTCTCCACAATTGTTACTCCAATAGAGGAAACTTATAACAATTATATGCAGTTCTCTTCCGGACCATCTCCAGCAATAATGGTGCGCACTAACTCTCAAGTCGAAACGGTTAACGACCCAGAGCTTACAAAACCATACCATCCGGTATCAATGACGACTAAATCTAAATTCAGTGCTCGTATCGTCCATGCCAAGCTTCCGCCGAAGCTCAAAATGCCAACCATAGTGAAAAAATATGATGGCACCACAGATCCGGACGACCACATGTTTGACTTTGATGGAGCCGCACGAGTAGAACAATGGTCGATGCCAGCTTGGTGTTTCATGTTTGCACAGACATTAACCGGAGCTACACGAGTATGGTTTGATGCTCTGAATGAAGGATAAATCGATGATTTCGAAGAATTCCGGAGGTTATTTCTCCAGAACTTTAGCCAACAGAGGCACTACTCCAAAGAAATCACCGAAGTACATAACATCCGGAGGAAAGATGGAGAGTCTCTGGATAGTTTCATAGACCGTTTTAATCGAGAAAGCATGCAGATCAGTGGGGTGGTTGACCAACTAAGGATCTCCGGCTTTTGTCATGGGGTCCGGAATAATCAGTTGGTAGAAAAGTTACACGAAAACCTCCCAAAAACAATGGAAGTACTAATGGAACATGCTCGGGCTTTTGCTCGTGGAAAAAATGCTTGTAATCCGGCAACGGAGGCAGATCAAAAAATATCTTCTTGGAAAAAGAATGGAGGATCCGTGTTTGACAAAGCTTCATCCGGAAATAGGGGACGAACGCACCCTTACAGCAGGAATGATCGATCTCAGCGAGGAAGAAGTTCCGGTTCAAGGTTCTATAATCTGTCGGGCCTCTCCAAAACCCCTAGTGAAATCCTCAGCGCTGAAGGAGCAAATTTTCCCGCACCTCCGAAGCTCCGGAACCCAGGAGACAAGAAGTCCAAGAAGTACTGTAACTATCACCGAGCACGATGTCACAACACAGACGACTGCTGGTCTTTAAAGCAGGAAATTGAGAAAGCAGTTTGCTCCGGTAAACTTTCACACCTGGTAAAAGAAGTCAAAGAAGGAAAATCCTCCGGTACCCCAGTAGACAATCCGAACAATCGGTCCGCCATCTGCATAATAAGAAAGTAGAATGACCAAGGCATCAAACGGACCAATCATCATTTGGCCGCGTGGATGCATCAGCAAATCGCCTTCCCACCAATAACCCCGGAAGAAGTTAAGGATGGACCGATAATCGTATCTGTAGTTATTGCAGGTCACAAGGTTCGACGGATTTACGTTGACAGTGGAAGTGCCTCCGAGATCATGTATCAACAGCGCTTTCAGCAGCTAGCTCCACAAACTAAAGCAAAACTAATTCAAGTATATATGCCGCTGGTAAGCTTCTCCGGAGAAATAGTTCAACCAATCAGGCAGATAACTCTGCCGACTACGTTGGGTACCGGAAGATTGGCTAGAACTGTAAATTTAACATACTTGGTGGTTGGTGCATGTAACAACTCTTGCAAAATTTGTTATTTCCTATCTTAAATAGGCACATTAAGAAACCCCCAAATAGTATAGTACGACCCTGAAATTTAAAAACGCCCAAAACCTACAACAGGGCCCCCTAAAACTCAAGGGGGGATCCACTAATTGATAATTATCCGCTCAAAACGAGTTCAAAACACGTGTTTTTGAAAATTGTCGACTCACCAGGGCTAAGCAGGACATAAGGCAGGCCTAGGCTATGTGGCCTAGCCCCGCAACACGCGCCAGGTCCCCTGGCAGCCGGCGTGACACGCGGGAGGGGTCCAAATTCAATATATAATGCAGGGGTTTGGCACATGCATGTCTGGCTTATTTCGACATAAAAATTCACTACACACGTTAAGTTATACGCTGTTTCTTAAAAAAACAATCACCGTCCTGAACCTCTGCTGCGATAACAGGGTAATAACTCGATCACTGCTACGATACAATGTCCGATCGATTAAAACTGATCCATTGGATGTTAAAGTGCTGCCTGAATTCGTGCTATACTTTATCATTTGTCGTGAGGGTTTCGATCTCGTGAATTTATCGTAAATGTTGAATTAAGTTACTAACCTAGTTTCGTTTGCATTTTCATTTAACTAGGTTACCGGCTTAATCAGTAGGCAGACTCTGTCTGTTTAAACTTGCAATGTGAGTCATTCGGTTTTTATCAAAATTTCTTTATAAAATCCTAAATGTTTTCCAGTTATAATTACAGGGATTAAGTCTTTGCAAATCTTTAATTACTGGCAGTGAGTGGGGTATTGTGCACATTACTGCTGTATTATCACTCTTAGGTGGGCGAGCCTAATTAGTGATACACGTCACTTTTGGGTGACAGGACCCAATACTGATATGACCACAGTCATAGATCCGGTCGAGTGACAACTGGACCAGATAATTATAAGATAGGGACAATTGTAATCGCTCTTAATACTGTAAATTATAATAATGTGTCGTTTTGTACAAATTGAATGACTCGCCAGTATTTCCCACTGATCAAATCTTTTTAAAACATGTTTCAGGTGATTTAGTGTGAACAAGGAAAAGTGTCGCGGAGCACTCCAGCTTGAACGAAGTGGCTCAGTAAATAAATAAACATGTTTTATGTAAACCGGGGATTTTCAGTAAAATTCCTTTATTGTAAATTTCGGGGTTTGTCCCGAAACTTGAAATAAAATAATTGGATGTTTTCAGTTTAAACGATCCTGTTAAAATTTCCGCTGCCAAATTAAACACCAATACCACGGGTTTCTGTCCCACGGCTTCTGAACCTGGTAAAAAGGGTCGGGGGCCGTGACAGAAAAGGTGGTATCAGAGCCACTGGTTTAAGCCAATTAAGTATTTGAAAAATACTTAAACTTTAACTTGCAATTTCGTGATTCCGTGAAAATTAAAATTTAATTTGAACTTTTGTGTTTTCCTTATGTGTGCCTAACAACATGAATGAATTATCGGAAGCCCTCCAAAATTTCACAATCCATACTACTGATATGGAGACTACGGGAACCCAGACCGGTTATCAGGCTGACACCGAGGAGCTAACGGTGTTTCAGGCCCAGGAGAAACCCGAACCCAAAAAGAGGTGAAGGCTTCTAGACTGGAAACTAGGGAGAAAGAAGAAACCCGCTGATGTGCGATAAAGTGTCGTATATATTAGGTGTATATTTTAAGCCCTTTTTAACACTTATTTTAGCCAAGTTTTAAATTTATAAAACACGATATTTCACTAACACTAAACACACATATGGGCAAGTGCACCCATCGTTGAGTGTAGTATAGCGTTGGTAAGATACCGAGGTCGTCCAAGGACACAAGAGCTTTTAATACCGGTTTATCCTCAACGTCTAACCAAAATAAAATTTTAGAAAAATGTTTAAATCTAGGAAAAATAAAAACTAACTAAAATGCTGAAAATAAAAATAAAAGAAAAATAGATAGACAAGATGAATCACTTGGTTCCGACTCGTATCTAGTATAACCTTTGATTATTTCCGCACTTTTGCACATAATTAAGAGATTATCTTAGTTATTGTAGTAGGCCCCTCTTTTGAAGGTGACGTTACCCTCACCCCAGTAGTTTGAGTCAGCAAGGATACAATCCTAAAAGGGTGGATTATTGGAAGATAATGAATTAAGTTATTAATGCAGTATTGTGGTAGGCCCCGCTTTTGGCGGTGACGTTACCCTCGGCTAAGTAGTCTGAGTCAGCAGGGATACAGTCCTAAGTAGCCGGGTTATAGTATTAATAGTAGTTAACTTATGAGGGGATCAAAGAGTTTGGACCCCCGCCATCCAATACCGTGAAGTATTGAAGGAGGTCCTACTAAATTTGACCCAGGTCCATTGCAGGACCTCTAAACGCTGAACAATGGCAAGACCTTTACCAAACCGTTCCCTTAACCCCGGACCAGGTAGCCAACATACCTCCATATAGACCGTGGAGATATGAATGGTGAAAATCCTTTATTTTATATAGACAGTAAAATAATGCCAAGACACCACGGACAAACGATAAGGAAAGATCACCTTCAACATAAGTAACTAGTTATTAAAGTCATTAATACAAAACCAAATAAAAAGTGCAAAAGATTAGAAATAAAAAGTATTATACTAGACACTTTGTCTTCACCAAGTGATGTAAGAGACTTAGGCAAACATGGCCTTGATTGTCAAGAACTCTTACGATCAATCTTGGATCCCGAGACGACTCACACACTCTACGATGGACAATGGATGATGGTGGTGGATGATGGTGTTGTGATGGTGGTAGGTGGTGGATGAAGTGTGAGAGAGGTGGTGTGCCAAGGGATCAGATGAAATGAATCCAAGCACTCCTATTTATAGGCTGAACAGATGAAATGTGCCAAGGGATCCGCTGGACACGGCCCCGTGCCTGTCTGACACTCTCTCTCCTCATTAATTGTAATTCGCAATTACAATAAATGCGCCTGCTGTACTTTCGACACGCCCCCGTGTCCGCTGGGCACGGCCCCGTGGTGGGCAATAGAAGCTTCTATAGATTTGTCTTTTCTGCTGCTTCATGGGCACGGCCCCGTGCTGGCTGAGCACGGGGCGTGTTCAGTCTTCTGACTTCTCTAATTTGCTTTGGAAGGTGCCGTTGAGGGGTCGGGCAGTCCACTAATGTTCCTTTCCTTGTATTTATGTTGGATTTAGCTGTCTTTTTGCTTCTTTTGTGTTTTTGAGCTCATTTAATCCTGAAAATACAAAAGGAAGACAAAAACACTCTTTTTCCAATATTAGTACTTAAAAAGGGTTAGTTTTATGCCTTGTTTGATGTAATTTATATGTTGCATTTTGCACACATCAAATACCCCCACACTTGAACTTTTGCTTGTCCTCAAGCAAAACTCTTTAATATGTGGCTTACACTCCCAAATGGAATAGGTAGAAGAGAAGGTTTTGGGCTTGTCGTAGAGTGTCGGGATATCCAAGATCTTTTTGGGTTTTATTTTTATTTATTTACACTCCTATTCGTAATGATTTATTTAGAACTTTTCATAGGAGAAATTACTTATTTGGGCATAACATGCCTTTTTAAAATTCCATTTATATACAAGTTCACATACCTCACCGGAAAAATCACTCACACTCGGCCGAAGGTGTATTTTTAGTGAATCACTCGAGAGCGGCATGGAACTTATTCCTACCATAGGCTTGCCAAGCAATCAATCATCCTCCTTTTTAACTTTTATACCGTTGTAAATATCAAGAGGACTTTGTGGGTTAAGGGTTAGGCTTGGGTTAAAGGTAGGTGGTTGGGATAGTGGTTAGTGGTTAGTAGAAAAAAAGGCGAAAAACGTAACAAGTGTCGATTTTCGTAGGATTTTCTATTTTTGTAACTTTTTATTTTAATGAAGCTTTTATTCAAACAAAGTTATTTTTGATGACTTTGTTTGTTTAATTTCTTTTTGCTTCATCAATAACACACATTTTTTTTTTTGTTTTTTTTTTTTTGATCATACGAAAAACCGAACTTGTTACTAAAACAAAGGGTTAAAAATGAAAAAAGGTTTTGGTGGGTAAAAGGGTTTTTGGTTTGGGTGATGAAATGAAAAGGTTTAGGCTCAAAGGGGCTAACTAGGGGGATTGTTGGGTAGGTGGTAAAAGAAAAAGAAAAATAATGGTGTAGAAATAAAAAGGGTTAGTCCTAATGCCTCCATCATTTACTTACTCGGGTTTAAGTTGATAAGGACCGGGAATGTATCGTCATGGCAAGTTCTAGAGTCGTAAGAACCAAGCGGCTATTCACACAAGAAACGAAAAATGAGCTTTTAGTCTAAAGATGTAAATTTGTATGCTCAATAAAGGCTCAAAACTCACTTTTGTGGGAATGGGTTTTTATGTGATCAAGTATATATAATCAAATTTTAACTAAGTTTGCCATGCCTTTTCATAATTTCCTTATGTTGGTTCTTTTTATCACTACGCTATTGGTTGTAAATTTGTAAAAATATAACCTTTTTGAGACTTGAATTTCCCGAGTTAAACCTAGACAAGTAAAAAAATGAAATTTTTGAAAAAATTTGGGGTGATTAGCGGTTCCAATAGAGTTTTGTGTAAGGCTTGTATTTAGGACTTGCAAAATTCAAGGTTTTAGCATTCCCCCCACACTTAAATTACACATTGTCCTCAATGTGTCCCAAAAATAAATTTTTAGGTTGATTAGATGTGTAAAATAGTGTTTAAAAAGCAAAAATTTGTGTTAATGGGCACTGAACACGGCCCCGTGTTGAGTGGGCACGACCCCGTGTTCAGGTGCCAGTAACAAGAACTTACAGAAGGTGGACACGGCCCCGTGTCCACTGGACACGGCCACGTGTCTGACAAAAATCTGCAGGACAGAAGCCAAACAGCAGGTCTGGGAGGTGAGCACGGGGGCGTGTTGGCTGGACACGTCCCCGTGTGGACAGTCTGAAAGCCTGAAAAACAGGTCTCTTCCTCCGGTTTTTCCATCCTGGCCCTATAAGTGCTGAGGCTTAGCACCCCAAGCCTTGGTTTATACCTGTTTCATCACTTAATACCACACCAAGCAACACAAACATCCTAATTTACCATAGTTAATTGTTCCAAGCATAAAGTAAAAGAAAAATAAAACGGAAAATAAAAGTGTTTCAAGGAAAGTAAATTGTTCAACTTCTGGCACGCAGGCCACCAATTGTTCGATAGATAAAGGGACTTAAACCTGTGGGCTTGCCATCAACCCGCTCCTGCT
This sequence comes from Helianthus tuberosus, assembly GCA_030545235.1. Taxonomy (NCBI): domain Eukaryota; kingdom Viridiplantae; phylum Streptophyta; class Magnoliopsida; order Asterales; family Asteraceae; genus Helianthus; species Helianthus tuberosus. Next base: position 32,207,570 of record CM060435.1, read on the forward strand.
CCTCCAAACCCTCTACTCCATATCCTCATCGCTATCATCACCTCCATCCCCATGCCCCGCCATGTACTCCCGGATGCTGCCGATATCGTCTTGTATATCGTTGATGTTGCGTTCAATAGCTCCGACCCGGTGGTATGTGTTGTTGGCGAGGTTGTAGGCGTTCCTGGTACACATGAGGTTTTCCTGCATAAGATCATGTAAGCTTTGAAAATTAGGAAAACCGCCTCCTTGTGAGGAGGATTGACCCGGATCACCATGGGGTGGATGCTGGTGGTGGGGAGGTGGTGCGTGAAGAACTAGGGCCTCCTGTGGGTTCCATGCATAGCCTTGCGTTCTTTGAAAACTCACTGTTCCATCTTCCGCCTCATAAAGTAAGTTCATGGCTCGGCAAATGTGGTAGTCAACTCGTCCCGACCATGGGCTTCTTTCAAAGGACCTTGGAATTTGCGTGTAATGCTTGAAAAGACGGTACACCCATCCCCCGAAGAAGATAGGCGTTGGAGCGCGAGCAAGGCGGTTGAGATGCATGTTTCGTAATAGGAGATACGGAACATCGAGAGGCTTTTGGTTGTGGATACAGTGGAGGACAACCAAATCTTTCAACCCTACACCCCCGCTACTGTCGTGACGTTGGTTTAGAGAGTAGGTGAGGATCCTGTGAATGTAGCGATAGAGCGGATCCCTTAGCTTCGTACTCTTGGTGCTGCGAGGGTCGTAGATTCCTTCACCGATTTGAGCCCATGCGGCTTGTCTTTCATTTCCCTCCAAGTCTCGTAATCCCCCGGTATTCTCTTCATTTCCCGGTTCCTCTTCTTGGTATAGCCCTATTATGGCTCCAAACTGTGCCATGGAGATCGAGTACATTGTCCCTCCACACCGAAATACAACCCCTTCATTGTCGAATGGGTCACACCTTGAATTGAAGTTGAAGGTACTGTAGAACTCCATGGTGCATTGATGCACCGACCGAAGCCTAGTGTTTAATGCAACAGCTAGTGGTCCCGTAACGATGTTGTTGAATCGGTTCAGCTGGTTTACCAAGGTTAACAAGTCCGTGCAAGCTCTCCTGGGGTACTCCTCGGGTCTTGTTTGAAGTATCTCGTACCTTGCCCTTGCATCGAGCTCACTTGCATTGAACCTTGTGAACTTTGCCATCTGAAAGAATACACCAAAAATTTTACGAAACGATGAGATTTTTAAAGAAACTGCAAACAGCCGGCTGGACACGACCCCGTGTCCAGCGGACACGGCCCCGTGTCCAGAGGTCTGTTACTCAAAAACTTCATTTTTCGACCCGGTTTTGAAAACTTGAAAATTTTTTGTCCAATAGGTGCGGTTTCCCCCGAAAATGAAACCCTAAACACCGTTTTTCCCAAATTATCCCGTTTACCCCGTCAATTTTATCTTTTTCGGTTCAAGAACAAGGGTTTGGGGTTTTTGTAAGAAATCGGGTGATTCTTTGAACAATCTAAGTGTATTTACTTTCCTTAACACTAAACTAACTAAATGCAAACAGATTCAGGCAAAAATTTTAGGTTCGATCCGGATGAACATCAAGAACCCTAGATTTTTCCCCAAATTTGTGGTGTTTTAACTACATGCAAGTAACTAATCTAACTACTAAGAGTGATAGAATCATACCATGACGTTGTTAGATCGGTAAGAGACGTCGAAATTTCGCGAAAAATCGCCTGGAACCAGAGCTTTTGTGGGGAAACGGGGCGTGTGGAATGAAGAAACTGTTTTGAAAAAGGGGTTTTATCCCGTCTGCAGCGCGAACACGGCCCCGTGTCCAGCGGACACGGCCTCGTGCCGAGCAGTTTTTTTTTTTTATGTGCGCGTGTGAGTGCCCCTTTTTCCCATAAGCTATGGTTTAGAAAACTTACCTTTGTCGTCTCAATCGTTCGTAACTTACCAGGCATGATGTTTTTATTCTTCCACGGTTTGAAGCGAGATCTCTTCTTCCTCATCCTCAATAAATCCTTGATAGAGTTTCAGCCGTTGGCCATTGACTTTAAATGGTGGCCCATTTCGAGATTTAATTTCTACTGCACCGTGTGGAAAAATGTGGGTAACGGAAAAAGGTCCTGACCACCTAGACTTTAATTTACCAGGAAACAATCGAAGTCGTGAATTAAACAAAAGAACTAGATCCCCTACCCGAAATTCATTAGGTTTAATATGTTTGTCATGCAAATTTTTCATTCTTTCCTTATAAATTTCAGAGTTTGAGTATGCATAATTCCTAAGCTCGTCTAATTCATTTATTTGACAAAATCGATTTTTACCAGCAAATTCTAGATCTAAGTTTACATTTTTGATTGCCCAGTAGGCTTTGTGTGCAATTTCTACTTGCAAATGACAACTTTTTCCATAAACTAGCTTATATGGGGTTGTACCTATTGTTGTTTTATAAGCAGTTCGAAAAGCCCATAAAGCATCGTCTAATTTATCAGCCCATTCATTTTTATTTAACCCTACGGTTTTTTCGAGTATTCGTTTTAAACCTCTATTAGTCACTTCGGCTTGTCCGTTTGTTTGAGGGTGATACGCTGTCGAAACCCGGTGATAGACCCCATATCTTGTTAAAAAAATTTCAAGTTGATGGTTGCAAAAATGGGTACCTCTATCACTTATTAAAGCTTTAGGTGTGCCAAAACGAGAGAATAATTTTTTCAAAAATCTTACCACGACTCTTCCATCATTTGTTGGAAGTGCCTCGGCCTCGGCCCATTTAGACAAATAATCTACTGCCACAAGTATATATTTGTTTCCTTTCGATGGTGGGAAAGGTCCCATAAAGTCGAGTCCCCACACATCAAAAATTTCACAAACAAGAATGCCATTTTGTGGCATTTCGTTTTTGGAAGAAATATTACCTGTTCTTTGGAAAGCATCACATGTCTTTACAAGACTTTGAGCGTCTTTGTAAATGGTTGGCCAATAAAATCCTGAATCGAATACCTTTCGAGCGGTACTGGCAGCACCATGATGTCCTCCGTATGGACCTTCATGACAATGGCGGAGAATTCTTCGTGCTTCACTACCATGTACGCATCGTCTGACGAGTTGGTCGGCACACATTTTGAAAAGATATGGATCTTCCCAAAAGTAGTGTTTCACATTGGCAAAGAATTTTTTTCTTTGATGATGTGGCCATCCTTTTGCGACTATACCGCTAGCTAGGTAGTTAGCATAGTCGGCGTACCATGGTTCTTCCTTGTATTCCACCATTTCCAGGGATTCAGTCGGAAATTTTTCGTTGATTTGCTCGTCTCTGGTTGCCTCTAAAGCTGGGTCTTCTAAGCGTGAAAGATGATCTGCTGCGGTATTTTCTGCTCCTCTTTGGTCCTTGATTTCAATGTCAAATTCTTGGAGGAGTAGAATCCACCTAATCAAACGTGGTTTTGCGTCTTGCTTCTTGAAGAGATATCGAATGGCTGCATGGTCTGTATAGACTATAGTTTTAGAAAGAACAAGATAAGAATGAAATTTATCAAAAGCAAATACCACAGCTAGTAACTCTTTTTCAGCTATTGTGTAATTTTCTTGTGCATCATTGAGTGTTTTACTAGCATAATAGATTGGGTGGAAATGCTTTTCTTTTCTCTGTCCCAAGACAGCTCCAACTGCAAAGTCACTAGCATCACACATGATTTCGAAAGGAAATTTCCAATCAGGCGCTATCATGATAGGTGCATTGACTAGCATTTCCTTTAGGGTTAGAAATGCTTGATTGCAATCCTTGTCAAAGATGAAAGGAGCATCTTTTTCAAGTAATTTTGTTAGAGGCCTTGAGATCTTTGAAAATTCTTTGATAAACCGCCTATAAAATCCGGCATGCCCTAAGAAACTTCTGATAGCTCTTACGGAGGATGGAGGTGGTAATCTAGAAATGGTATCTATTTTGGCTCGATCCACCTCCATTCCTTCGCTTGAGATTTTGTGACCGAGTACTATTCCCTCCGTTACCATGAAATGGCATTTTTCCCAATTAAGGGCGAGGTTAGTTTCCTCACATCGGGATAGCATTCGTTCAAGGTTATCGAGGCATTGGTCATATGAATCCCCAAAGATAGAAAAGTCGTCCATGAAGACTTCCATTGTCTTTTCTATCATGTCATGGAAAATGGCCACCATGCAACGTTGGAATGTTGCTGGGGCATTACATAGACCAAACGGCATGCGTCGATAAGCAAAAGTTCCATAGGGACATGTGAAAGTTGTCTTTTCTTGGTCTTCGGGTGCTATCGGGATTTGAAAGTAACCTGAAAAACCATCCAAGAAACAGTAAAATTTATGACCGGATAATCTTTCTAACATTTGATCAATGAAGGGTAAAGGAAAATGATCCTTTCTTGTTGCTTCATTTAATCATCTATAATCTATACATACTCTCCATCCTGTGACGGTTCTCGTTGGTATTAGTTCATTCTTTTCGTTAGTTATTACCGCCATACCTCGTTTCTTTGGAACTACTTGGACGGGACTCACCCAAGGACTATCGGAGATAGGATAGATAAGTCCGGCGTCAAGTAACTTGATGACTTCGTTTTTAACCACTTCTTGAACATTTGGATTTACTCGACGTTGTGGTTGTATGACCGATTTGTAGTCATCATTCATCAAAATTTTGTGTGTGCACATAGAAGGACTAATTCCTTTTATGTCCACAAGTTTCCAAGCTATTGCGTTTTTGTGTTTTTTCAAAAGATTAATTAATTTTTCTTTCTCTAAGTTATCTAATTTGGATGAAATAATTACAGGTAACTTACCATCTTTGTCTAGAAAAGCATATTCCAAACCTTTTGGAAGTTATTTGAGCTCAAGTGGTGGGTCTTTAGGAGACTCCTTATTTGGTTGCTCGTTTCGATCAAGAACCTTAAAAGTTTGTTCTATGGCGACCTCTTCTTCAACAAAGTGGTCAATCTCTTCACTTGTATCGGGTGGTTCATCTTCATCTTCAATTAGGGGGTCATTATTGCCGAATGGATATTTCATTGATCGTTCGAGATCGACACTTCTTTTAAATGCCCCTAATTGAAGAGGTAGATTATTGAACTTCCGGTTTTTCAAAGCTTCGTGAGTTTTTACAAATGGTCATCCCAACACTAGAGGAGCGTCATCGAGGATGACAAAGTCGGTTGGGATTACCATTTGATTTGTTTGAACCAAGACATCTTCAACTATACCGATTGATTTTATTACCTTCCGATTGGATAGAAAAATGGGTATTTGAAGTGGAGAAAAATCACTAATACTTAATTTTTCGAAAATGTAGTTAGGCATTATGTTAACACAAAGATCTTTATCGATTGTGACATTACTAATAAACGAATTTTGAAAGAAACATGGAACCGGTGTGATGTTAATTTCAAATGGGTCTTCTTTTATTAGTGAAGTTTGATCATTAGTTAACTTAACACTTACCGTTTCGTCAATTTTAGTGTTAGTGTTTAACTCTTTTAAAAACTTGGCATGAGTGGGTACTAAACAATGATTTTCAAAAGAAGGTGTCAAGAGATTAATTTCTTCAAAATTAGACTCTTCTTGGATTTTAACGTTGTCGGACTCACCTTTTTCGTTGTTTAACTCATGTGTCGGTTTTTCACTTATTTGTTCTTCCATTTTTACATTTTTAGTTATCTCTTCATTTTTTAATTCTTCTCTTGCGCGGGACTCCTCTTCCCTTGCGCGAGCTTCTTTTATACATCGATCGATAACTCTAATGTGTTCTAATATCCTATCGGTCACTTCGGTTATAGAAAAAGAATCATTATTTTCTAAGCTTGAATCCGGTTGTTCGACCCTTTGTTCCTCATAATACCCATATGAAGTTGATGGTTCACACCATTGTTCTTCATTGTAAGCATATGATGGATAAGGTTCGTAATTTTGTTCTTCATAATACTCATATGAGGTGGGTTGTTCACGCCATGGTTCCTCATAATAAGCATATGAAGGTGGTGGCTCATATCTTGGTTCCTCAAAGTATGAGTAAGAAGGCTCATACCTTGGTTCATCAAAATATGAGTATGAGGGAGGAGGTTCATACCTTTGGTCTTCATAGGATGTGTATGAAGTTGACGGCTCGTACCTGGGCTCCTCATAGTAGGTGTATGAATTGGATGGTTGATATGAGTGATTATTTTGAATCGAGCGTGCATTACGACAATTAGTGCAATAATTACCCCTATAATCATCCTCATCATAGGTGTAGTTGTAACCTCCTGAGTATTGATCCATAAGAATCACTCAGCAAACCACAACCGAGTCTCGAGATAAGAAAACAAAAAGAAAAACGGAAACAGAGGCTGGGCACGGCCCCGTGTTCAGTGAGCACGGCCCCGTGTTCAGGATCTGTATCTGGGCGTTTTAATTAAATTTACTGATTTCGTTGAGCACGGGGGCGTGTTCAGTGAACACGGCCCGTGTTCAAGGTTCTGTTACTGGGTGTTTTTATGAAAATGTGCAGCACGGCCCCGTGTTCAGCGAACACGGCCCCGTGTACAGGCTACTGTAAATGCAAATCTAAACTAAAATGCAGAAAAATGTGCGCGCTTTTAAAAAGGTTTTGAAAAACTGATTTGGCCGTCGATTTTAAGCTTTCTTAAAATCCTTGTGTCCCCGGCAGCGGCGCCAAAAACTTGATGTGCGATAAAGTGTCGTATATATTAGGTGTATATTTTAAGCCTTTTTTAACACTTATTTTAGCCAAGTTTTAAATTTATAAAACACGATATTTCACTAACACTAAACACACATATGGGCAAGTGCACCCATCGTTGAGTGTAGTATAGCGTTGGTAAGATACCGAGGTCGTCCAAGGACACAAGAGCTTTTAATACCGGTTTATCCTCAACGTCTAACCAAAATAAAAGTTTAGAAAAATGTTTAAAACTAGGAAAAATAAAAACTAACTAAAATGCTGAAAATAAAAATAAAAGAAAAACAGATAGACAAGATGAATCACTTGGTTCCGACTCGTATCTAGTATAACCTTTGATTATTTCCGCACTTTTGCACATAATTAAGAGATTATCTTAGTTATTGTAGTAGGCCCCTCTTTTGAAGGTGACGTTACCCTCACCCCAGTAGTTTGAGTCAGCAAGGATACAATCCTAAAAGGGTGGATTATTGGAAGATAATGAATTAAGTTATTAATGCAGTATTGTGGTAGGCCCCGCTTTTGGCGGTGACGTTACCCTCGGCTAAGTAGTCTGAGTCAGCAGGGATACAGTCCTAAGTAGCCGGGTTATAGTATTAATAGTAGTTAACTTATGAGGGGATCAAAGAGTTTGGACCCCCGCCATCCAATACCGTGAAGTATTGAAGGAGGTCCTACTAAATTTGACCCAGGTCCATTGCAGGACCTCTAAACGCTGAACAATGGCAAGACCTTTACCAAATCGTTCCCTTAACCCCCGACCAGGTAGCCAACATACCTCCATATAGACCGTGGAGATATGAATGGTGAAAATCCTTTATTTTATATAGACAGTAAAATAATGCCAAGACACCACGGACAAACGATAAGGAAAGATCACCTTCAACATAAGTAACTAGTTATTAAAGTCATTAATACAAAACCAAATAAAAAGTGTAAAAGATTAGAAATAAAAAGTATTATACTAGACACTTTGTCTTCACCAAGTGATGTAAGAGACTTAGGCAAACATGGCCTTGATTGTCAAGAACTCTTACGATCAATCTTGGATCCCGAGACGACTCACACACTCTACGATGGACAATGGATGATGGTGGTGGATGATGGTGTTGTGATGGTGGTGGGTGGTGGATGAAGTGTGAGAGAGGTGGTGTGCCAAGGGATCAGATGAAATGAATCCAAGCACTCCTATTTATAGGCTGAACAGAGAGCTGGGCACGGCCCCGTGTCCGCTGGACACGGCTCCGTGCCTGTCTGACACTCTCTTTCCTCATTAATTGTAATTCGCAATTACAATAAATGCGTCTGCTGTACTTTCGACACGCCCCCGTGTCCGCTGGGCACGGCCCCGTGGTGGGCAATAGAAGCTTCTATAGATTTGTCTTTTCTGCTGCTTCATGGGCACGGCCCCGTGCTGGCTGAGCACGGGGCGTGTTCAGTCTTCTGACTTCTCTAATTTGCTTTGGAAGGTGCCGTTGAGGGGTCGGGCAGTCCACTAATGTTCCTTTCCTTGTATTTATGTTGGATTTAGCTGTCTTTTTGCTTCTTTTGTGTTTTTGAGCTCATTTAATCCTGAAAATACAAAAGGAAGACAAAAACACTCTTTTTCCAATATTAGTACTTAAAAAGGGTTAGTTTTATGCCTTGTTTGATGTAATTTATATGTTGCATTTTGCACACATCACCCGCTGCCCAAAGGGTGAAGAAAACGGTGGATCCAAAAGGAAAAGGGAAAGAAGTAGGAGAGAGCTCTGGTCAAGCTCAGGAATTGCCACCTTGGGAAGAACTCGACAGAAAACTGGCAAACTGTGACCTCCTTGGACCCGCTGATGAAACCCTTCTGAATTTTCCCGCTCAATCGGAACTTCCTATTTACCTGGAACCTGCCATTCCTGACCCAATTGTCAACCCTCAACCTCTTCCAGACCAAATGGAAGAATGGTGGACCAGTGACTGGCACTTTCAAAACATAATGAACAATCCAAATCCGTACTACCCGCAGTATGAACCACCCCCTGCTACTTTCCCACCTATGAACCAGGAAAATGTCGCGAAACTACGCCGTTATGGTGAAGAATTGGTGGATATGGGGACCCGGATCCGGACTGTGGGAGAGAATATTACCTGGAAGTACGATGAAAGGGAGTTCCACTACTGAAGCCGGCGGATAACAGTAGTTAGATGTTTTGTATAATAATAATATTTGAAAAAAAAAATATAATAATAATAATAACTAGATTATAACCCCGTGTATTACACGGGTTAAATAAATAATTTTTATATAATAAATAATAAAAGAATATATCTTTTAAAAACCTTTCTTTATTGCACAAGTTGAATAACTATAATTTTATATATTAAATAATAAAAAGCTATATCTATAAGAACAATATTGTACAGGTTGAATAAATGTAATTTTATATACAAAATATAAAAAGTTATATCTTTAAAACTACGTGTATACACGAGTTGAATAAATGTAATATTGTTTACCAAATAATAAAATAATACATCTTTAAAAAACCCCATTTATTACACGGGTTGAATAAATGTAATTTTATATACCAAATAATAAAAAAATTACATTTTAAAAAATATGTGTATTACACAGTTTGAATAAATGTAATTTTCTGTACTAAATAATAAAAATATATATCCTTAAAAAACCTCGTGTATTGTACGAATTGAACAAATCTAATTTTATACATCAAATAATAAAATTACGATTTTGGCTCCTTGGTTATAACACTTTTACCCTTTTAGCCCAAAAAAGAATTTTTTTAACATCTAAGCCCCCAACGTTTTTTTTTTCTAACATTTTTTGCCACTAACGTCTTTTTTTAACCCGTTTGGCCCTAACATTTAATGGATGGGGTTAGTGTTAGGCGCCAAAATGGTTAGAAAAGAAGACGTTAGGGGCTCAGATGTTAAAAAATTCTTTTTTGGGCTAAAAGGGTGAAAGTGATATAACTACAGGGGCCAAAATCGTAATTTTCTCTAAATAATTTTTAACATCTAAGCCCCCAACGTCTTTTTCTAACCTTTTTGGCCCCTAACGTCTTTTTTTAACCCTTTTAGCCCCTAACATTTAATGAATGGGGTTAGTGTTAGGGCCCAAAAGGGTTAGAAAAAAAGACGTTGGGGGCTCAGATGTTAAAAAAAATTAGGCTAAAAGGGTAAAAGTGATATAACTACAAGGGCCAAAATCATAATTTTCTCACTAAATACTAATTATCCATAAGATATTAAACTAAATAATATTTAATAGGAGGGTTATCTATAATTAATTAGAAAAAATTAAATTAAAATAATAATTATCTATAAGAGATGCCCTAATATGATGACAAGTGTCCCAAAAATGGTTTCTTTTATTATATAGTATAGATAATCTATCTATACATATAATAAAGTAAACCAATTTGAGACACATGGCAATCAATGAGACTATCTAGAATTCTATTTTCCCTCCTAAAATATAATCCCTTTAGTTTTATAGTTAATCCCAAATAGATTTTAATATTTAATATACAAAAAATACTTACCACATATTAAAACTATTAAATTAAGGGAAATTGGTTTTTAATAAACCAACCTTTGCCAAATTGGTAATTAATAATCCAACCTACAGACTTGGTACCTAATAATCCAACGTTTCAATATGTTGGTACTCAATAGACCTCCGTTAGTTTTTTTTAACTCAAGTTAGTTTTTAAGTTTTATTTATTACACAAACAGTCCCTGTAGTTATAATTTACTAGTTTTAAGTTTTATTTATTACACAAACAGTCCCTGTAGTTATAAAAAAATTCATAAAAATAAAAAAAAATTCAAAAAAATTCAAAAAAATTCAAAAAAATCATAAAAATCATAAAAATTCAAAAACAATAAAAAAAACTCTAAAAATCATACCGTTTCGACCCGGACCGTTTCGACCCGTACCGTTTCGACCCGTACCGTTTCGACCCGGACCGTTTAGACCCGGACCGTTTCGACCCGGACCGTTTTCGACGCGTACCGTTTAGACCCGGACCGTTTCGACGCGTACCGTTTAGACGCGTACCGTTTAGACCCGGACCGTTTCGACGCGTACCGTTTAGACGCGGACCGTTTAGACCCGGACCGTTTCGACACGTACCACCGCCACCACCACCACCACCGCCACCACCACCACCACCACCGCACCACCGCCACCACCACCACCACCACCGCACCGCCGCCACCACCACCGCCACCACCACACCACCACCGCCACCACCACCGCACCGCCACCACCACCACCACCACCACACCACCACCGCCACCACCACCACCGCACCGCCACCGGTACGCGTCGAAACGGTCCGGGTCTAAACGGTACGCGTCGAAACGGTCCGGGTCTAAACGGTACGCGTCGAAACGGTCCGGGTCTAAACGGTCCGCGTCGAAAACGGTACGCGTCGAAACGGTCCGGGTCTAAACGGTACACGTCTAAACGGTACGCGTCGAAACGGTCCGGGTCTAAACGGTACGCGTCGAAACGGTCCGGGTCTAAACGGTCCGCGTCGAAAACGGTACGGGTCGAAAACGGTACGGGTCGAAACGGTCCGGGTCTAAACGGTCCGGGTCGAAACGGTACGGGTCGAAACGGTACGGGTCGAAACGGTCCGGGTCGAAACGGTATGATTTTTAGAGTTTTTTTGATTTTTTTTGATTTTTTTTTAATATTTTTGATTTTTTTAGAATTTTTTTGAATTTTTTTTTATTTTTATGAATTTTTTTATAACTACAGGGACTGTTTGTGTAATAAATAAAACTTAAAACTAGTAAATTATAACTACAGGGACTGTTTGTGTAATAAATAAAACTTAAAAACTAACTTGAGTTAAAAAAAAACTAACGGAGGTCTATTGAGTACCAACATATTGAAACGTTGGATTATTAGGTACCAAGTCTGTAGGTTGGATTATTAATTACCAATTTGGCAAAGGTTGGTTTATTAAAAACCAATTTCCCTTAAATTAATTCATAACTTAATATCATAAGTAATTTCAAATTTTAATCTACATAGTACGATGATTTTTCAACTACAACTTACCTAAATAATTACAACTATCAAAGGTACATCCAAAGTATAAAAAAAACTTATCTCTACACTTCTTGATAAACATAAAAAAAACTTTATAACAATAAATTGTATTAACAAAATCCATAAGAAATATACGATTTCAAACACATCCCATAATCTCACCCAATACATCATAACTATTTATCAAAAAAAAAAAATCAAATGGAAAACAAATCACATCACAAATCAAATATTATAAATCTCAAATCTGGAAGCTACCTCAACTTTCTATCAGATGTGGTAATCTCAAATATTAAAAATCCTAAATTGATTCCTTTTTAATATAACAATTCATGATTTCAAATAGATTTTAATATTTAATATACAAAAAAATACTTACCACATACTACGGTAATTTGAAATTACTTCCTTTTTTAATATAACATTCATGATTTCAAATAGATTTTAATATTTAATAGCAACTTACCCAAATACTAACAACTATCAAAGGTACATGCTAAGAATAAAAAAACTTATCTCTACACTTCTTGATAAACATAAAAAATCTTTATAACAATAAATTGTGTTAACAAAATCCATAAGTTATATAAGATTTCAAACACATCCCATAATCTCACCCACCATTCATAACTCCATAACTCCTGTTTCCACAATCACACACAAAGAATACTTGAGTTTTCCGTTGATGAAAGAATTTACGGCAACATCAATAATTGGGGCTTTTAATAGAGAAAGATTCCTAAAATAAGTAATAAGGTTATAAAGAGATTTGGGACAAAAAAAATTAGTTTTCCGGCCAAAAACCCTTTTCCGGCGACCTAATATTTAATCTAATCTAATACAAATAATAATAATATTTAATCTAATCTAATACAAATTCTTATTATTAATTCAATAACCTATTGTTAAACTAAAACTTCAATAGAATCTTAAATCCTAGCTAAACAAGTTTCGAAATTCATAATAATATTAATATGTTAGACTAAATATATTATTGAGGTATATATAAAATATATTAGAGCCGTCTTATCGAACTCTAAGACATTAATTAATATGTATGAGTTGATGGGTTACATTTATATTAACTCATTTATGTCAATATGGTATGTAAATGTCTCTGTCTTTGTTTTGCATTTACAGGAAATATCTATGCTATATAGTTTAAATTGTTCAATCCGTGTAACACACGGGGAACTAACCTAGTAATAACATAATAATATTGTATAATAATACTTAAATAAAACATCTATAAAATACATGGCTTGTACGGACGCATAGATATTATATAAATATAAATGTCGCAATGTCGACGATTTTGGTTACGTTTGCTGACTTAATTGTGTTTGTAATTGCCCTACTGTGTTTAATTGCTATCCATCTTCTTTTGTGACAATGATTTATATATATTGTTAATTATTCAAATGGCAAACGCAGTAAACCAACCGGCAAATGAAGTTAACCAATCGGAACTAAATAATGAAGACCATTTTCTCAATAGACAAGATATAGAAAATATAGTTGCTCAGGGTATAGCCAATGCTATCCCAGCAATCGTCACAGCCGTTAGAAATCTCATTGGACCTTCCCAAGCCAACCATAGCAAACGCACCCGCGACGATAATTTCAGTAATAGTGTGAATGGGGGCGATAATAATAATAATAATGTAATTCAAGCCCCAGTGATGTGCACGAAGTGGTTTAATAAAAACAACTAAAATTAACCCTGCTTTAGACACTCTAAGCTTTAAATTTATAAACTAAGACTCGATCTAAACCCTAAACCATACAACCGGCAAGTGTACCGATCAATGTAGTAAAGCTAAAGCAAGTTCGAGTATCGAACCCACGAGACTCTAAGGATTACGCTAAGACTCTATTTAGACTAGGACTGACACGACTCAAACTATTTGTTTATTGGTTGGGGGGGGGGGGTTTCTAAAAAACCTAAGAATGCGAATAACTAGATTAGCTAAATTAACTAACACGAACTCGAACGAAGACTTTGACCAGAGATGATGAAGACTACCTAGGCTAGACGCAAGCTAAACTCAGAATGGATTTCTATTCGATAGTTTTGTGGTATGGAACCGGGATCTTTGGATACTAAACCTATTAAGACACCACTAAGCCCCTCAAACACTCTCAATGTGATTCTTGTGGCACTACCTAGGCTGTTACGCTTACTGGTTTTCTAGATTTCCTCACAGTCCTCTAGTTTCTTGAAAGTGCCTAAATAAGACAATCTACCTCACAGCGCGAAAGTCTAAGGCAACTATGGATTTTAATCTTGGTTTAATAGACACGAGAATGTTTAAGGACTAGACCGATTTCTTAGACCTAGCTATAAACCAAACTGAGACCTATTAATAACCTCGAGCCTCACAGCGACAAGATTAGCAGAACACTTAATTTTATTAAATTACCAAATATTACTTCTAAGGTTAATTGTGCACTTTTCACCCTAAAGGATTAATGACTTATTATGTGATATAGACACTCACCTAAATCAAGAACCCTAGCATAACCCTATTATGTGATATAGACCGTCACCAAGGATTATACGAAGTAACAATCAGCAATAAAACAATATCAAGCATGCATATACACCAAGTTAAAATTCCATAGCTTTTACAATACAAGAAAACCCATAAACCACGCTAAAAACCGAATAAAAATCCAAACTTTATTTAAACTATTGTCATGCCTAGGTAGTAAAAGAAAATTAGCCAAGAACCATAGTCAAGAACAAGAAACAAGTCTGAACCGAGTAGCAAAACATATTCATAGATTTAAATAATATAAAGAATTTAAAACAAACTAACACGTTTGCGAACTCGACTTGAATCCTGATCCACAGCTTGAACTAATTCTTTTTCTTTTCGATCTCTGATGGCCTGATGTTTTCTTCGTTCGTCTGATATTGCAGTCGTTAATATTCTCCCGAATAATTCTTTCAGCCGTCCAAAGTCCTCGTTCAATTCTCCTTCTCTTTTTTTTACGGTTTTGATCATAATATCCTTTTGAAAAAATTACAAGTTTTGTCATTTATGTATGTCCCAAATTGCAGGCGCTGTCCTTTAAACCAAAACTTGACAGGCGGTGTCCTTTGTGTTTTCAAAATCTTGCACGTTTTGTCCTTTAGGCCAAACTTAGTTAGATTTTTTAGTTAAATATGGTATCAAGGGCTATTTTGTAAAAAAAATTTATTCAGGGTACAAAACAACAACAAGAAGAAGATGGGGGGACATGATAGAAATTTAACAAAGTTATCATCATCATCAACAGCTGCCCCTCCATTTTCACAGTTTTTTTCATACCCACAATACACTTGCTCTCAAATTCCCAACTAGTTTACTTCAAAAAGCAAGGCAGCAATCGCAGATATCAAAGTTACTTTGATCGAAACACATGCTAATCTTCGGATCCTATCGCGAAATCGGCTTTTTCTCATTCAGAAATCAAACTTCTCTCTCCTCTCACTCTCTTCTCTCTCTCTAACAACAGTGGTGGAGGTGCTTTGTGGTGGTAGTTATGGCGGGTGGTTGTGGTGGGTTTAGTTGTAGGTGGGTGGTGGTGGTGCTAGGGGCGACGGTGGAGGTGGTGTTAAGGCCGGTTGCAGGTGGGTGGATGGCGAGTGACTGGCTGTGGCGTTATGGGCGGCGGTGGAGGTGGTGTTAAGGTCGGTTGCAGGTGGGTGGTCGGAGAATCGATGCCGGAGAATCGATGTTAAGGTCGGTTGCAGGTTTGTTTTTGGGGATTAAGGTCGGTTGCAGGTTTGTTCTTGGGGATTTTTGGGCGTTTTTGATTTGTTTGATTTTGGGGATTTTTGGGGTTTTTGATTTTTGGTCAGAGAGGAAGCAAGTCAACGAGCAGGTTCTTCTTCTTCAGTTCGTTGCAAGCTTGAATCTTTTTCATCAAATATTAAACAAGAGTTGCTTGCTCTTCACGCCTCTTGTTTCTATGATCTAAAGGTATAAGCTTTTCTGTAATTCAAGTTTGTTTTTTAGTATTATTAATAAGTTTATGAATGAATGAGTTAATTGGTTATAGACAGCTGTGGTGGTGATTGGGGATGAAGAGGTGCATTTAGTGGCAATGGGAAGTAAATTTCAAAGATTTCCTTGTTTTTGGTGTTTTGGTGGTTGTGGTTCCTGCACAATTGTACACTGCTTGTTGAGGGATGTTAAACATGAGGTGTCTGTCGATTGTGTTTGATCTAGACGAGACGCTTATTGTTGCGAATACGATGAGGTCTTTTGAAGATAGGATATTGACTGGGTGGATTGGGCAGGAGTCTGATCCTGTTAGGGTGGCGGCGGTGGAGGGTGGTGGTGATGGTGATGGTGGCGGCGGTGGTGGTGGTGGCGGCGGTGGAGGGTGGTGGTGATGGTGAGATGGTGGTGGCGGTGGTTAGTAATTTACTCAATAATATTAATAAGGGAAATTGGTTTTTAATAAACCAACCTTTGCCAAATTGGTAATTAATAATCCAACCTACAGACTTGGTACCTAATAATCCAACGTTTCAATATGTTGGTACTCAATAGACCTCCGTTAGTTTTTTTTTAACTCAAGTTAGTTTTTAAGTTTTATTTATTACACAAACAGTCCCTGTAGTTATAATTTACTAGTTTTAAGTTTTATTTATTACACAAACAGTCCCTGTAGTTATAAAAAAATTCATAAAAATAAAAAAAAATTCAAAAAAATTCTAAAAAAATCAAAAATATTAAAAAAAAATCAAAAAAATCATAAAAATTCAAAAAAAATAAAAAAAACTCTAAAAATCATACCGTTTCGACCCGGACCGTTTCGACCCGTACCGTTTCGACCCGGACCGTTTAGACCCGGACCGTTTCGACCCGTACCGTTTTCGACCCGTACCGTTTTCGACGCGGACCGTTTAGACCCGGACCGTTTCGACGCGTACCGTTTAGACCCGGACCGTTTCGACGCGTACCGTTTAGACGTGTACCGTTTAGACCCGGACCGTTTCGACGCGTACCGTTTTCGACGCGGACCGTTTAGACCCGGACCGTTTCGACGCGTACCGTTTAGACCCGGACCGTTTCGACGCGTACCGTTTAGACCCGGACCGTTTCGACGCGTACCGGTGGCGGTGCGGTGGTGGTGGTGGCGGTGGTGGTGTGGCGGTGGTGGTGTGGTGGTGGTGGTGGTGGTGGCGGTGCGGTGGTGGTGGCGGTGGTGGTGTGGTGGTGGCGGTGGTGGTGGCGGCGGTGCGGTGGTGGCGGCGGTGCGGTGGTGGTGGTGGTGGTGGCGGTGGTGCGGTGGTGGTGGTGGTGGTGGCGGTGGTGGTGGTGGCGGTGGTACGTGTCGAAACGGTCCGGGTCTAAACGGTCCGCGTCTAAACGGTACGCGTCGAAACGGTCCGGGTCTAAACGGTACGCGTCTAAACGGTACGCGTCGAAACGGTCCGGGTCTAAACGGTACGCGTCGAAAACGGTCCGGGTCGAAACGGTCCGGGTCTAAACGGTCCGGGTCGAAACGGTACGGGTCGAAACGGTACGGGTCGAAACGGTCCGGGTCGAAACGGTATGATTTTTAGAGTTTTTTTTATTGTTTTTGAATTTTTATGATTTTTATGATTTTTTTGAATTTTTTTGATTTTTTTTGAATTTTTTTGAATTTTTTTTTATTTTTATGAATTTTTTTATAACTACAGGGACTGTTTGTGT